>CAJGYO010000016.1:56634891-57221064 GCA_904845875.1 Miscanthus lutarioriparius
TTGTATGTATGTTTATGTTTGATCAACAGCATGAATCTTTAGCTTTCCAGATCTGACACCAAAAAGCAGCATGATCCATACTGGCCTCATTTGTGACTTAAATCAATTTATTTAGTCTGTACTCTGTACCTAATCCCCTATCTTGTCGTAACATATCTATTCTTTTGTGTTGCTCTTGGATTGAATATCAATTTCCCCAAATTGTTTCAGATTAGCGGGTCACTGCGGCATGCCTGTCTGTGTGTTACAATAAGCAAATTGGTATGACCATGGTTTTCACATATTACTTTTTGCTGTATCTTATAATCCTATCATTGTAGTATGGTAATTTTGTGGTCATATTTTACCAATAGTGTTTTAGAGTGCACACGAGCCTTCATCTTGGCAACAGCAGGTTGTGACAATCACCATCTATCACATTTTCTTCTATTTAGGCCATGTTCGTTTCTCTTATAATCCGTACTTTTCAGCTTGTTTTTTCTATCGAAATAGTGTTTTTCTCTCACAACAAATCAGCCGGAACAGTGTTTCGGCTTCTTTTTTCAGCGAAGCGAACAGGGCCTAAGGCCCGGTTTGTTAAGTTCTATCTTTACCAAACTAACATTTTCTCAAGTATATTCAACGCTTAGCTGCCCATATAGTAAATTTGACATACCACTAATCTCTATGGGTGAAAACCAATATAGTTTCAATGAAGCTTGATTCCGGTATGATGACCTGGATAATTAATATTTACTCAGTGACTCAGTGTTGTTCCTCAGTTTCTTTTTCTCCCAAATATTTGCAGGAACTAAGCCTTTTTTATTGCGTAAAATTGCCCCTGCCTGTGCTAGCCTCGGCCACCTGGGCCTCCACCACGCCGCCACCATGCCAGCAGTGCCGGCCCTAGGGGTAGGGCACGAGGTGCGACGGCTGAGGGCCCAAACAGAGGAGGGGCCCAAGCCCAGGTATACAAATCCCCAGATCCTATAGTCCATTAGGCATTAGCAAACTAATGAGAAGATAGACATAGACCTGGTCAGGTGATCAAAAAGACAGCATCGGTATTTCTTTCCTAGTTTTCTTTCCCCACAGGCGTCGGGTAGAGAGGAGGCGAGGAGTCACGCTGTACACAATACACTATGATCGTGAGTTCGCGACATGCGTCTTACACACGCGGAGCTGACGAGCCGTGCCACCGCGAAGAGCTAGACTACCGGAGACACGGACACGGCGTAAGAGGATGGCGACCAGGTAGAGCTCCACGACGACGACATCTTGATTCTTAGCTTCTTATGAATTGCGATCACCGATCAGTTGTTTAGGCCCAAAGTATTTTTTTTCCTTTTTATTTTTAATCCAAATTAATTATTTATATAGTATTCCAGACTTCTAGTACTTTGTACCCATATAATTATATTTTTATTCTAATTTAGGTGTTAGAATTTTAGAATATTACGTAAGAAACATTTGTCATGGGTGAGAAAAGAAAACGAATATATTGTTTTTTTAATCTACATTGTTCCTCGATAATTATCATACATCTACAAATATATTACTTAATCTATATTGTTCATCGATAATTATTAAACATGTTAAATTAAAAATATGTTATTGAATTTGTTTTCATTTTACAAGTAGAATTAATATTTATATATTATAAGATTTTATACATGATAAGAGGAGCCGTCACGCCAGCCGGCCATCCCTGTCCTCAAGCACGCCGTCGTCACGCCACCTGTCATGGACGAGTCCATCGCCTGTCATGGCAAGGGCCTCGAGATTCGGATGGCTTGCTCGGCTTGGCTGGCTGCAGCTTATCTGCAGCTGTAGCTGCAGGAACTCCTCTCACGAGTTACTGTAGTTACAGCTGCAATGCTTTCAGCTTGCTAACGCATCAGTTGCTTTCGAGTTCTGACCAAACAGGATGAGCAGGGTAATTGTTTCCAAAAATTCCACTACACATGGTTTCTGTATAGGAACTAAATCATGTAAATTGCATAACTTGTCTTGCATTTGTTTGTGGGTGCTGACGTGACGCGGCCCAGGCGGGACGACGCACGGCGCGGTCGGCCAGAGCTGCCCGCGGGCGAGGGGCAGGGGAACTGTGGCGCCGCAGATCCTTGGGCAGGATGGTGTGGCACGGGCTACAGCGGCATAGAGTGTCCTCCATCATTTAGTCTTTCAAGAAACTTCTGGCCAGTTTTATTAAAAAGAATTTTAAAGTCATACAATATATATTTCTCGTCATATGTTTTATTGTATTTGTAATTAGTGGAGTTGCAATGTAATCGTTGAAAAGAAAGACTTAGAATAAAAAAGGTGGCTATAAAGTTTGAGGTTACCGGTTTCGTCAGCTCATATTTTGGTTGTTTTAATTTATATATCTAAATATCGTCAGTAGCGTTAGCACTTTTATACTACTAAGGCCTGTTTGGATACTCTAGCACAGCCTAGAGGTTAGAGTTAGTTTCAGCTGTGATTAGCCCGAACTAACTCTAGCACTAAGAGATGTTTGGATACCGGGGTTAAAATGATAATAAATGTGCTTTCCAAATCATTGGTGCGGGTGAAAGTAGAGAGAAAACAGTGGACCCCACCTCAAATAGCCCCAACTAGCCCAAATAATCACCTCTTTGGGGGATAGCTTTTTAGGGTGGGCTAGTTGCAAATAACACACTCTAACCATCCTGTTTGGCTACTTTAGGGCTAGTTAAGCTCCAACTAGCCCAAACTAGCTCTAACCCATAGATCCAAACAGGGCCTAAGTAGAAATGAGACTCCTAAAATTTTGAAGGAACCGAGGGACACGCTGCAATGCACCATAGGATTGGACCACAGACAGGAGGCAGAGAAAACCCATGATTTTAAATACTAGGACCAGATACCCCCACGAGACATAGAAGACCGTGCGTCTGCTTGAACGCATACTACAGTTTAAAACATACCGTGACCCTTTTCACTTTTTTTATAATTCGTACTTTTCAGCTTTTTTATTTAGCCGAAACAATATTTTTCTCTCAAAATAAATCAGTCGAAATAGTATTTCGGTAACGGGGCCTATACATCGACGTACGGTGCGATCGTTATGAGTTTCAGTGCTCAAAGCTGGACCAGTCGCAATTGACTTGGCAAACTGCACCGGCCATACTTAGGGCGTCCCGCATCCTTAATGATAAAATCAATTTGCTAGCTCATATGATTTTTAAAAATAAAAATAGAGTAACCCAAGTACCCCATACTAATAATATGGAAAAAAAACGTCTAAACATAGATAGACTCACGAATCGTAGAAAAGTACGTGAGCTTAGCTTTTCAATAAAAACTAGTTTATTATTATCTCTTCTTCTTATTCAATAAAATATTTCACGTTGTTTGAAATCCTAGTAGGGAAACTTTACAAATTTTGACCAACAGCCATTCAAATTATATGGATGCTTTCAAATATTTCTTCATATCGCATTGATTTTGAAGCAATTGGTGACATACTGTGAAATTGATGGTCAATGTATACCACTAAAAACATTTAAAAAAATCCTAATACACCTCCTTACTAATGAATGGAGGAGGGAGTAGATGCTTACTTTCCTGATCCCATGTTCATCCCTAGCTATTGTACGTGGAAGATTATTCGCCACTCAGAATTTAAGAACGAACTAAGCAGCAAGTACCTCGCTCCCTGGTCGAGTTTTTTAAACAAACAGAAACCAGTTGTGCGTCTTCATATAACATACTATTTTTTAAACAACAGTACAAGGTGTTAGTAATTAAGATTTATAAGTAGTGTAGTGTCATATGTATAGGTCTTCTCAACGGTTAAGAGGCTACTAGTCGAAGAAACGCCAGTACAGAACATTAGAGAATCCCAAAGTGTCAAAAAGTACAATATATGCACTAACCTATGTCAGATTAAGAAGGTTAACAGTACAAGTACTTAAATCGTATGCCATGAGTCCAATAACAAAGGGCGGAGAAGACCGCTAGTAGAGATCAGCAGCCAGTACGAATTCAAAACTTTTAAACCGGTTATTATGGGGCACATCGTCAGTTTGGATCGATCCTTGGACAGATTTCACCTGCTCAACTACTTAGTATAAGCAGAAATGATGACAAACTGACACTCTGAGACATGAAGTCTGCCTCAACTCGTGGAGGGTTATACTGCTTGTTTAGTGGTAGTAGGAGTACTGTCAACTGTGTAGTTACTAGTTTACTTCAGTTAGGTTGCAGGTAAGATGCACTCCACGCTACTGACAAAGGACTGGATGGGGAGCAGGTAAATCATGTAATAAATAATCAAAGTAACCCTCTTAAATTGGCCTTTTAGTTACCTTAATACGGCATATAAACAACGGGTACAAGTTTAGTTCTCGCTTAGTAGGGTTTCTTCTTTCAAAACTGCTCCAACTTCTAGGGTTATACATTGTAGCAACGAGCCATTTCTCTCTCCCTCCGTCGGTCTATAAATGTCTAATTGAGTCGTCTAGTCTGCCACAGCCTGGGCCTAGAAAAACACGATCCAATTTCAATAGACGTGCTTCCAGGCTATATCGTGCTTGGCCTGGGCATGGTACGCCCACCTACGGTGCCAGGCCAAAATGGTTGGGAACATGACATGGCTCACCTAATAACGACGCCACCGAGTCACGATGTCTTAGTATCAATGCATTCCTCATATCAGAAGTTTTGTGCTCATCCCTACTCAATACCAATTGTCGCTTCCTTGGCCCCACCACACTAGACTTGGACGTCGGGATGAGGGACGGGGGTAGAATCACTATGGGCGGGAGGGAGAGGGGTGCCGAGCTAGGGCCTGAGAACAAAGTAGCGGCAAGTGAAAGCAGGCCCCTAATTTGCTTTTGGAAATTAATGACGACATAATCATTGTGACTAATGTGTGTTTTATAGAAGCATTATAAGTTAGGTCAAAATGATGATTGATTAATGAGTAATCAATGGTTTTCATGCCCCTATTTGATGAAATTCGTTCGGTTTTCAAAGGACAAGCGACAAGGTTAATGACAGAGGCTAGTTCTAAATGTCAATGGGTGTTGAGGGACACTTAGAGTAGTTTAGGACTTTATTTTTCCTTTGGCCATACTATAAAGGGGGTATGAACTAGTTGTTTGACCTATGTGAGTTTGGTGAGTAGGTGTGGTGCACACTTGTTAAACTTAGCACTAGGTAACTCAGAGGAGGCCCAAAATCAAGTGGAAGTAACCCCATTCATGAAGATGGTTAAAAAGGAAGCGAATGAGGGCTTACAGGTCTGGTGCTCAGGTCACCAACCCACCGAACAAAGCGCTACGTGTAAGTAGCTAGGGTTGTCCGCAAGACATGTTCGGTGGTTAGATAGTGTCGAGTCCGGGGCCTAGTGCAAGGGGGAGTTCAACCATAGTGGAGTGATTTGAGTTTGCTAATTGCAAGATTATTAAGGACTCCAATAGTGCATAGAGAGTAGCAAGTGTGCATCCACCATCCTCGTTTGGCTTATTTAGGTCAAGTGAGAGTTTGTGCTTGTTACTCTTGGTGATCGGCATTACATGGACGGCTTGGTGATCTTTCATAGGCGATTCTGAGAGGCCCAAGTGATGTTGTGAACGGTTGTGGGTCATTCATCGTGCCAGAGTGGCGAAGAATCAACCTATAGAAAGAAAATTATCCTTGTGCGGATCAAGGGGGAGCTATACCCTTGCACGGGTGTGTGGCAGAATCGCTCGAAATAACGCACTTACAGAGGCACTCGTCTTCCACCAGACACTAAGCACCCTGAAAGTGAGCTACAACGGGCAGGTTCCGTCGGCACACCCCAAGGGAGAGCCTGAAAGATCCACATTTTCCCCTAAGGATCCAATAATGAGAACGAGTTACAATACTGAATCAATTTCATACATCCATAGTTCTTGGAAAATATATTATTACAATACCAAATTCAGAGTGCGAAATATTAAACAACGAAATAAAAATAAAACTCGAAAACATCTATCGATAAGAAGCAAGGATCCGTCTGTGCCCACCAGAAGAATCCTTCACACAATGGCTACTCCTCAAGTAGTACCTGCAATAGGGGTAAATAAACCCTGAGTACACAATGTACTCGCAAGACTTATCAGACTAGTGGGAATAATTTCCCAACTCCAAGGAATATGATAAGTTTTATGGTTTGCTGGTTTCCTTTTCACAGAAAGCAATACCAATAGTGAATCCTTATGTAAGTTAATATTAGCGGTCATAAATAATTTATTATCTAGCCATTCTATGTAAGCACATGTTCTATTTTTAAGCAAGGGTTGAGCAAACAGTTCCATTTCATCATCTTTCATCCTTTAGTTCTTACTACGATGCTAGAGTCTAGACAAAGCCATACCGGATTGCCCGGTGATTCGTGAATCAATGTGCCCAACTAGGTACCCAAAAACACACGCCTCGCTTGTATCCCAGGCACAAGCAGGACTAACCCACCACTCTCCTGTCACGGGGCCTAGGTCCCCGTCCAAACTTGGACTCCAAGCCCCCGCTCCTGAGTCCCGGACTCAGTGCGGTGCAAGGACCTCCACCATCCCCGCCTCCCATCAGTCTGTCCAGAAAGAGCCAGAACCCACGACAAGAGAGCAACAGGTCTTTCCTGCGCCCATACCCAAGTATGTGCTCGGGATAATAAGTCTGTGGATTGCCTAACGTCCAATGCAACGACCGGTCCTTAACCGACACAGACAGGGAAAAAGTGTAACCAAGCTATGCCCTGTTGGCCGCAGGACACAACCTCTTATACCCACCATTACCCAAACCATATCCCTATCCGATCACCATTTTTCCTTTCCACCATTTTATCATGAGTGATCATAATTATCACCAATTGTGAGTAACGGCAGGTGTAACAGAACCGACCAATTATACGAAATTAAGTAAGAAAATCATCCACCAGAGCAGACGATTGAGCAAACTTAAGCCCGTATAACCCGGTAGTCCGTGAAATCACGAAGGATTTCAAACCAACTCGTGTCCCAGCCATGATCGTAATAAGTTTAGCGGTCACCAATCACATATTACATAAAAGTTTCCATAATGTATACATCGAGTTTAAATAAAAGTTATTACAAAACAAGTTCGAATAAAAAGTAGCGGAAGTCATTTGTTTAAAACCACACACACTCACACGGAGTTCAAATATAGTGCCAGCTGATGATCATCTCCAACAAAAGCATTAGATGAGACGTAAGGAATGACCATGCCCATGGTCCTAAGCATCACCCATCGCAGGATAGAGGCAGCTTGATACAATAGCCAAAGTACATCTGCCCATCTGCAACAAGTGGGAATAAAACCCTGAGTACGAGAATGTACTCAGCCAGACTTACCCGACATAACCGAAAATAAATGACACCAAGGATTATGCAGGCATTATAGTAGGGTAGCCGACTCATTTGCAAAAGAAGCATTTTAGCATTTCAAGAACCTTTCTAAAAGCATTATTGTCAAGTTAATTATTATTAACTCCGTCGATTAGATTTGCACCTATACTAAAGTAAACATGTGATTAAGCAATTAATGATAACCACCGATCATTAAACAACTTCCATACTGTCATATTCACTATAACTGCCCCAGTGTTCCATAAACATTTACTACGATGAAGTCACTCAAGTCAAGTGCTCACTATCCAGAGCGATGGCGATTCAATCGATTCCTAACCACCGGTGATTTATTCCTTACACAAATCTCACTCACCCGCTAAAGTGAGATATTGATCACCGAGTCAACTTTCCGTGTATCTCGAGTTTGCCAGAACCACATGTACCGGGGCCGACCGATCGCACTTTGGTCTTATCATCCCGCCCTCGTGTCCTACCACACCCGCTTTCAGCACAAAGGCGTCATGGCAATCTACTCGGCCCGAAAAATCTCCCATTTTCATGGTCGGAAGGTACTTTATCCGCCACTAAATGTAAGGCATGCGTTCAATATGACTCGAGGCCCAACAACGGTCGGTCCTTAATCGACACGCACGGAAACACTACAGGTCAAAAACCCCGCAAGTCTCCGCCTTGGTCTCAACTTCATTTAACACTTAGTTATACCATGACTTCATAGCCATCCAAATAGATCCGTGTAACCACCTATAGCTCGCAGTGACAGAAATCACCCGACTTCTACCGGTCTAAGCCACCAAGCATTGACTCATCATGGATACCAGGGTAACAAGGATATAGTATAACAAAGGTAAACAAGGTATAATGCAAAGAACGGTTGCAAACAACTCCTGAACGTAATGCATCAATTTAAAGTAAAGCATTTAACGAAATCATTGCAAACCGGAGAAAAGATGCTCGGGCTTGCCTCTCTCGAAGGAGCTCTGGACGGTGATCGGGCACTCGGAAGTTCTTCAACGCCCTCCTCGTCGGCTTCTCGGCACTTCTCGCGGCTGCACTCGAACTGCTCCTCCTCCTCCCTCGGGAATGACGACTGGGTTCTCGGTTTATGATCCTGTATGATGCAATGCGTGTAAGTGCCTATGCAATCGGTGCATCAAGGAGATGAATGCAATGAATATGTTGAAAGGCAAGGTAGACAACATCATCCAAGAAACTAGGCTACAAGCACATGTCATCTACTGCATTCTCTTCTACTACCCATATGTTAAGTCAACATATTTTAATAAATGCTTCAAAGATACACCAAAGCTTTACTAATTTCTTAATCACACTTAAGGCAACACTTGCTTAAACCCTAATTAATAATAGGTTTGAATAGCAACCTAAATTTCTGATGCTCCTAAAAATCTGAGAAAATTACAGTAGCATACTACTACCCTAAACAGACTACCATAAAAATTTCATGGTATTTGGATAAGTAAACTATCCTACACAAAAATGACAAGCTATAGCCTAAAAATGAGCATGAAATTACTTTGTACTATGAAAAGTGTCAAACAACAGAATTAATATTTTTCCTAGGTTCTTCATGGTATATAATGACTGTACAAAAATTGTCACATGCATGTTTTATACAAAATTTGTGCTCTAGCAAAAATAACAAAAATCAGCCATTAAAGGAACTTGAACTACACCTCAAATTTTTCCCACAGCACATGCATGAAACATATTTTTCCTAGGAAGTACATGAAATAAGAAGATTAACAAACTTGGAATCATATTTTTCTGAAGCCTATATATTTTTCTACATATTTTTCAAGTTATCAGCAATATTCAAGATTAAATAAAATCCTATAGAAAAGTATCTCAAAAATGACATGCACTATTTTTCCCAAGTAGATCTGATGATAAGGAACCTAGCAAAATTTGTTTCAACAAATTTGGAGCAAGTTTGAGTATCCAAATATTTTTCAAACCATTTCAGATTTCAAATAATAAAGAATAAATGGAAATCAAATCACTTAAACGTTACTGGGCCAGCCCGAACGGCTTCGGCGGCCCACGACTGTGCGCGCACACGGCCCAGAACGACGCAGCCCATCTCCAGTCCCTCAAGCGGCCGGGCCGACAAACGGGGCCCGTGCGCCGAGAGAAAACAGGGGACGGAGAGGGACGACGGCAGGCAATTTCAAGGCTTCGCCGACGGCGAGGTCCCCGGCAAACGGAGGGCACCAACGTGCTCCCCATGCCAAACCGCGTCGGATAGAGGTGAATAGGAGAGGCGGTGCAGGGAAAAAGCTCAATGACGGTAATGGCGGGGCGCGGCGCGGCTTAGTCGCCGGTGGAGCATCTCCGCCACGGCGAGGTGCAAGGAGGCGCCGGAGACTCAACGTCGCCGTCGGCGGTGCTTGTCTTGTGGCAATGTGAGTAGGAAGAGGAGCTGGGGGGGAGTCCACGGGAGCGGAGCTCACCAATGAAGCTCGGCCGTGCTCGGCGTGAGCAATTCCCAAGAACGGATGCTTACCACGCAAAGAAGCGAGAGCACGGGTGCGCGGGTGACGGCGAGCAGTAGGCTAAACGGAGTTGTCACCGGTGAGCCGAGGTGGTGGGCGAAGCGAGAGCTCCGCAAGGCGCGTGCAGTGGCGATGGCGGGCGCGCGCAGAGGGCGCAGAGGCAGCACACAAGGGAGGGCTGAACGCTGGAATGCGGTGGTGCGTGGGGTGCTCAAGACTCGGCCAAGAAGCGTGAGGAAGCCGTGGCGCGTGTGGTCATGTGGGCGAGAGCTCGGCGACGGTGGCGCGGCGCGCCTGCAGCGATCGGCTTCTAACGGCGGGAGCGCGCGTGCGAGTCTGGCGGGGAGCGGGGCGTGGGCACAGGCTGGCGGGCGGGCTTGGGCCAAGGCGCGCTGCGAGCAGCGAAAGGTGCGGGGCTGCGAGGGGGCTTTTATGGGGCGGGCTTGGGGGCTGGGCCGGCGCGAGGCGGCCCGCCAAAACAAAAAAACTCTTTTCATTTATATTTTCAAGAATTTTTTTAAAAGCCAGCTTTCAAATCTTATTTTGAGTAAGAAGATGACCTCTTTTGAAAATGTACCAAAATGAAAGTTGCTTAGAATTTAATTCTCTACAACTTTGCTTTTAGGACCACAGCCAAATTCTTTCTAGATTTTGAATTGGAAGATCAAAGTCCACGCTTAGCTCAAAACCCTAATTTTTGGAATTTATTTTTGAAGCCGAATTTTGAATTAATTTGAATACAAACATTGCTCCAAAATTGAACTAAACATTGCTAGATGATTTACAATAGCAGCCAAACATGTTCTACTAACCTAGCAAGCAAGAATCGAGCAAAACAACTCTAATAAGTGTATGCATCATTTACGCTTTCACAAACATGTTTCAGATGTTTCAAGTAATGTTTCAGTTATTATAGGCAAGATTATGCATGTATGATTAGGATGCTTGGTGATGCATGATATGCATGATTTGCAGTGCCTAAATGTAGGCATAACACCGGGGTGTTACAGCAGGTTACTCATGCTACCGAAATCCTGAGCATAGCAGCTACTCAACCTATACTAGTAGGACTCATAGGTAAGTATATCTATGCATGTAGTTTCCATAAAATGCCTATAACGTAAATGCACATCATATATATATTCAGTGATCATTCAAAATAAAGGTTATGCACCGGGGTTTGCCTTGAGCAGGCGGTGGGTCAACAAAGTCAGCAACAAATGGCTTCGGGGCTCCCTCCTGTACGAGAACCTCCTCCTCGTACTCCTCAATAATCTTCTCATAGTCCTGTTCGTCCGCAGGCACGAACTCTACCAACTCATGATCTACATGCATGAAATGATGATGCAACACTTAGTAATATGATAACAACAACTCTTAAAATAAAAATACATCTGTCAAGCTACTGAGCTAGCTCTACTGACTAAGATGCTACGTTACCTATCATTCCCACTAAACAGGTATGCAACATTGCATGTATTAACTTAGCAACTAAAGGAATCCCTATTCTTAATATCGATTTACTCTATATATGATAAAACAGAGAGAGTACTAGCTATTCTATTTATCAACCTACTCTAGAGCTATAAAAATTATAGTGAGCACATAATAATCTAATGAGCCTCTCTCAAAAAATTTCATGGCTAAAGCTATCACCGATTTACCACAAAAATTCTTACAAATATTAAGCTAATTAATACTAAGCTTTCTAAATTAAATTTATGAATATATCATTATCACATTAACTAACTTTAAACTAACCCCCGACTTACTTGAATTCCCGTGCTCCCAAGTCCCCTATTAGAACTAAATAAGGTCACGGCATCTCCGGCCAAACACCGCAAGCACGGACCTCCCGGCCTCAACCATCACCTCCCTAGCACTCTCTGAAAGCGGCGCAACCGATCGAGGTATCAAACACCAAAAACGGTGCAGCACGTAGATGTGGCCATGGGCCGTGGCGGGTCCGCCGCAAGCAACACTGACGCCGATGAAATCACCTAGCCCACTGCCTCTACCATGACCCTTTTATCCATCTATAGACTACGGGCAACAACATAGAAGCCCTATTTGAACCGCTACTACACCCAAACGCACTGGCCACGGGAACGACATCCAACCCAGTTCGCCGGTGGCATCGAACGCGTCTCGACGATCCAAGACCTCAACCGGTTCAACCGTCTACCCTAGGAGCGGAGGTGCCTCACCAGAGACATGAAGGATGGCCTGGACAAAGTCGCGAGGCTCGGCAAGGTGGTTGGCCACAACCGTAGGGTTGCTCTGGTTCACGGCAAGCGCGGCGACGGCGTCCCCGATGACCTACTACTCCACCGGTGAAACTGCTACATGAGCGAGGCAACCAAGTCAACACGACGCAAAAGCACCACTCAATTGAAACAACGGAGCATGGAGCGACGCCTTGGCCGAGCACCTGCCTCGATGGCCATGGCGGACCGCCACGAGGAAAATGCCCCGCATTACCTCACTGGAGGATGAAAGCTCATCGGGTCGACTCCAATCGCGAGCTAACTACCGTGGCAGCAGACGGGCTTGGCATTAAATTAGGCTTCCCAACTCTCAACCGGCTCCATGATTTACCACGGAAAGACTAGGTGTCGCGAACCGCTCACGGACGGAGTTGATGGAAGAGGGAGGTAGGCAGAGCTTGACCCGCATGGCGCCACCACGCACCAACACGCAATAAAGGAATCGTGCCAAGCGCGGTGTCACATCGGGGCAAGGCGATGACGCTGCAAGGGCCATGTGCCGCCGCGATGAGAGGGCAAAATACGGCCACGCGACAAAGCCATTCATGGGCAAGACGACAGCGCGGGCAGGGCCATGTGATGGTGCAGCGGGCGCGCGCAGCAGTGGCAGCGACGACGCGACGCAAGCCGCAGAGACCCAGCTGAGTGGCGCTGTGCTGCCTCGGCGGGACGCGGGCGATGGCATATAGGTGCACATGGGAGAGGTGACTCAGCCTCAGGCGAGCAGCACCCCGCCGAGACGACGACGGTGACTAGGTGGGGTCACGGCGTAAGAGGGAGAAGGGACAACAGCGCGGCGGTGGCCGAGGAGGGGTCAGTAGCCAAAGGCAGGCACAGCGGCAAGCCCAGCGAAGGCGACCATGGCCGGTCAACATGGGCAAGGCCGGCACGGCGACACCGGGACCATGCGTGGTGACCACGCACTGCCTGCAAAGCCACCAACAACATGATGAGCGCGAATTTTAAAGCCTCTAATCCTACCCCTCAGTTCTCTCTTGACCTAAACCCACTTCACGATGATCAAGAGGACACATAGGGCTACCAAACTAAGCTAAGACATCTTGCCACTACTTAACCCAAATCTCCTACAAAAATTGTCGAACTTAGCTTCGTCACAGCATTTTCCGACTTAGGAAATTCGACAAAGTCTCGATCGGATTCGAGTCGAATTTGATTTCCAAGCTATTCGATACACTAGCTAGTGAATTCCTTTCACGATTGCAGGTATTTCATCGTCACCTACGAAGTTTGTACTACAAATTTTATTAAAGTTTCGTCTATGCATTCTATTGCATTCTCGTTCAATAAAAATTTGTTTAGAACCCTAAGTGATATAACGCGACATGAAATATAACATTCGTTTCGCATTTCCGATGAACGCTTTGAAAGTTACGTATATTACTTTACACCCTATATTACACACATTTACACATAAATATGATGCTCATGCAGTGTTTTAGCAAAAGACTGTACAGTGTAACACCGAGGGTGTTACAGGGTGCTCCAATGAGGACTAGTGAGGAGTGCCAACTCTCCAATACCTTAGAAAACATCACCATGTTCCTAACCCTCTCTTTACTTTGAGCATTTGCTTTTGTGCAATTACTTATAAGTTTTTACATTCCTAGAATTGACATGTTAGCTTAGGGTTGGAACTAGGTTGCAAAACTTTTGTGCGTAGGCTAGAAACATATACTAGGCACAAGGGTTGAAATAGGCTAAGTGATAGGTTTTAATTCGTGAGAATTTTATATTAGCCCAATTCACAACCCCCTCCTTGGGCACCTTGATCCTTTCAATGAGGAAGGTGTGGCTATGTTGAAAGGTCGAGATGGCGGACTAGAGGGGGGGTGAATAGTCTTTTCTAAAATTAATCGCGTCGGCTAACCGATATAAATGCGGAATTAAAACAATCGGTCTAGCCAAGACTACACCCTCTATATATGTTCACTAGCACCTTGCAAAGATACTAATAAAGCAACTAAGGTGCCAAAGGCTAGCTAGAGCTCTCCTAAACAATTCTAGGAGCAAGGTCACACAAACCTATGCCACTAGTACTTTAAGTAACAAGGAGCTCCTACACATGCTAGTAAGCAAAAGCACAAAGCTAACTAAGCTCACTAGCAATGCTCAATAACAAGGCAACCAATGCCTAATTAGAGAGCGCAAATACTTAGCTACACAAACTAAGCAATGTGACTAACAAGGTTACTAAAACCAAATTAGCCACGCAAGGGAGCTACTTCTATGCTTCACAAGCAAGAAGGTAATTAGCTAGCTACACAAGCTATCAAATTACAAGAGCAACTACACAAGCTTAAGATATATATATATAAGTAATTGCAAGCTTGTGTAATGGGGATGCAAACCAACGGGAAGAACAAGGTTGACACGATGATGATTTTCTCCCGAGGTTCACGTGTTTGCCAACACGCTTAGTCCCCGTTGTGTCGACCGCTCACTTGGTGGTTCGGGCGCTAATTAGCATCACCGCTAAGCCCGCACGTCGGGCACCGCAAGAACCTACCCCTTGAGTGAGGGTAGCTCAATGACACGCTTTACTAAAGTTGCTCTTCATGACTCCAGGGGCGAGCACAAGTACCCCTCACAAGCACTTCTCCGGAGCGCCGCACAAGCTTCTTGCGGCGCTTCGACGGAGACCACCACTGTTCCTAGGAGGTGGCAACCTCCAAGAGTAACAAGCACCACCGGCTTGCAACACGACCACCTAGTGCCACTCGATGCAACCTCACGATGCAATCGCACTAGAATCGCTCACTCACACAATCGAATGATCACTATCAAGTGTATGTGTGATGGAGGGCTCCCAAGCACTCACAAGCATGGACACTAAGTCCCCTAGGTGCTCAAGATCGCCCATGGTGAAGGCCACTTCTATTTATAGCCCCAAGGGCTAAACTAGCCGCTACCCCTTCATCGGGCAACGGTCGGGCCGACCGGACGCCCGGTCGTGTTGACCGGACGCTGACCTCGGCGTCCGGTCGCCCCGCAGACGGCCACGTGTCCTATTTCCAACGGTCACTTGACTGACCGGACGCAGAGCTGAATCGACCGGACGCCGGACCCCAGCGTCCGGTCGCTTCAAAAAAGGTACCCGAGGCGATTTCTTTGACCGGACGCGTCCGGTCAGATGTGATCGGACGCAGCCCAGTCCCGGTCACACTCCAGCTTCTAACGTCACCGTCGTCACTGACCGGACGCACTCACCGCCAGTCGTCGGTGCTTTTGCACCCAGCGTCCGGTCATTGACCGACGCCATTGCCTTTCGCGATCAACTCGTTTTCACTTCTAACTTCTTCACCCTTGCTCCAATGTGCTAACCACAAGAACTTGCATCCGGCGCAATAGAAAATAGGCATTCTATTTTCCCGAAAGCGCCGAATCCCGCCGAGCAAGCTCGGCGGGAGGGAGAGAGGGACCCAAACCCATCTCACCCCTGCAAACACCACCTCCTTTGTAAATGTGCCAACACCACCAAGTGTACACCACCATGTGTATGTGTGTTAGCATTTTCACAATCATTTCCCAAAGGATGTTAGCCACTCAACTTGCCACGCCACTCGATCCTAGCGACAATGCAAAGTTAGATCACTCGAGTGGCACTAGATGACCGATATGCAAACAAGTTTGCCCCTCTTGATAGTACGGCCATCTATCCTAAACCCGGTCATAAACTTCTCTACACACCTATGACCGGTGAAATGAAATGCCCTAGGTTATACCTTTGCCTTGCGCATTCCATTCCATCTCCTTCAATGTCGATGCAACACATGCACCAACACGATCAACAATGATATGATCCACTTCATATCATCACATGATCATATTGGTTCATCGATCTTGACTCTACTTGCTCTTCACTGCTATATCGTCCATCGGGCGCCAAGTCTTGCTCAAGCTTCACCGCCACGCCGTCCATCACTCCAAAGCCTTTGACTTGCCCTTCACGCTTGCAACCGGTCCATCAAGCCAAGTCTTGTCTTGATCTTCTCCACCTTGATCACATGACTCAATGTCATGTCTCATGTGCAATAAGCTCCTTCATCATCACATGTGTGAGCTTTGCAACATCTCTAAGCCATTTTCACCTTCATGGCATATGTTGCTCACACACATGTACCTGTGGACTAATCACCTGTGTATCTCACATAAACACAATTAGTCCACCTAGGTTGTCACTCAATTACCAAAACCAACAAGGACCTTTCATACGTGGGGACTGGCAAGGAGGAGAGCATGCAGCAGTAGGCAAGGAGGGAAGCAAGTAACTCTCAAATATGCATGTTAGAAACATAATATTTTGCTGAGAGAGAGGTTAGTCAGATTGATTTCTTTTTCTTCCTTTTGCAATTGAACCAGTAAGGTGGGATGTTTAGGTGGTTCAACTATCGTATGACCTTTATTTTCAATAGTCTAGTAACAATAATTTGTTCATGCCCTCAGGGTAACTAACATTAATTTAAACCTAATATATTGACAGTGACTGTCTATCAAGGTGTGTAGGGGTTGTGTGGGGGAGGGGGGCTCAAGCCCCCACCCATACTAATACCATGGTTCCCTACTTTAGTCCCCCCTGCAATTTTCTGCTCCTTTATATTCAACGCTTTAGCCCTCCTTTAAATTTTTAACCCTTATATATTGAGATCATGCGTCCCCACTCATACTAATCCAGATATATCGGATTTTTCTTTCTTCCATTATTCTATAATCTCACGCAATGCCATGCTGCATCATCGATTGGGATTTGCTTCAAATGATCCACCATATTGGAAAGAATGTTTACACAATGATTCATCACTAGCCTCTGGCTTGGTTGTAATGCAGTGCAATGGCAGACAAGGTTTGTTATTTCCAATAGGTGTGTTCGAGTAAGTCATTAGAATTCAACTCTAGTGTGGGGTCTACAACCTTCCAAAATTTCTCATGATCAAGTACATTTTTTTCCGAAGATTGGTACTAGATATATGTCATCTTCGTAATGATCTCCATAAGAATAACACCATACACATTAGTTTTTGTGGTAAGCGTTCCAGTAGCTGCAAACATAGTATTACATTATTGCTAGACCATTTAAAATATAGTAGAACTGTCGTGGTGCTATTTTTTTAACAAACTTTATCAATCATAAAGCACCTTTTTAGAAAGATCGCCAAAGTAAAACTCATATAAAAGTTGCAAGGGGTGTTTTTTTGAGCTACATTGTAGCACGGGGGTACGGGGGCTCAAGACCCCCTTCTTTCCTACCCTTGTCCCACTTAGAATCCCCTTGAAGAAACCCACAAAGCCCCATTTACCTAACCATCACTGAAGTTATCTGTGGCTTTTATCAGGATATGCCTTGTTAGTTTGGCTACACCAAGGTTAGAGTGACAATAAGAATTTGTACCTCAAGTACGTGGTCACTTCAGTGCTAAGGTGAGGCCGAAAGTGCAGGTCCACTTCCGGTTTTCATCTAACAATACATGCAAAACCAATGAAAAGAACAATGATTCTAGGTACGGTGATTCCAATGATCATGATAATTTGTGCCATTGAATTTGGATTTTAACAACCTAGAGGATCCCCGTTTGGAGCAACCTCAACTAAGCGGTTAATTTGATATATTACAAAATTTAAGATTTGTAGAAGTTGTTAGAGAATTTGGTATCACCCCCTGAGTTAATTGTTTGATAGATGTAGCTATCCAAACATCGAAAGATTTGCAAAAGTTGGTGAAATTATCCTTGTTAAGTTACGCTCAGGCAGTTTTATCCCTACGACCACAACTCCTTCGAAGTTGATTCCAACCCAACTACCATCGCATGCATTGTTTCCTTTTTGGCCCAAGTCTGACTAGGAATCCAAACTAAGATGATATGGTGGATATGTGACCATGTCCAGGGCGAAGGCAAGGGGGTAGCAGGGGTTGTGCGCCCCCTCACCCCTAATTTCTACCACAATTTTTTAGGTGGCCTTCGCTTGGGTGACTCAATCGTCGTGCGACGTACGAACTCGTGGTGATCGGTCAACGATAGCTGCAACATCGAAGACGTGTGCGGTTTTGCATGTTGCGGACTTGCGGTCGAACGATAGGAAGTACACAACAGAGAGCAACCAGCAAGCCAGTAAGGTCGATCGCAACACTCACAAGGTCTAGATCAGGTATGGACATATCATATATAGTCTTTTTTTTTTAAATTTCAATTGGTCAGGTTGGAATATATATAGACTGCAACAAGAAGGGGTGTAGGCAGCGGACAGTAGTTAAGGGAGGAGGCAATGACCGAGAGAGGAGCAAGGTACTAGGGTATATAGTTGGGGAACATATCTAGTGCAAACCAACCTCTCCGTGCAAACCGTGCAAACCAACTGCGGGGGAGAGGTGGGAGGGCGGATTTACAAAAGTGTAATTACGCCCGCTCCTAATTACACTTTTGCAAATCCCCCCTCCCACCTCTCCCCCGCAGTTGGTTTGCACGATTTGCACGGAGAGGTTGGTTTGCACTTGATACATTGCCATATAGTTGTAGGCATGTGGCTCATGTATATTTGAGTAAGGGGCGAGATGGGTGTTAAGAGGCCTGGCTCTGAGCTGGTACTGTTTAGTGGGCCGTGCCATGCTGTCCGGCATTCCAAGGGATGACCTATGCACATCGCATGATGGTATTGCACCGTGCCGCGCTTAGGCTAGGCCAAAAAAAAAATGCCACGGCACAACAAAATGTCACATCTCTATAATAAGCGAGAAATAGGTGAAACCAAAAAAATTAGTTTCGCCAGCTCCGGCTCCAGCTCCTATACAGGTTGGAACCGAAACTTAGGGGTGTTTGGTTCCACGGACTAAATTTTAGTCCATGTCACATCGGACGTTCGGATGCTAATTAGGAGGACTAAATATGAGTTAATTATAAAACTAATTACACAGATGGAGACTAATTTACGAGACGAATTTATTAAGCCTAATTAACCCATCATTAGCACATATTTACTGTAGCATCATATTGTCAAATCATGGACTAATTAGGCTTAAAAATTCGTCTCGCAAATTAGTCGCAATATGTGTAATTAGTTATTTTTTAGTCTATATTTAATACTCCATGCATGTGTCCAAACATTCGATGGAACATGGACTAAAATTCAGTCTAAGAAACCAAACAGGCCCTTAGCCCTTGCAGTGTGCTTGTCGGCATATATATGCAGGCTGTTTCTGTTTTGTTATTATTGCGGTTATATGCGTCAAGGACTCGACCTAAATATACACACACGTACGTGGAGTATATTTGGTTCCGAAAAATGAAACCAGATATGTTTCTTGGAAAATGAATGAGAGAAATTGCTTCAAGAACTGCACTGTTTCGTGAAAGGACGTGACGTGGATGTGTGGGCAAGAAGAAGACCATTCTCTGCAATACCCCCACATTGCCATGAAAGTTCGTGCAGCTGCAGTATACTACACTGTACGTACGCGTACGACCGCATCATCATCAGTTTCAGTGTTGTCCCAAACTGAAAGCTGGTCGTCTAGCTCCGGAGTCTGGTTTCTGTGATGCATTTGATTTGAGCTTCGGTTCTGCGATCTCTTACAAGCTGTTGCAACTTAGCCGCATGGGGGAGTGTTCGGCTGGTTGGCTGGCTGGCTGGCCAGCCCACTCGCGTGGGCACTGTATTTTGACTGATTTGTTGTGAGAGAAAAATATTGTTCTGGCTGATTTGTTATGAGAGAAAAATACTGTTTTGGCTTAAAAACAAGGGCCTTGTTCACTTTGCAAATTTTTTTAATCCGATGAATAGTACCACTTTCGTCTTATTTGGCAAATATTGTCCAATCGTGGACCAACTAGGCTCAAAAGATTCATCTCGTGATTTCCAACTAAACTGTGTAATTAGTTATTTTTTTTACCTACATTTAATACTCCATGCAAGCGGCTAAAAATTGATGTGATGGAAAGAGAGTGAAAAAACTTGAAATTTGGATGCATCTAAACAAGGCCGAGCTAAAAAATACGGATTATAAGAGAAACAAACAGGGCCTAAAAGAGTAAACTAGCTAGTACTATATGCTTATTATTAATTCATGATCCAACGTTGATCCCTGGCCCGCCGGAAGACCCGCCCATTCAATTTGCCCAGACTAAGACCAAATCCGCCACTATCACCTCATGTCAGTGTGGTTGCATCTGCTAGCTGCAGCTCCCAGTCTCCCACAGCTTTTCTTTTTTAAAAAAATAAACAGGCATGGAGTACTGCATACCTGTACCAGTTCTGAAAACACTATACTGTAGATACAAGTATAATATTAGGGCTATGCTATATTGGTGTTCTCAACGGTTAAGAAGCTAGCTACGTACTGCCCAATAGAAAAGATGGCCATATGTTATAAAAGTATACTCCCTCCGTCCCCTCCGTCCTAAATGTATGTCGTTTTCGCATCCCTCTATCCCTAAATGTCTGTCGTTTTCGCTTCTCGAGAAACAATTTTGACTAAATATATATTAAAAATATTAATATTTATGATACATAATTAGTATGATTGGATGGATATTTGAATCTAGTTTTTTAATAAATTTATTTAGAGATAAAAATATTGCACGTATTTTCTATAAATCAAGTCAAAGCTATCAGCACGCAAATCGTGGCGACGAACATTTAGGAACGGAGAGGGTACAATGCACTCACTAACCTTTGATTTAACATATGTAGGAGTATGTCAGTTTAAGAAGGTCAAAAGTACATGTAGCTTAATTAGGTGCCAACAAATACTACAAACCAGCAAGCTAAGACAACAGATCATCAGCCTGTTCGCTGGTTGGTTTCTGGGCTGATAAGCTCGGCTGATGCTGGTTTGTTGTGGGAGAAAAACATTGTTGGCTGGCTGATAAGTCCTGGCTGAAACCAACAAGCAAATAGGCTGCATGTATCAGTCACGATTTGAAAAGATCCAAGACCGGATCAGAGTAGTTGTCACCTGCTTTGTACTTACCAAGTGGTAAACAAATGCATGGCACACCGCAACAAGGGGTCTGCATGCCTGAACTTTTGGGAAAACATTCAGCCTGTTCGTTTCGGCTGAATTGGCTTATAAGTCATGGCTGAAAGTACTGCTGGTTAGTTTGGTGTGAGAGAAAAACATTGTTCAAGCCGTGGATTATAAGCCAGATACGAGTGAATAAACCGAAACGAACATGGTGATTGCTAGTTTAGTGATGGTAGTACGTAGGAGCACTGTTCTGTTTTACTCTGATCACTGACCAGGGCACCACAGGCAAGTACGTGATGAGGAAGCTGATGGCTGGACGGAAACAAAATTGACAGTGTTAGATAGAGAGACATGGATGCATGGTGACGGACGTGCATGCATGCGTCTTGATCGATACTAACAAACAAGGTCGGCATTGTAGGCTTATAAGCCATACTTTTTTAGCCAACGAATAATATTTTTCTCTCACAATAAATTAGCCAACGGTACTTTCAGCCATGGCTTATCAGCCAAACGAACATGACAATATTATACTCTGTCCGACCTGAAAAGAATACAATTCTAGAATAGTGATATGTTATATTCTGCTGAGTTTGACCAAGCTTATGTTAAAAATACTAATATTTATTGTACTAAATAGATAGCATTAGATTGGTCACGAAATCTATTTTTATTAATATTTTTATCTGTATGCTAGATGAGTGCACGTGCGTTGCAACGGGTGCAACATAAATTGAACGAGATGTTTGGTAGCCAAGTTAAAATCAAGAATATATCAATTCAGTTTTGCACGTGTTATACCACGATAATTTCTAGAAACACATTCATTATCGTAATGAATCTAAAATAAAAGCTAGGCTTAAAGCTTGTTGTCTGAAAGTTACAACAAGCAACAGTTGCCTGAAAGGCTGAAAATTTGTTGCTAGGCATTGAATTAAATTTATCCATGCTCACCTTTGCCCAAAACATATATGCTCGTAATTACAACGTCAGATCCCCGGATGCAAGAGGCATGGCAACAATTCATTTTTGAAAAAAAAAAGTATTCGTTGTCAACGTGCAACACAAAAGGACTTAACGAGATTAGGATCACGATCATGATCATTGTGTGGTGATATTCCGATACATCACTTTCCCTTCCCATAATTCTCTATCTCTCTCTATCTCTGTGGATTATGAACGCCTACCCGCCACACCAAAATAATCATGCGATCCAGATATAGGCGTTACGCCACAAGTTCTAGAGATAGAGATAGAGAAGAGACAGAGATAGAGAAGATTTGGTCAAACTTTGCATTTTTTTGTGTGGGGGGTGGAGGTAGTACTAGTATACACATAGGAGTATAACGCTAGCTGAACGCCACTCACAAAAAAAAACTTGGATGTAGTACTAGCTAGCAAGCTGCACACAGTACAACATGGCACCCCCTTTTGCAACGCAAATATGCGTTGCTAGAAGTCTATATATGCGTTATAGGGGTCTATACCAACGCATTTAATATGCGCTGCCTAAAGTGGTGTTGCAAGGGTCTATTGCAATACTTATTTATCCATTGGTAACACATACTAATAACCGTTGTAAAGTTGCAACGCATAAGATGGGTTATGGCAACGCTTATATGTGTTTGTACAAACCATGAGCGAACTACTTCTACAGTTTGTTGCAACATCTAGATTTGGTTTGTTGCAACACTTATATGTGTTGCAAGGAATAAACCATTAAATCATTAATTAATTAATATCATAAATATTTAATTTTTGACACAAACATAGGGATAATGCCTGTACAATTTAATGAAAAATGCAAGACCATCCAACACATAGAAAATAAGCACACTCTGCCATATAGTATAAAGAATTTGTTTCTTTACGATGAGTACCAGCCACATAATTCATGACATGGTTTCTGTTTAGAGTACAAGTTATTACGGGAGTCAAATATAAAACATAAAGGGATCCTCTTAGAATGCCAGCAGCCCTCCTTTCTCCTTCCTTTAGTTTAGTCTAGAATTCCACTACTACGACCATCCATTTGTCTTCTCAACCTACACAGATAAATATTGGATTACTTTAATGTGAAACTTAGAAGTAAAATCATAATAGGTTATAGAAAGGACAGTACAAAATTTGAAGGCCATGAAATTTAAGATAGAAGCTGAAATCTAATGACTGCAACAACACAAATATAGAATCAATTTTATGATGCCCATATAAAATTTCAAATAGGTCCTACCTCATCATATTAGTCCAAAGTGATGTGACTACACAAAGTCCAGGTGCCAGGTAACTGATAAGATGCAATCTGATCAAGAAGGAAAACAACCAGAATTTTTTATCCAGACCCACAGGAATGGTTATCCCATAGACAAAAAATTAATAAACGTGAAATGATAAACAGCATGAGTTCAATAATACAATGTACAAGTAGGCATCTTTTCACCTATAGTTTGAGAAATTTTAAATCTCACCAGCATCCTACTTGGGATTTCATCAAACACCTTGACAGCATGTCAAAAAGAACTCTGCAGAACATCCAATTGATAGATGTGATGCTTTACACAAGAAATTTCAGTCCAAGATGCCCTGGTATGATCACCGCATAGATCAGAATAATGAAGAAATATAGGTAACATCATTAGGTTCAATACAGAAAATTTAAACAATTGGACTGCAAATTATAAGGGGAAAAGAGATGAAGTTCACACAGAAATCATGACTCCCCAAATGATGTGCAAAAATTCGTCCACTGCATCAACATAGAATGGGAGAAGGGGATGGGTTAGTACCTCAAGAAGGGTACAATTGGATGGGGAGGCGTGTTGAATGCCTAGGAGAGGGTGCATCAAATGGATTAGATCGCAGATGGGAGAGTGAAGGCAGGAACCTCCTGCAGATCCAACCACCAAATCCCCTGTTCTTCTTGCCACATGAGATCCCAAGAAGGCCCGGGGTTGGAGTCCGCTTGTAGCAACACCGCTAGGCATCTGGAATTAATCTTGTTTAATCTGAAACAATTTTTCAGAAATAACCAAAGCAATGGTGAGCGAATTAATATATCAAATCACAAAGCTGTGACCTTGCCCCTGCGCAAGGTGATGCTAAAGATACAGGAATTAATAATAAGGGAATATTTAAATAGGTAACAAAATTGCTTCATCTAGGATTATGTTCATCTCAACTAATAATGAGGGAATACAAATACAGGAAATAGAAATCGAGAGAAAGGAAAGGATATATCAGGCATACAGATCGGAGATGAATCCTTGTAATCAATAAAAAATGCATATTATCCATCCAAGTGAAGCAAATGACAGGGATTGGAGATAACTAACCAGTCGTGATACACATGCGCTGCTGAAAGCTCTAGTTTGGTTTTGGTAAATTAATGAAACTCTAAGCAAATGAAGATTATGACGTGATGATGGTGATGCCATGGTGATGATCAAGTGCTTGGATTTGAAAAGAAAAAAGAGAAAAACAAAAGCCTCAAGGCAAATGTATAAGTGGTAAGATCTATTTTTGCTTTAGTGATCGAGACACTTAGAGAGTGTGATCACATTTAGGATCGATAGCCGTACTATTAAGAGGGGTGAAACTCGTATCGAAATACGGTTATCAAAGTGCCATTACATGCTCTAACTCATTGCATATGCATTTAGGATCTAGTGGAGTACTAACACCCTTGAAAATGTTTGTGAAAATATGCTAACACATAAGCACAAAGGTGATACACATTGTGTTTAGCACTTGGGAGCAAGGGTTCAAAACTTCACCGGCGGAGTGTCCGCCCGTAGAGTGCGGATAGTCCGACGATGCCACCGGCACCCTGTATAGAAAAGACAGAATTTCAGAGAGTGCACCGGACGCTGGTCACGCAGTGACCGGACTCGGACCCAACGTCCGGTCAGTGGCACGCAGTGAAGGTCGCCGTCGGTCTCTTGACCGGACGCATGCGACCGGACTCTGCCTGAACACTGTTCAACGTCTGGTCGTGCTGATGTGGCAGCGCACAGAGGAGACGGTGAGTGATCAGACGCTGGGTGAGTCTGGTCGGGCATGACCGGACGCGTCCGATCACGAGTGAAACCTTACTAGAAACGACCGAACGCTGGTGATGGTGCGTCCAGTCACTTCGAGCAGCGCGTCCAGTCACAATTTAAATGCACTGATGACCGTTGAGATTGGGCGATCAACATTTGAACCAGGGGACACGCAACGAAGATCTGAGGACCAGATGCTGGGGTCCTACGTCCGGTCAATACGACCGGCGCGTCCGGTTGCCCCGTTTTTTCAGTGAACAGAGAGCCAACGGCTCTATTCATTGAGGATCTCTATTTAAGCCCCATGGCCCCTCAAGCTCACCCTCTTGGCCATTTGCATTGACATAACAACCTTGTGAGCTTAGCCAAAGTCCTCCAACTCATCTCCATCATTGATTCATTATCTTTGTGAGATTGGGAGTGAATCTAAGTGTATTGCTTGAGTGTTTGCATCTAGAGGCATTTTATGTTCGTGTTTCGCTACGGGATTCGCTTGTTACTCTTGGTGGTTGCCACCACCTAGACGGCTTGGAGCAGCGAGGATCGTCGAGCAGAGACTGGTGATTGTCTCCGGCTCCGATCGTGTTGATTGTGAGGGGTTCTTGACCTTTCCCCGGCGAATAGTTAAAAGGTACTCTAGTGAATTATTCGTGGCTTGTATGATCCTCATCTTGTGTTGGTTGTGCGGCACCCTATTAAGGATTTGGCGTGTGATGCCAATTAGCGCGTGAACCTTCAAGTAAGTGAATCGCCACAACGAGGACTAGTTTGCCGGCAAGCAAGTGAATCTCGGTAAAAAATCATTGTGTCATCATTTGATTCCGAGGTTGATTGGTCTTCATTGATATTGATTCTTGTGATCGATTGGTTCATTCCTCGACACGGCGGTATAACCATCTTACTTTCTCCCTTTATATTACCGTAAACTAGTTATCAAGCTCTTTAGTGTAGCTAGTTGTGAGAGCTTGTTAGTTTTGTTAGTGTGGCTCTTTAGTTAGTCTTTAAGAGCACAATAACTTAGTGTAGTGGCATAGCCATTGTGTGAAAAGAAACTATAGAAACTTGTGGTAGGTGGCTTGTATTTTTTTAGGCTAGCGCAACACTTGTTTCGTCTCATATTTGTTTAAACGGTTTGCTAAGTGTTGTTGTAGAAATCTTTAATAGGTTGTTCACCCCCTCTGACCATTAGGACCTTTCAGCTGCCAAGATACGCGCCATCGCCATCGCCACCAATGAATTGACATCGCTGCAGTTCTAGGAACCGCCGCCGCCACCAATGAACTGACATTGCTGCAGTTCCAGGAGCTACCGCCGCCGCCGTGCATCAGAAAGCTGACACCTGCCACCAGCAACATCCCTCATATACCTGATCGATTCAACCAAAACAAATGATTGTGGAGATGCAAATTAGGCCCTGTTTAGTTTCCAAAAATTTTCAACCTAAAATGTCACATCGAATCTTGCGGCACATGTATGGAGCATTAAATATAAATGAAAAAAAAACTAATTGCACAGTTTGGTTGGAAATCGCGAGACGAATCTTTTAAGCCTAATTAGTCCATGAAAAGCCTTAAATGCTACAGTAACCCACGTGTGCTAATGACCGATTAATTAGTATCATTAGATTCGTCTCGCAGTTTTCTAATGGGTTCTATAATTTGTTTTTTATTAGTATCCAAAAACCCCTCCCGACATCCTTCCGACACATCCGATATGACACCCAAAAATTTTCACCTCACCAACTAAACACCCCCTTAGTGGATCTGTGATGGAGTATCGTCGTGAATATGGACTCCCAAAAAATCCAGATGTGGGTCGTGGGTGGTGGTACATTCAAGGAAGAATAGGGAGGCGCAAGCAAGGGCGGCGGCAGTTTCGCATCTTGGTTCTATGCCCTCTTCAGGCGGCGACAGGGACCGGCGAGGGTGCGGGGGCACGTGGGCATTCTCCTTCAGCGTCCGGGGCGGTGTAGCTGCTGGCACTGGTACGGGGACGCGGCGCTACTGCTGCGCCGATGGTGGTGTAGTGGGGACTTCCTGTTTGCTGGAGGGAGAAGAGAGGTATGGAGTTGTGCGATGGAATGGAAAAAATAAAATGAACCACGAGTCAGCTGAGAGAATTGACGAGATCCACGATCAGGGGACGGTTCCCTGGCTGTTTGTACACGATCCTGTGTAGCTAGTCTCCATGAAAGGTGAGGCCATTATTTGGCTTTCCAATAACTAGTGTGGGCTGTGAGAGAAATAAGATTAGTTGTGCTGGAGAAATGAAGGCACGAAATTTAAAAAAAAAAACTGGAGGAAAAGAATGGCGGGAGCAAAAATGACAAAAAATGATTACTTAGCTGAATTTATGTTATTAATCTAGGGAAATAATGGCGGGAGCTCAAAAAAGACAAGAAAACTTGAGATTACGCTAAATTTATATTATTATTAGTTTAGTGTTAGAATTTAAATGAGATAGCTAATAAAGTAATACATCTGAAAATTGTCCAAGCATTGATTGGGCCTACAAATTAAATTTTTCAAACGGCCTCGGATGAAAAAATGATCAAAATAAAAGTTGTAGATCTCAAAAGTTATGGAACATTGTTGTTTACAACTTTTTATTTGAAATCATTTACTGCTTCAAAATGCTGTTTGAAATTTAATTTTGAAATTGTCAAGAACCTTGATTTCTCTTTTTAATCTCCTGGCTAAAACTTGTAACTAATCTTTCTTCCTTATACTAACTTCAAATTTAATGATTTTTTTTTTAATTTTTTTTTAAAATCATGCTCTATCAATTTATTATGTTCTCACAATTATTATTTTGTCCATCTTTTCATGTGAATGTGTTTTATGTATTTGAATTTTGAATTTAAAAAAATGACAACTTCAAACGTCATTTTGAAATATTAAATGATTTCAACTAAAAAAGTCATGAACATAAAAGTTGTAGAACTCATCAAGATCTACAATTTTATTTTGGTCATTTCTTCATCCGATAGTGGTAGTAACATTGTTCATAAATTTTACATATCAACTATAAAGAGAGATGTAAATTTTGTGAACAATGTTACTACCACTATGTTGGATGATCAAAATAAAAGTTATAGATCTCGGAAAGTTATAGAACTTTGTAGTTGAAAGGTCCTAATGGCTAGAGTGGGGTGAATAGCCTATTAAAAATTTCTACAACAACACTTAACAAACCGGTTAGACAATTATGAGACGAAGCAAGTGTTGCACTAGCCTACTAGAAAAGCAAGCCACCTACCACAATTCTAGTTTATATAGTTTCTATCCACACAATAGTTATGACACTACACTAATTTAGTGTGCTCTCAAAAGCTAACTAAAGAGCCACACTAACTAAACTAACAAGCTCTCACAACTAGCTACACTAAAGAGCTTGACAACTAGTTTGCAGTAATATAAAGAGAGTAAGCAAGAAAGTTATACCGCCGTGTCGAGGAAGGAGCCAATCAATCACAAGAATGAATAACAATGAAGACCAATCACCTAGGAATCAAATGATGAACACAATGATTTTTTACCGAGTTTCACTTGCTTGCCGGCAAGCTACTCCTCGTTGTGGCGATTCACTCACTTAAAGGTTCACGCGCTAATTGGCATCACAAGCCAAACCCTCAATAGGGTGCCACACAACAAACAAAAGATGAGGATCACACAAGCCACGAGCAATCCACTAGAGTACCTTTTGGCTCTCCGCCAGGAAAAGGTCAAGAACCCCTCACAATCACCACGATCGGAGCCGGAGACAATCACCACCCTCCGCTCGACGATCCTCGCTGTTCCAAGCCGTTTAGGTGGCGGCAACCACCAAGAGTAACAAGCGAATCCCGCAGCGAAACATGAACACCAAGTGCATCTAGATGCAAACATTCAAGCAATGCACTTGGATTCTCTCCCAATCTCACAAAGATAATGAATCAATGATGGAGATGAGTGGGAGCGCTTTGACTAAACTCACAAGGTTGCTATGTCAATGCAAATGCCCAAGAGAGTAAGTTTGAGCTGGCCATGGGGCTTAAATAGAAGCCCCCACGAAATAGAGCCGGTGTACCCCTTCATTGGGCACAACACGGGGTGACCAGACGCTCCGGTCATATTGACCGGACGTTGGACCTCAGCGTCCGGTCACGCGATACGTGCCACGTGCCTCCTCTCTTCAAATGTTGATCGCCCGATCTCAATGATCAAGTGATGACCGGACGCAGAAATCAAAGTGACCGGACGCCGAGTCCCGGCGTCCGGCCGTTTCAAGAAGCATCCAGAGATGATTTTTCACGATCGGACGCGTCCGATCATGCTCGACCGGACACACCCGTCCGTCCCGTCACACAGCGACTTCACATGCGGCCGCCATTATCAGCAGGACCGGACGCACCCTCCGGCGGTCCGGTCACTAAAGTGACCCAAATATCCGGTCGAGACCGACGCCATTGCCGTCTTCGGCTTGCTTCTACTAACCGGACGCGACAGTCCTTCCGAGATCAGGTGTCCGGTCACTCATGATGACCTTTGTCTTTTCTATCTAGGGCGTCATATACCATCGGACTGTCTGCACTCTACGAGCGGACACTCCGCCAATAAAGTTCCTAACCCTTGCTCAAATGTGCCAACCACCAAGTGTATCTCCTTGTGCACATGTGTTAGCATATTTTTTACAAACATTTTCAAGGGTGTTAGCACTCCACTAGATCCTAAATGCATATGCAATGAGTTGGAGCATCTAGTGGCACTTTGATAACCGCATTTCGATACGAGTTTCACCCCTCTTAATAGTACGGCTATCGATCCTAAATGTGATCACACTCACTAAGTGTCTCGATCATCAAAATAAAATAGCCCCTACCATTTATACCTTTGCCTTGAGCCTTTTATTTTTCTGTTTCTTCTTTTCAAGTCCAAGCACTTGATCATCACTATGGCATCATCATCATGTCATGATCTTCATTTGCTTCACCACTTGAAATATGCTACCTATCTTATGATCATTTGATACACTAGGTTAGCACTTGGTGTAGAATGCTGTTGCTGGGTTCCTCAGGATGTAGGTAAAAAAAATTATCGTAATTAGATTGTCTCCAACAAGAATTTTTTTGTCGTAATTAGATTGTCTCCGACAAGGAACTCATATGAGCACCCAAAACTAAAATAGTTAGTATGAGATCCAAAATCAGTCTCCAACAGAGTACCTATACGGGAGATCTATTTTAGATTGTCTGAGAGACATAATCCAAATATGGGTATCCTCTCTCCTAGAAACCTATTTGCAGAAAGGATTTTCTTTTATGTCTTGTTGTTAGAGAAGATGTTGAATAGATATTGAATCTTTTACCTGTAGCGCTACCCAAAAGACAAATGTGTCTTATATTTTGAATGTTGTTGTTGGAGATACCCTTGACTATACATTTTTAGAAGGCAAGACCGGAGGAGTACCTCCGCGTACCGTACAGGACACCAGGTACCTCCGCGTACATGTTCAGTGCCCACCGAACAGTTAGAAAACGTTGCTACATCATTCCTTGCAACGAATAAATCATATGTTGCTACATATCAGTCGCTAAAAGGGGGTTTCTCTTGTAGTGACCGGAGACGACGGAGACGGAGAGTGCCTGTGGATTAATCAAACTCCTACTACAGTACTCCATGTGCTTGGCGCTTCCGGCCTGTCCGGTCCACTGCTCCACTCCAGTAGCTAGCTAGCCTGCCCACTCACAATATTGCTTCGAATTCAGCGAAATTTTCCTCGTTTATTGGGCGGTCGTGCATGGAATCCGGTGAAATCTCTTGCGTGCGGCTAGTATGCGAGTGTGGTCACTGGTCAGGCGGTCCGGGCTGCTGCCTCGGACGGGGTGTGGTCAGGTCGTAGTTGAGCTCGAGAGGTGAGCCGAACCACCGCCTCCATGTGCAGTGTGCAGCTGTCTAGCCAAGGGTCCAAGCCCATGCTACAGAAGACATGGATTACTGATGAGTTCGTGTGTGTGTACTCCTTAACTGCATGCATTTGCATTGACTACAGTTCCCCAGCGATGTTTGCATGCGAAGATGCCTTGCCTGCTACTAGGACATTGCATAAGGCTCCGATTGGTGGAGCTTCGAGCTTCCACCGGCTTTAGCTCCTCTAACACATTCATACCCTGTTCACATTTTCTCTCTCCTCTTCTCCTGGTGCCGGTGAGAGGAGGAGAGGGAAGACAGGTGTACCAACAGAGAACAGTCCCAGTCGACGCCACTTGTGACGTCACAAACAGTATCGGCAACTGAAAGCATGCAGCGGGCAGTGCACCACCTGCACTCTGGGGATGGGGAGGAAGAGAACAGAGCGGAGCGGGTCCTCCGTAGCAACAGGGTCCCGACACGGGGCGGCCCACGAGCTGAGCTCGCCCTCACCTCACGTGCTGGGCCGGGGAACGGGGATCCAGTCGGCCTCCGTCCGATGGCTTCCGCGATCCGCGTCGTCCGCGCCTCCCGGCTCCAGGTCGGCGGCCAAGCCCACGGGGCCACGGCGCGGCACATGCCCTGCCCTGCCCCCTGCCGGCTGCCGTGCCGCGTCGCGTTCCGGCGGCAGCTCAAATCTCCCTGTCGCCGGCCACGGGGACGTGACGAGACGACTCACTCACACGGTGTCACACACCTCACCTGACGTGAGTGGGAGGAAACCCTTCTCGACAACTAATAACCCGCCGCGGTTCAAATCTGAAATCGAGTTCGTTTGCAGCTCCATGTCTCTTGCATCGAATTTGTTGCAGTTTCCCGTGTTCTTTCTTTCACTAGCTAGGCTGGGCCTGGGTCGTCGTCTCATTAGGTTTTGAGGGCGTGTTTAGTCTGGGGAAAGTTGGAATTTGGCTATGGTAGCACTTTTGTTTTTATTTGGCAATTAGTGTTCAATCATGGACTAATTAGGCTCAAAACGTTCGTCTCGTGATTTCCAACTAAACTGAGCAATTAGTTTTTTTTCGTCTACATTTAATGCTCCATGCACGTATCGCAAGATTCGATGTGATGGCTACTGTAGCATTTTTTGAGAAGTTTTTTTTTAACCAAACACGGGCTGAACGAATAAAGCCAGTGCCGTAGCCTCTACGTATACCCTATAAATACTGAAACAATCATTCACAATCAGATCCATAGGATTTTCAGTTTTACTATTAGTAGTACTATGCCCTAGCTAGTTCAAGTGCTCTAGCATTGTAGGTACGTATCATAAGAGGGCTCAAATCATCATTCATTTCGGCTGCCATGACTCTGGACCAATTTATTACTACCTCTCCTGTTCAATTGAGACCTAGAACATGTTCGGTTGATTGGTTCGTTTCGTTGCTGGTTCGTGAAAAATTACTGCTGGCTGATTTATGTGAGAGAAAAAATACTGTTTCGGCTGAAAATTTACGATCGTTTACGACAAGCCACAGCCAAACGAACAGGCTGCTAGTACTCCACAAACCGATTTTTGTTGTTGTTGTTGATGTTTTGTTAATTTAGAGAGGCAGACCTATTTATCCACCTCTATTTTTTTATCTATTATTACTTTTTATTATCAGAGACCAACTTCCTACAGGCGTCTGTGGAAAGGTTTTGTTTGCCCATCTTTACAAATTTATGAACGATATATATGTCCCTTTAATAAAAATCACTTGAAAAGTTTATGGCAAGCATATACACACAAGATATGCTTATATTCAAGTTTTAGATTTTTTGAACCACTTTTAGGTATTATTAGACTTAATTAGTGGTAGTATGGAGATAGAACCTCAAATTGTCCGTGCAAAACAACTGAATTGTTCATCTATCTCCATGGCATATGGTTGAATAGACCATATATATTATTTATTTATTTATTTTTGAATTTTAATTGTTCTTCTATCTCCATGGCATATGGTTTAATCCACCATATGAGCTCAAATATTTTTTATTTATTTTTTGAATTTTACTGAGCGAAGACGTAGTTCAATTTTGAATTTCTATCGGTAGTCATTCCAAAAAATTCTGAAACTCTCAGAAAACAACATATATACCGTCTATTGTACGTGAACAAAGTTTTAGGATACATAAGTTATTTTATAACAAACACCTTAAAATAAAATTACATATACAATAACAAAGATCTTTTGAGAAAAAGGTATGACCTTTTCCCAACTAGGACAATATTAGTGTCAAAATTTGCAAATTCATTATAATAAAACCACCTCACGTACACTACATTCCTCTAGCACCTGAGTAGGGTCTCAGTCTCTCAGATGTGCAAGAGTATGCCGGAGAGGTAGAGGTGTCACTAGGGCTGCGAGCAGTGATGACCCAATGCCTCACCCTGAATGCAAACCAACAATCAACCGGGTCGTGCTCGCATTGCTACCCACGCGCCCTAGCTTTAGCCTGAATCCATCTTCACGTACATCCTTGTAGTATCTTGATCTCGTGTACCATCTTGACTCCGAATGGAAGGTGCATATGGAGAACTTTCTCCCACATAAAGCACACATTGAGACTACAAATGGTGAAGCAATGAGCTAGTGTTATGTACTGTATCGGCGTGGAACTAACTACACAAGCGTGGTAGTGGACCTCATCTGTCCATTGAAAGCGTCCATTGAAAGCGTCCGAACGCATGTTTTATAATGAGAAGCAATGGTGAAAGGTGGATCTGATGAGGGAGAAGCGAGTAATCAGTGTGGTAGATGGATTCAGGGATAACGGACACCGTTGGATCAGCACATGACCGGCAGTGATCTCTTAATTTCGTAACCAAATCAACACATAATCTCTACCGGATCTTATTGTATATGCCTTTTTATCTATATCTAAAGTTTGTCTTTGGGTGGCACTCTTTTTTTAGAAAAAAAATAATTTCGACCTCTGCAAACGTACACAACCAATCTCTTACAAGATTTAATTTTCAGCATAAATGTTGATTAACAAATGAAGGAAAAGAGCACACTTTAGAATGAAAATTATAGGCAAAGTCTACTATTGCTTTTCCATCCATTCTTGGCGAAGATATCTAGAGCGACCACCTCCAAAGATTTGCTCGCTAACCGGATTATCTCCCTAGCTCCTCACACTGCAGCAACGTCCAAATTGAGTGGCACTCTACGTGTCTTTAAAATGGATTTAGTTGGAATTTACCTTAAATTACGGTCTTGTTGTGGTCTATATTTTTGTGATAATATAGATCTAGATTTTGAGTTTTCAATTAGTTGCTACATTTTTATAAACATGTTTAGTTGAAAACTCTTGTGCTTATTATACCTTTTATTCAGAATCCTCATTTTCTATTTCAATAAAAAATAAATAATTTAGGTCCTAAATTCTAATTTTAGTTAATATAATAGCATAAATGTCTATTTAAACATGTACGATGCCACTCAAGATGCGCCGTGGAGGTTAAGATCAAGTTGGGAGTGGGCCAACATTGCTAACCACGATAGGTGGTCGCTACCACCTTTGGTGTACTATAGAACTTTCTCCATTAGAAATAAATTTGTGTAGTAGTGATTTTTTAAACGGTAAAGCACTTCCAATAATTTTGTCCAAACATTTTTCAGAACTTTCTCCAATAAATTTGCTTGGTCATAGGCAAACATTTTTTAGAAAATTCATTATTGAATCCATTTGGCCCTGGAGACTTGCCATTAGGCAGAGTCTTGATAATGTTGAGTGAAAGGGTCTTTAATAAAACCTAGGTCATCTGAGCTTTGAAGAAGAAAGAGTCAAGATCAAAACAAGAGTCAGCAAAATCTGATTTACCTTGTCTTTCCTTGAAAGCATTCCATAGGATGAGAACCTTTTTTCTGAGTGGTTGGAAACAGAATTATGAAAAGGAGTTTTTAGGGAGGTGGTTAAGTTTTTTCCTATGCTTATTGGTTGCATTGGCATGGAAAAACTTTGTACCATCATCCCCCCAAGCTTTGCCCATTTGATTGTACCCCTATGTCTCCAGAAAGTTTTTTTTATTGTTTCAAAAGAGAGACCAACTTTTCTCTTAGGAGTTCTCTAAAGTTCAATTCCGGTGTGTGTTGTATAAGAGATTAAAGCCCCTTCTTAATATAGTTGTACACAAGTATGCTACGTGTTTGGAAAAAAACTTCAATAGAGCTTGGACGGTAGGTAAATGCTATGCTTTTTCTACTATTTTTATGTTTAAATGTTTTTCTACGGAACAGGTCTCTCAAATTCATGGACCCCGCACGGATAACACTCATCTTTCAAGCATTGCCTTAGGGCCTGTTTGATTTCCCCTGCTAAAGTTTAGCTACGTCACTTTAGGTACTAAACTGCCAAACAAACTGACTAAAAAGGGATTAAAGTAGTTTAGTCACACTAGTCACTTAAGAGTAGCTAAATGTGGGCTAAAGTGCCCAGTGGACAAGGGCTGCTTCTGCCCCTCATTATTGTTGATCTCCCACCCTGATTTGTGCATTTATTAGGGATAGTTTGGTCTTTGTTGAACTGCTTTAATGACCTTTAGTCACTTTTAGTCACTAGAACCAAACATGGGTAACTAAAGTTTAATCATTGATTTTAGTAACTAAGTTTTAGCCATGGGAAACAAAGGGCCTTAGTTTTGTATGGGACAATAGACTATCAAGCACAAATGCCATTCAATGCTACAAACAAAAACGATATGGTGGTGGCATAGGCACTTGGGCTGATTTGTGGCCAAGTTTAGGGAATGCCATATTGAGTAGGACATATAGTTTACTGAGGTAGGAACTGGACTGTAGAGTAGAGGTGGTTTGTCTAGGTGACATGAAGGTCCATACGAAATGAATTTACAGTTTCTTCATTCATGGTGAGTGCCCTAAGATTGGTATTCATTAGGCAGTCTCTTTGAAAGAGATTAGTAGTTTCTATAACATAGGATATCGCATAAAAAAAGTACTGCTTTTCAACACATGATTTCTAGAAGTAATAATTATTTTCTCTTTCTCTCTCCCAACTCTATCTTCTTCCTCCAATGGGAGTGCGACACGAGCTCCCTAGAAACTGGTGGTTTCTTCCCAATAACGATTTCATGGTTTCTTGGTGCATTGGGTCAAGAGTATACTTGATTTCTTCACGAAGAAATCATTTATATGATTTCTGCTCTTTTTCTTCATTAATTACGTTGCCATGTCAGCGTTTTAACTACGTGGCAAGTCATTTAATGAGGATAGAAACCATCATCAACACACCATTGATACTGCCCTTACTAGCTTTGTTGATTCAATTAACTGGGGTGCGTCCACAATTGCAGAAACAGTTCACTTAATGCTCTGAACCAACAAAGAAAGCCATTAAGAACACAATCCAAGAACTGCATGAATAAGAGCAAGAATTTACATGCCAAGTGCAGTATGAATCAAATTTTCCTCATACACTTTGTTGGCCACTGATTAAAAAAAGAAAAGAAAAAAACACTAGTCGCATGATTGATCACATTGCAAAAACAAAAACAAGAAAAAGAAAAGGGACGAGAACTCGCAAGAACACATGAAAACGCATTCTTATTGCTAATTACTCCTCCAAAGCTCTCGTCGTCTTGTTGGCATTTCCAATCAATGGAGCTTGCTGATCGGTCGTCACCAGTCACCACCTCCTCTGCAAGAACGCCAGCCGGTCGTTCTCGACGCCGGCAACCTCCAACGAGCGGTCCATGCGGCCAACGACGGCCGTCCTGAAGCTGAACGCCTCCTGCGCGCGGGCGCCGCACCCGCGCTGCATGCCCACGACGCCGCTCAGGCTCGCGCGGGACGACTCCTCGACGACCACCTCGCTGAGCGGCACCCGCTTCCGCGCTCCGCCGCCGCCGCCGCAGCAGGCGAGCTCGGGCCGCTGCTTCGGCGTGCTCTGGGACCGCACCTTGGCCTCCGACGCCTGCGTGCTCGACATGTAGTTCGGGCAGCCGTGGAGCGACGGCGAGTAGTAGCCCGCGACGGACTTGGTCGGGGTGGCCGGCGCGTGCGCCTGCAGCTGCAGGTACCGCGGCGTGCTCTGCGCCGTGGCCGGGCGGGCCTTCTCCAGCGCGCACCAGTCGTAGTCCGGGAACTGGCGCGAGGTCGGCACGGCGATGCGCGGCGGGCCCCCGCCGGCGGACAGGTAGCACGGCAGCGGCGAGGACGACGCGGGGTTGGCGGCGCACCACTCCTCGCCGCCGCTGCTGCCGCCGCCGGCGTCGAGCAGCGGGGAGCTGGCGCGGCGCGATGACGACGAGCGCGACTTGGGGCGGCCCGGGTCCACCTCCACGATCTTGGGGCTCCGGTCGTAGCCGTACGACGAGGACTCGACGCTGGCCGACAGCCGCCGGCTGCTGTACGCCGCCACGCCGCCGTGCTCGCTCCGCGTGTCGTCCGCGTACCGCTCTTGCTGCCCGCCGGACGGACGGACGTCAAGAAACAGCGAGGATATAAGTATACGAGAGTGAGCATGAATGAACGAGTAGCCAAAGGCGTGTCAGTACCATCGAGTAGCGCGGGCGGACGGGCGGCGGGTGGTGGAGGTGCGGGAGTGCGGCGGCGACGCCGGCGCGTCTGGCGCGCACGGCGGCCTGCGCGCGGACGAGCGCCTGCATGCTCTGCAGCGTGGCGGCCGCCTGCCTGCGCACGAGGTAGCCGCGCACCAGCGCCTGCAGCTTCACGAGCGCCTTGAGCGCGCGCAACGCCTTCTTCGCCTGCGTGCGTAGAAACGATGCGGTTACTTACAGCAAGAACCAACAGTGGTACGAAACAGAGCAGAGCAGCCGCTCCGTACGAATGCACGAACATGTCGAGGCAGCAGAGCAGCGACACAACACTGTTGGATTCCATTCGATCACAGGGTGTGGATAAGGAGAGAGAGAGAAAAAAAGTTCCTGCGGATCGATCCTTACCAAGAATCCCCGGAACGCCGTCTGGATCCTGACGGCGGCGGCGAGGACGCCGGGCGGCGGCGCGCGCCCCTTGCTGGTGAGTCGCACGACGGCGACGGCCGCCTGCGCCGCGGCCACCGCCGCGTCGGCCGCGGCGGCGGTGGCGGCGGCCACGGCGATGGCGTGCTTGCTCTGCTCCCGCTCCCGGTCCGTCTCGGCGCACGCGGCGGACCTGAGCCACGCGGCCTCCGCGGCGCGCGCGATCGCCGAGTTGCCCGCGCCGGCCGAGACGACGGCCGCGGCCGCCGCCGCCGCCTCTGCCGAGTCCCGCGACGACTTGCCGAAGCTCCAGCGCTTGGCGCTGGCCGGCGGAGGCGGAGGCTGGTCCTGCTGGTGCTGGCGCCTCTGGTGGTCTTTGGTGGTGCTCTGCTCCTTCTTACCCAGGATGCTGCGGAACCAGCACGCCGCCTTGCCCATCGCCGGACGGACCTGGCAGCTGGTGGCCTGGCCGGGCGAGAGGATAGGTGACACGGCGGTTAGAGTGAGTTAGATAGAGGCGGTGAGTTTTTGAATAAGAGAGGGAAGCCGGGGGAGTGGCCACGGGGTGGAAATAAAAAGGAGAAGAGACCGAGATAGACGACGCCACGCCGCGACGATGAGGTGTGCCTGACCATTAGCGGACAAAGCGAAGCATGGGCCTCTCTCTCTCTCTCATCGCCATTAATAAATTAATGAAACGGAAACGGATGCATCTCAATCAAAAAGATTACAGTTTGGGAGTAGCAGCGTGAAGAGCGAGAGACGAGGGGGAGGGGGAGAGATTTGTTTGGGGACTCGAGGTTCGAAAAGGGACAGCGTCAGCCCAAAAAGACGCAAACGAGAAAGGGCCGGGGTGCGAGAAAGAAGAGGAGGACGATCAGTTTGGGAGCAACAGGTGTAGACCGCATTTTTGGAAACAAGAAGACCAGCATGCATGACCGAGACACGGGAAGGGGCCGGCCGGAGTGATGATCTCTGCGCAATACCAAAATGACTCCTTTACCCTCGCATATATAGAGAGAGAGAGAGGTGAACGAAGGGCTTGTTTAGATGAAAAATTTTTGCAAAATGAGTACCGTAGCGTTTTCGTTGTTATTTGGCAAATGGTATCCAATCATAGTCTAATTAGGCTTAAAAGATTCGTCTCGTAGATTTCGTCTAAACTGTGTAATTAGTTTTATTTTTTATTTATATTTAATGCTTCATGCATGCGTCCAAAGATTCGATGTGACGGGGAATGTGAAAAATTTTGCAAATTTTTTTGCAAACTAAACTGGACCGAAGAAGAAGAAAAAAAATCGCAGCTTTAGAGAATCTCTCGCATTATCCTGTTTCAGAGGTTCACAGTGGGAGTACGTGGTGTGTTGGTGCCCTGCCCCCGGCAGAGCCCAAGTTGGTGGAGCCAGGGCAGGGGACGAGACGGGATCGATGCGGCCATCGAATGGGACAAGGCGTCTACGCGAGCATGATCCTGGTGATGTACAGTACGCAAGTGTAGTAGAATGCAAAAGACATAGGGACGGATAAGGAGAGGAGGAAGAGCTAGGCAGCTAGCGAGCGGTGAGTGACCACCTCGGGATGGAGACGAAGGAACTCGCCGGCGGCTAGCTGAGCCTGCAACGGGGGGCCGGAGCCGGGTCGGCGGGACACGGACGCGATATCGGAATCAATCTGGCAGGGCGGGGGATCGATCGATCAGCTTTCGATCTCTCCACCTCACTCACCGGACGCTGCTTGGGCTTTTCGAGCTTGCTGCTGCATGCGACGGGTACGACGACACCACCAGCCTGCCTGCATGCCATCCACTCCCGTGAGCGGCGCGGCGCGGCGCCTTGACCTGCAGGCTGCAGCAGCCACGCACTACCACTCCATCTCCATGCATGCATTCACGATCGGATCGGATCGGAACCGAATCCGAGCTACCTAAGCAGTAGCTGTAGCTGGGCACAGCGAGAAAAAGGCTACGCTGCTACACAGGCAACGGCAAAGCAAGACGGAGGAGGATCTGGTAGGCCTGCTTAGTTCTCCAAAAGTGTACCATGTAAAAAGAAGATTCTTTGTCACATCAAATTTATGGTACATGCATAGAGTACTAAATGTAGACAAAATCAAAAACTAATTGCACAGTTTGCTTTAACTTTACGAGACGAATCTTTTGATCCTAATTAGTCAATGTTTGGATAATAATTCACAAATACAAACAAAATACTACAGTGAAGAATCATGCACTATACAAAATTTACAAGTACAAACTTTGCCGAATTAAACGCGCCCTAGGTCTTCACCTCGCACGGACGCCTCCTCACGTACGGTCGGAGACGATGCCAACTTGCCAAGCTGGCTGGAGTGCTGTACTACGCTTGCAGCCAGTGAGCACGAGCAGTGCACAGCATGCATGGCAGATGCAGATGCACAGCAGGAGCCAAGGCTACTAGTAGGCGCATGCATAGGCTTGCAAGGCCTGGTATAGTTCCTAAAAATTTTCACCCTAGGCCTTGTTTAGATCCCATCAAAGTTTCAAGTTTTTTCACTCTCTCTCCGTCACATCAATTTTTAGCCGTTTGCATGGAGTATTAAATGTAGGTAAAAAAAATAACTAATTACACAGTTTAGTTGGAAATCACGAGATGAATCTTTTGAGCCTAGTTGTTCCACGATTAGACAATATTTGTCAAATAAGACGAAAGTGGTACTATTCATCAGGTTGAAAAAAGTTTCAATCTAAACAAGGCCCTAAACTATTACATCGAATCTTGCGACATATGCATGGAGTATTAAATATAGACGAAAAAAAACTAATTGTACAGTTTGGTTGTAAATCGCGAGACAATATTTTAAGACTAATTAGTCCATAATTAGCCATAAGTGCTATAGTAACTAACATTCGCTAATGATGAATTAATTAAGCTTAATAAATTCGTCTCGTAGTTTCTAGACGAGCTATATAATTAGTTTTTTTATTAGTATCTGAAAACCCCTTCCGAAACATCTGATGTGATATCAGAAATTTTCATTTCACGAACTAAAAACAGCTGAATCGCGGAAAGGCAACCCCGAGGAGAGGATGGGTGGGGGAGAAAAAAAGGCATGCAATGCATTGCTGCCAGCCACTACTGCCCTGCATCTTCTGCATGCAGATGCAGGGGGGGGGGGGGCGCTTTGCGTTGGAGCAAGCTGACCGTTTTCCATGATCAGATCAGCGATGATCATGCCTGGCCGGAGCCGGAGCAAGCAAAAGCAGCCTGCATTTCCCAGTTTTGCACTGTGGCCACGCAACGCATGGTGCATGATGGTGTATGGGCCTGCAGGCACACTGCACGTGCGCGGCCCGCCCAGCGCCCGGGCTCGGTCGTACCAGCGCGCATGTGGGCGCTGTCGCTGTGAGCCAGGCCCGGGTGGTGGTGAGGCTGAAGCATCAAGCATGCATCATGGTACCTTTTGCAATCAGCATGCCGGCCGCCCGCTCGCCCGGGGAGGGATCGGACGGAGGGGTTTAACTCGCTCGATTGATTGCATGGCATCATGGCGCGGTGGGGATGGAGTTAGGGTTTTTGTCCCGTTTTGGAGGGAGAGCTCGCATCTGAATTTGAATCCTACTTGTGCTACCATATCTTAATAATGCTCAACGAGGTACGTACGTATGTACGTCTACATGATATGCTGTACCAAGCACCATGCATATGATTACATTTCACCACGTATGCTAGTACACTTGCCGTTCGAACTCCGGTGCAAAGCAAGCAGTACTGCAGTACGAATATCCTACCTGTATGAGCCCTTTTGATCAACGGATTCGCTAAAGCGCACTCAACTGATTTACCTTTACCGTATGGATTGACAGAGGACGCGCCTACCATCCAATAAAAAAAAAATATCGACAATTCCTTTTTGGCTGTCAACAATAAGTTTGACTAAGAACAAATGTAAAGATAGTAAACCGTCCATTACAAATCTTATCTCGTTCTGGATTGTCTGGTACTATATATCTAGACATAATGTGTATCTAGGTGCATAACAAAAGCTATGTATCTAAAAAAGCTGAATGACTAACGATTTGAAACAGAGGAAGTATACGTGTATTTAAAAAAAATACTAGGCAAATCGTTGAGATTCATAAATACTTCTTTTAAATCAAAAAATATGAAATTAGTAGACACAAAAAATATAATTTGCCTCATCGAGATCTACAACTTTGATTTTTGTAATTTCTTCATCTGAGTTCATTTGAGCAATTCGAAAAATATAAAACTCAGAATACGAGAACTTCAAACAGAATTTTGGTACTGTAAATGATTTCAAATGATACAGTCATCAACTACAAAGATCTACAACTTCGTTTTTGTCATTTCCCCATCCGAGTTTGTTCAAACAATTCAAAATTCAAAATATGAGAACTTCAATAGATAGATTATATTTTACATAAAATAATATATAAATTTCTTAAATTCGTAACTAATTTATTTAAATATATATTATATATTTAAAAAAATATTGGTACCAATTTATTTTTTTATTTAAAAGAATTATTTATAAATTTTGGAGATTTGTTTACCTACCATATTATTAATTTTATAAAAAATATATATATATACTTGAAACCACCTTTGAAACCAGCCAAGGGCTAAAATTTTCTGGTTTTGATAGTTGAAGAGCTAACCTATACTCTTCAACAACAACAACAAAATCGAGGCTTAAAATGGACTTTAACCTAATTTTAACGTTGAGTAGTGCCCATATCTGGGTGAATGGACCATATGTCGTGGGCCGGGCAGTGCCGTTGATGATGTTTGGCTCCCTCGTGGCATCTCGAGCCCGCCCACTGGCCCTGTCCGCGAGAACAAGCAAAGGCCTGCGAATTCGATCGCCAAAGCCGATGAACATCTATGTATCTGAGCGGGACGGGTTACATCGGTGCCGGCGCAAAGCAAGCCGCAAAACGCAATGATCACCGTCATCATCGTCATTGATCACCGCAAAAGCAGTTGGTAGCCACTAGCCAGCCAGGTCAGCATATTGCCGCCACGATTCAAATTCACCACCCCGGCACGGTAATACACTGGTACTCGTACGTTTGTTTATCCGGCAGGGCAGGTCCCGTGTGACGCGACGGCTTTCCTGGGTCCGGACGTCCTGTGCCGGTGCGCGCCCCCGTGCCGTGCCGTACACAATGGCGAGTGGCGACTGCTCCTGCAAGCAGCAGCTAAGATCCTGGAATCTTTTTTAAATTCGGAGGGACACACCGGCTGTGTTTAATTCCCAAAAAGTTTTCTAAAAAGATGCTACAGTAGCTATCACATCGAATCTTGCGATACGTGCATAGATCATTAAATATAGACGAAAAAAAACTAATTGTACAGTTTGATTAGAAATCGCGAGATTTAACGTTTTGAACCCCAAGTAGTCCAAATGATTGAACACTAATTACTAAATAAAAGCAAAAAATAATACCGTAGCCAAATTTCTAAATTTCGCTGAACTAAACAACGGTACTGCAGACTTACAGACCCCAACCGGCCAGCCAAGCCAACCCCCTTTATTACAAGAAAAAAAAATCCCGGTAACCCCACCCCCATGGATACAGATGATGAGAGAGAGGGGCAAGGACATCTGCCCGGAGAGAGAGAAAGGCCGGCCATGGAAAAAGGAGTCTTCCCCGGCGACGTCAGGTGACGGCATGGTCGGTTTTTATTCCCCGGTCTGCCACCGATGCCTCGGCCCGCGTGATTCAAACAGCGCTCTGCCACTGCCCCACTGCCCAGGGGTACGACGGTCATTGCGCCCCCACCTAGTACCACGACCATACCTCCTGACGCAGGCAGGGTCAGTGGGGGCCTCCGCGACACGTTTCGACCGCACAAGATGACGTCGCGTCTTTGTACGGCGCCGCTCCATTCCTTCTACGAGTACTCCCTCCGAATAAAAATACTGTATGTCAAACCAAATCAAATTTAACTGAATTTATAAAATTTATACTGATACTTATGATTATGGATAAATATCATTAGATGAATCATAAGATATATTATCCTAGTAAACCTGTTTGAAGATATAAATATTACCATTATTTTCTATAGAGTAGATCAAGCTTTTAAAACAAAATTGACTTGACCGAAACATACTGTTGCATTTCTTTGGGACAAAGGGAGCAGTTGTGTAGATTAATTCTTTATATCTGCAAATGTAATATTGTAAAACATATTTCATAATTAATTTAATAATGATCTCTCTGTCCACGTCCCGCTTATCGGAGGAGTCAAATATATGCACAAAGTACTAATATTTATGATGTGTAATAAATATTATTCTATTGATCGTAGAATATACTTTTATAATAAACTGATTTGAAGGCATAAATGTTGATACTATGTAATTTTTTCTATATAATTAGTTAACTTCAAGACGGTTTGACTAAAAATGTAATGTATGTTTATTTTGAATGAAGGAAGTACTTATTACGATATATCAAATTTAAGATTAGTTTACTCATAAAAAATGAAAAAAAAATCATTTTTTGTTGAATTTTCCGTGTTAAAGTGCATTTTTTTTCTTCCCTACTAAGAGCTTATTTGGAACGTAGGAATTTCACAAGAATCAGTTCATTTTTACAGGAAAAACGCAAGAACAGAGAAAAATTCTCGTGTTCCAAACGGGGCCTGACATTCCTTCTCAATCTCATTCTCATCTAACTTTTCAAATAGGGTAATATTGTGTGCGTTCTTGTTTAGCGGTTAGTGAATGCTTGAGCGGGTTAAATATCTATTATAGTTTTTATTATCGAAAATTGTATGCCGTAATATAATGGATATACTTTGATTCTTTTATTTATCAAAATATAGCGACTTTATTTTGAGTTTTGCTCCGGGGCCATAAAATCCTAGGTATGGGTCTGCTCAGGACGAAGGTCCTAACCAGTTGCCCACACAAAAATTATCATCTATACTGATATATGCAACCACCCAAGTCTAAGGAGTTCACTGTGGCGTGGATGTTTCTCCCAAAAATGTATCACTCCTTGACCATTAAAATTAAGTTCAAGTTTATTAATTTTCTCATATAACGTATCTAAGCCCGTGATCTCTAGCTAGTGCAATCGATCGATGCCTAGCGAGCGAGAATATGATTAGAATGTGTAGTACTCTTCAAACTTTTGTCCCCTTTTTTATGCTGCATGTCCTAATGTTGGATTATCGACGACAACGTTAGGGGTTGCAGGACGTGCTAGGGAATTTACCCATGGAAAGGCTCACTTATGAAACTTGACGTTCTAGGGGTATTAGGGGAATGAAATTCTCCAGCTAGTTGTCCTCGCATTTGAGCATTGCAATGCTCAATGCCCGTGTGATCTTCCTCATCCTTGTAGTTGTAGTCAACCGGCTGACGACGGCTAGTTCGAGCTTTATCCATCGAGATTCGTGACCCAATCGCTTGGGATGAAGTTCAGTAGTGCTTGGTTGGAAAGATAAGGTTAGATAGGACGGGACGAACCAGTTGTAGTGGTGTTTGATTTCAAGTCAAGCCACAGTGAGGGACATCTCATAAGGGAATATTCCTCTAGATGTGGAGTGTAGGCATGTCTCATCTGGTAGTTGGGTCCTGCATGTCGTTGTCCCATCCCATTTTTTGATGTCCCTATACCAAAAAATAGAAATGAGTCGGTCCAATTCCTTCGGAACCAAACACAAAATGAGTTCGTCTGTCACATAAATCAGAGATAGGACCATCCCATATCACTTTGTCTCCCAACCAAACGCTACCTTATTGTCGCACGGAGACTTCCTTTCTGTAGTGACGTGCATAGGGGTGCAGCCTAGTTAAACCCATGAGCCCGGTGGTTGTGTTTTCGCAAAATATATCACACACTCTTGTAGTCGGAGCCATTCGAAGAATCTGAGGATGGGTCAAATGGATACTTCATCCGTTCTAAAATAAACGTATTTTTCATTTTCGAGAAGTTAAACACTTTTTTTTAAAGTTTGCTAGTTACATAGAAAACAATATCAATATTTGTATCTCCAAATAAATTTACTATAAAAATATTCCATGGTCAATATAATGATATCTGTTGCGTATAATAAATATTAATACTTTTGTGTTTAAATTTAGTTAAAATAAAAATAGAAATTGACTCAAGAATGTGTACTCAGTACTAGTTAGACCAGTACTACTACTTGATGAGGATCCGGTAATGAGAGGCATATCCGGGACACGGTCATGTGTATGATGTCAGTACGCGTACAGCTCATGAACCAGTTAGTACCAGTGCGCCTTTCGGCCGGCCTGTGGACGCCTCGGAGGTCGTGCGATGCGGCCGGACCGGAAGGGAGCTCAACCCGAACGGTGAAGGAACGGCTGCTCTGGCGTGGTCGACCAAGCGGGCAGGGCGGATCACATCGCGGTGTCCCGTGTGTCCGGCCGTGCGGTGCGGGCACAATGAGGAGGCCGCGTCCGTCCGGGGGGCATCATCCATCATATCGTATCACGCGTGGCTTCGCGTCGCGCACCAATGACCAACCTGCAGGCCGCAGGCGGCGCGCCGCCGGCCGCACCGCACTCCATGCCGCCGTCGCGCGCGTGCCCCGCGCCACGCACGCCTCGCGTCCCTCTCTCCGCTCTCTGCCTGGCCGTGTCCCGTGCCCGTGGCCTCCGGCTCCGGCTCCGGGGAAAAGGAACGTGTACTTGCTGCAGCAACGAACCAGGATGCAGCGGCAGCGGCATGATTATGCCGCGCACGTGACGTGAGCGAACGGCTCGCCCGGGACCGGGAGGGAATGGCAAAGCTCCACTCCAGCCTCCACGAGTGAAATTATTATGCTGGCCGTTTGAACTGACGACATTCATTGCTTGCGGTACAAGTGATTCATTCGGTTTGATTTGATTGAAGCCTCCTCCTCTTGAGAAATTCATCATTCGTTTCAATTCAAAAACTAGCGTACGGCATGGATTCCGGTTCTGGACCTCGGCCCATGGGCCCTGTGCGTGGCGAAATGATGCTCCCCGCCAGCATGCTTCTTCTTCTTCTTCTTCTTCTTCTTATTATTATTATTATTATTATTATTATTTTAGCCCACTCAATGCTATAAAACACACCATGTTTTATTCCTTATTAAAAAAAACGTACTTGCATTCAGTTGGATTTGTTACTTACTCCGTACATGATATTCTTATGTGTAAAGAGTTTTCTTTACATCTAGTCCCTATATGCAGCCTCTTAGCTGATTCCAAAAGGACGGAATACATACGAACCGTATGATTGTCCAATCAAGTTTATGTATGTTTTGTGAAAAAAAAACGTTTACATGTCCAAATTTGAAGCAACCATGAATACAGATGTGGAACTTATAATGCTTATATTATATTAAGAGCATCTCCAAGAGTACCCAATAATCCTTCCAATCCATGATTTTTGGGAAGAATGAAAAAAAATCTCCAAAACTCCCAAATTCACCTTTCAATCTTTTGGCACTTGAACCCCTCCCCCTTTGCGCGTAAAGATACGTGCACTATGGGTCGCGCCTATCTTCTCCCAAACGCCCGTATCCTTCGGCCAATATAAAGGTGGAAGGACGGGTAAAGAATAAAGAGTAAAAAAAGGGTTCCTGATGCAAATGTACAAGAGAGAAAAGATGGTTAGGATAATTTAGATATACTATAGGATTCTGGATGTAAAATTGTCTTCTATATTTTAGGAGTGAATTATTAGTAACTATTGGAGATGATCTTATTTATTTTTTCTAATATTTTTTGGCGAGTTGAAAAACTCCATAGTTTTAGGAAGAAATTTTTGGAAACTCTTAGAATTTTTTTTGAGGGGATTTTGGAAACTCTTAGATGCTCTAATAAGGTCGATGTTTAAGTAGATCGTTGCCAGTGTAAATCGTTCTTGGGCCCCAAACCGATAGTGCTTCAAGTTATGGGCTGGGCCGAATCGGCACCAAAGCGTCCGCGATTCAACTTCTCGTGGTTACCACGGTTCTTGATTTGATGGTCTCATATTTCTTGTCAAATGATGACGCATCCATAGTCTTCTCAATCGGTATTTTAAAGCTAGCAGCCACAGAGAACTGTACTGATAGATAGGAGCATTATATGAATAATAACGCTAAAAGAATCGGCAGATCAAAGTGAGAGATAACAAATGAGCATTATCTCTCTGTCATCCTTTGTTGTTGTTCTCTAAAAAGAGAACCAGTGAGGTTGCTATTGCAAGTCCAGTCTCAGCTTCGCCAGCAGCCTCTCGTCACTTTCAATCCACCAACCCACTCACAGAAACGAAACATCTAAGTTCACAGCCTGCTCGCTCCCAAACTTGTAGTGCAGAAATAAAGAGAGAGCCGTCATTTTCGAGCATTTGTTTCTGCTTCAAGCCAGCATAGCAGCCGCGCGCGCGCAACAGTCTGCTGTTTCTCTTTTTGAGCCTTTTACGTTGTCCTTTTGCATCGCTAAAAGACGGCAGCCAGGCTGCTATTTCTGCAAGTTGAGTCTCAGCACACGGTTGAGCATTAGGTGAAAGCAGGAGCCTCGGCGAAGCACAGCGCAGCTCTCTCGGTTTAACAGAATTGCGACCACGTACAGTACAGGTGGTCTTGCGACCTTTACTCCAGTAATATAGCATGAAGAATTAGACCATTTTACTAAATTTGAGAAATATATTTACGATGCATCACCACATTTAGAATGAGTCGATTCCTCAAACAAAACACTCCGTTACTTCACTTTCTTCATCAAAAGATGCGTAACTTTTGGCGGTCGATCAAACAAAGGGTTTGAACACAAATCATACACTCACGTACGGTGAGATCATATTAGCTTCAATTAGTACTAGCAAATATGCCCGTACGTTACAATGGGATAAAATAAGGTATTGAATATATATATATATATATATGGGGAGAGTATATTCAGTAGCCAGCTACAAAATAAGTTATTCCGTAGCCACATCCATTTACGATAATTTTATATACTAATTTACGATAATGTCAATACATATTTACGATAGTTGGGTTACTATAACACATAGAGATATTTACCATAACGTTATAGCAAACCACTTAGTAAGGAGTTACTATAATCTCGTAAATTAACATAGTAATTATCGTAACTCAAAGTGGCTATAGAATAAGTTATTTTATAGCCAGCTACAGGGTAGTAGTTCTCTCTCTCTATATATATATATATATGGGGGAAACGAGAACATAAATGCTATGTTTTATCTTTTTATGAAATTGGTGATCTATAATATAAGTTAATATTGGCAATAACAGAACAATGTCCTGTAAAGTTTATATCACATTGATACAACTTTGCTAGATTCTTGCTTCTACGCAAAACACGAAAATATTTACTTCCCATCGAAGCATCATATCGAACGACCACCAGACAAGCAGGATATGGGATCTAAGATAGATGGAAACGACTCACAATCAACCACGCAGTTGCTACGTCTACGTGGTGATGTGAGAGCGACGGCCAGGTAGCCGCCGGTGCCGTACTTCCACGGTGCTTACGACAAGCGTGCTGCTTGGAGCCGTCATCCAGCCCTGTGTGTCACACACCCACGTCCTTCACTGCCGCGAAAGGGAGAGGAGAAAAGGGGTTACCTAGCGGTCCTCTCCATACCCGTTTGCTCCGGCGTTCCGATATGAGAATGGGTGGGCGCCCACTCCGTGCCGGCTAGTGGGTTGGCCGCCTCAACGCAGAGCCCCGCGGTGGCACACGCCGAGTCCGGTGAGCATGGATGCCGAGCCTTAAAACAACGCATACACGTTACTCTTCGCTCGGTCGCTAGGCGTCGCCGGTCGTCGGTCTTCAGTCTTCACATAGATGTTGCTCCATCTTCACTCATCGATCCGCCATCACATGACTAGGCTTTCTGTGTCAGGAGTCCTCGCCAAGATGGGCGTCTGGCGCGGTGATACTAACGCCCTTGTTCGCCTTTCGGATGAGCAGATCACGGAGATTTTCGATCGCCGACGCTGACGACTGCCGCAGGTCACGTACCAGCAAGACATCGGAGTTCACGGGGCACCCGACGCTGTACACCATCCTCCGGGCCTTTTGTTGATCGACTCAAACACATCCACACAACACCAGCATGGCTCATAGAACCTGCCATCCGTGAGCTAGCTAGATAAACGACGCGAAATCGCCATCCGTGACCTGCGCGTTCTCTTACAGCTGCACCCGGCATCCGCGGCGCCGTTTGAAGAACGAGCCCGTGCGTTTGCAACGGGAAAAACAAGCTATCAAATATTCATGGAAATCGAGAACCGATATTTACGTTTCACTCTTTCTGTAAAATATTAAAGCTATAATTTATTAATTTTATGATAACTATGACATTCATAATATAAGCTAATTTTATATCATCACTTTAATATTACATTGGTATGTGCATATTAGACACATTTATTTATACTGATATAGACAACAAATTGCTCTGGATTAGTTGGATCATCGGCTAAACCACACTATAATAAGATAAGTTTTTTTCTAATAAAAATTGCATCAATAACTTTAGTGGTGTAAATCTGTATTTTTTAAGGAAGAGAAGAATTTCAACTGCTCGTCCTATTTATTATTATATCTATTTTTTATTTTTTAATATTTATATATGTTAAAAAGAAAAAAGTGCAGAAAAAATCAATCGGAAGTTAACAACAGATGCTCGGATGTGGGAAAAGATGACCGTGAAAAAAATTAAGAATCCAATCGGATACGGTAAAGCGGACAAAAAAAAACATAAATACAAAGAAACTTCTCACGCTAATAAGAAAAACAGGAAAACAAAAATAAAAAAGACCAAGACCCAAAACTCTTCGTGGTTTGATATTATAATAAGCTTTGTTTGATTTCTATTTTTATTCTTTTCTATTTGAATTAGAATTCCTATTCATATTGCTCCGAATGTTACGAGCAACAATCAATCGTATTTGGATTACGATTTCAACTATCTATGTTACCTTAAGAACTCGTGTTGGATTAGGATTTTGATTCGTACCTATCTAGGTTGCCTCAAGAAAGCCTACGTATGTTATTATATATCACACTATAAAAGAGCAAGTTTTTTGAGGGGGTTCTTCCCTCTATAATAACCGTTCGATTTAGATGTCGTGCTATATGAGCCATCCGTCATCCGTGATCTTATATGTAAGATGTAAGACTCCTCATCAACGAAGATTCCTCCTAGACCCCGAAAAAAGAAAAATAATACACCTGAGATGTAAGACTCCAACGCCCATACAAGCTAAATTATCGGACTCTGACGCAAAAGCAAGCTAAAAAGGACTTTGACGCCCATACGAGCCAAAATATTAGTGCAAAATGTATTTATACGAGCCAAAAATATTATTGTGAAACATATTTGAACTCGATGTCAAAAAATATTAATGTGTAACATGTTTGGACTCGAAAAATATTAGTGCCAAATGTATTTATACGAGCCAAAAATATTATTGTGAAACATGTTTGAACTCGATGTCAAAAAATATTAATGTGTAACATGTTTTGACTCGATAGTTGCCGTGGCCCTATCATTGAGTCTAAACCCATCTATAGAGATATTCTATTTCTATATTTTAAGAAATGTCTATGATATATATGAAATGATATATCGAGAATTCAATTAGTATTTCCATTACATTTGAAATATTTTTCATAAACACGTGTGTGTCGCACGGGCATATTCGCTAATATATAAAACAGGAGAGTCGTAGAGAGATGAATAGAAATAGTTTTCACATTCACGGAGTTTGTTAGAGAAGGCCATACAAAAAAAAAAGATAAAAAAAAACAGCGGAAATTTTGCTTTTTTATTATGAGCTATAGATAAGCTGCAGCTACCATGCTGTTGGGCCGTGTTTGGGACAAAGGAGTACTACAAAGCAGAGGTAACTGAGCCAAAGAGAAAAATACTCCTGCAGTAATGTGAGTATATATGACGTGCTTGTATCGTTGAACACCAAACACAACTGCAGCTCCGTTGGAGCATTGGCCACTTCTTCAGTCCAAGGTCTGCAAGTCCACCACTCTCTCAAAGGCTCATCCGATATGTACCGGATAATAAGGACGCTTTCATAGGCCGGTAGCCCAGCAGATGAAAGCCCATCTCGCTGTTTCTCCATTTTCTTCCTTCTTCCTCTTTTTTTTTTTTTGGGCATGATGGACGTTTTATCTAGCATAACTGCACGAGTTTATTAATGCTAAAGGTTTTGAGTTTTCTGGAGCACACGAGGTGTTTCAACTTGAATTAATAGTACTTTTTATTTCAAAGTCGTATCCTCGTGTCGGTGATTTTCTTTGGAAATCTGGGCAAAATAGCTTGAAGGTGTCCAAAGGTGTGCCTTTGTAACTTCTTGTGAATAGGCATGGCTTACCAAAACTTCGTTGCTTCTTTTCTTAACGAAAATAAGTGTACCGGCATGATTCCAAAAAAAAGGTGTTTAAAGGAATTGAACATGTATGTATTCGTAGATGTGAATACAACTTCATATATGTGATCATTTGTATTTATAATATGTTATTCATCAAAGAAGAAATATAGACTAGCCAAATGGAATATTTTGTGCCAACCAAAAGAACAAGGTGGTTTCGGCATTCAAAATCTAGATTTGCAAAAACAAATATCTCCTATGCAAATGGCTTTTCAATGTTTGCAATGAGGAGGGATTATGACATGATCTTCTTAGGAACCAAACGCTTAGCCAATGCAAGAAAAAAAACTAGGATGTCAGTTCTGAGCAGGGCTTATGGAGGTCAAAGATCAATTTCTTAATTTGGGAAGGATCAGATTAAACACTAATTCCCAAATTAATTTATTGAAAGATGAATGGTCAAGTCCTCTGGCTCTAAAATACCAATATCCGAATTTATGCAGAAGAAACAAGCAACAGTAGCAGATGTTCTGAATTTGAACCCTCTCAATGTATCATTTAGAAGGGCACTAGTTGGGAACAAACTGTTGGAATGACATAGCCTAGTTGCAAGAGTTGCACTTGTTAATCTAAATGATGATAGGTACTCTTTTGCTTGGAACTTTAAATTAAAATGGTTTATTCCTGGTTAGATCTATGTATAGACACATAGTCAATAATGGAGTTAATGTCCCACGGGAAATTTGGCATATCACAATTCCCTTAATAGTCAATATTTTTATATGTTTTTTAAAAAGGGTGTGTTACTTACAAAGGATAATCTCGCTAAAATAAATTAGAACGGGAGTAACCTTTGTTGCTTTTGTAGTAAGTCTGAAATGATCCAACATTTATTCTTTGAATGTCATTATGCTCGTTTTCTATGACAAGCGGTTTATTTGGTGTTTGGCTTCAAGCCACCAACAAGCAGCTTACATTTATTTCATAGTTGGTCTAAGTTGGGAGGCAACAAACAGTATTATTGACTGGGGCTGCCTCTCTTTGCTGCATAATGTGGCTCACAAGAAATGATTTCGTTTTAACAATGGTCACCTAAGAACATTTTTCAAGGTTCTATTCTGGAGGACGCACTGGCTTCGGTTCTAGGTTCAACAGCACTTGGATGATTACAAAGATCAAATTCACAAAAAATTACTTCAAGTGTCATGCAGTTTTTTTTTTGCGTCTAATGGATGGTCTTTTGTATACCGTCTCAGTCTCTAGTTTAGAACCTTGTAATAAGTTTTAATGTTGGGTGTCTTTTCTTGTTTTTGCGTGGACTAATGTTGCTTCTCGAAGAAGGCTGAAGCCAGAGCTATTTTCCATTATATAAAAAACGCATCAAGATCTATAGACCCTGCTCGCTTCCGCTAGAAGCAGCCACGGCTGCAGCTACATCAAAATTGCTACAACACTGTAGCTGTAGTTGTACAACTATAGTTAATCCGATCATACTGTTGATGTTTGACCACCGATAGCCTATCACGGGGGTACTCGGGGCAGTATGTTCGGGCTTCAGCGTATGCGGAACTCGACGGTGAACGACAGTCGATTTATTCTGGTTCGGACCCTCGATCGCTGATCGAGTAATAGCCCTACGTCCAGTCGGCGTTAGCTCTTGTGTTGGATTAATTGTCTGGAGTTGTGTTGTTACAGTCGTAAAAGTCGTGATCCTCTCGTCTCTAGGAACCATGCCCTCCTTTATATAGTCAGGAGGTCAGAATCCTAGTCGGTTTACAATGAGAATTTCTAGTAGGATTACAGAATAATACTACTACTAAGATTACATGGGAAGAATCCTAGTTAGACTAGATTTTCTCTCTTCCTTGCGGGGTATCCCGTGGGTCCCGCACCGACAAGCCCCCGAGCACTTCATGGTTGAGCTCTAAAAGCCTCGTCTTGTTTCTTCAGGTCTTGCCGAGCAGGGACAAGCGCCGTCCGGGTGCTTTCTTGAGCGAAACCGTGTAGCGCTTCGTGAGATCTTCGCGCAATGTGTACCTTTTTGAAGAAAAAAGTACTCCCATTTGGGTGTAGCCCCCGAGCCTCTTGCTTTTTGGCACAAGGAGCTGGAGGGTGTTTTTTTGAAATCGCTCTGATTCTTCGTTGAAGGGTTCCTGAGCATATACCCGGGTTCTTTATCAAAAAGAGCTCGGATATAGCTAGGTTCGGGTTCTTTTTGTCGTGAGGTCTTGAAATGATCTGTCTTGAAGAAGTCTTCTTGGTGATGTGTGTTTTTTCGGAGAAAAAAGTGCACTCACTGAGTGTATCCCCCGAGCCTCTTGCTATTTGGAATAAAAAGTTGGAGGGTCTTGAATCTTATGTTGTTTGAAAACTACTGTCTTGAGGAAGTCTTCTGAGTGATGTGCGTTTTTTTGAAGAAAAAGTGCACTCACTGAGTGTAGCCCCCGAGCCTCTTGCTATTTGGAACAAAGAGTTGGAGGGTCTTGACTCTGAGTTGTTCAAGTTACTGAGAACCTCTTCTGTTGCAGTCCCGTCTTGAATCTGAGTTGTTCAAAGGACTGAAAACCTTTCCTATTGCACCCCCGAGCATATACCCGGGTTCTTTTATTCGAAAAGAACTCGGATACAGGATCTTGGCATGTTTTCTGGTAGTCTGCTGTTGTCAGATGTAGTTGTAAGATGGTGGTTGAGAGTAAATGATGTTGATTCACGAGTTATACAGTGTTGGTATATTCTTTCGAATATGCTCGTTCTTGAGTACTGCTCCTTCACGCCTGAGTCTTCTTTCATTGAATTATGTCTTTTCACTGTGTTCTTTGTTAGGTTTGCTCTGTTGATGCTCCCGGTCCATGTGCACCGCTTCTTTGGTCTATAAATACCCTCCTAGTATGCTATTTTGATTCATCGAGCATTTTGTTGCGTGGTCTGAAATCTCCGTAGCCATGAATATGATAGTTTATGAAGTAGAGCAGCCCCCGGGCGTATTCTGTAGTTCTTGTACATCTTGTCGTAGCTGGAGGAAGTCTTGTGATAGGGATTAGAGGTAGACTAATCCCACAGCGGCATTATACTTGGAAGTACGTGGCGGTAGTTAGAGGAAGTCTTGTGATGTGGGATGAGTTCCTTCATCCAGCAGTTCTGGGTTGATCTTCGCCGCCTGTTCTGAGACTGTCCGGTGCAGATCAACACCATATCCGGTATCACATCAGACTTGGGTAGACAGATGCCTGCCGGCTTCCCCTAGTCTATGTTGTCCCGCCGTGCTGCTGATTTCCGCCTTGGATGCACTGCGTTCGACCTTTGAAGAAAACAGTGTTGCCGAGTGCAGTTTGTTCTACTGAGTAGCAATTTGGAACACGTAGTCGTTCCAGAGCCTAGCTGTATCCGGGTTCCTTTTTGCTACCTTGCATGTCGTAGTTTCGAGTTCGTTGGGTCTTGTAAGATGTGTAATCTTGTATCTTTTGAAGTCATTTGTAATGGAAAGAATCTTGTCTTCTGAGTTGTCATTCTTTATTCTGTTGATGTCCCGGTTGTTTATGAGATTCCTGAGTTCTTTCTATAAGTACCGGGTTGTTATGTTCCTTGTGAGGTAACCTTCCGTTGCTTCATGGTTGATGAGTTCTTTTTGCAGCAATATGGTAACTCTGCCGTTTTGCTGGATGGATAAGTCTGAAATCTATCCGTTGAACTGTACCATTGTGTGGATTTGTGCCTTCCGTCATTTTAGCTATGTCAGTAAATGGACTGTTGCGTTCTCACACCGTGTTTTAATGGGCCCGGTGGGCCGCGTTTTACTGCTGTAAAATCTATTTAAAGGCCTTTCATCTTCTTCTTCTTCTTCTTCTTTACTGCTCCGCTTTTTCCTTGAAACCCTAGTTTTCAGAAATCCACCGCTGCCATTGTCGCCGTCATCTGAGCGCCGCCGTCTGAGCCTCATCTTTCCCTAGTGCCTTTTTTCTTCCGCTAGTACATGGGTAGGAAGAAAGCCGCGAGCAAGTCCTAGGCAGCCTTCGTGGATGAGGAGTCATCACTTTCCGTGATCGAGAACCAAGAGTTCATGACCATGAGGGCTGCCCAGAAGGTTTGGCTGGCTCCGACAACGAGTGAAGACCAGCTTCGCGAGCTTGTTGGCGATGGTCTGATCTAGAGCAAGGACATTGCCGAATGGAGGGCTCCAGGCGAGCATCGGGTCCCTGCTCTAGGTCCTGGTGAGATTATTCTTTTTGTCTCCTTTATCCATGCCAGACTCTGCCTTCTGGCTTCTGCTTTTTTGGGATTAGCTTGAATCATCTTGCTCCCAATGCTGTCCTTCATCTTTCTGTCTTTGTTCATCTTTGTGAAACCTTCTTTGGAATTCCTCCTTCTCTTTCTCTCTTTCGCTACTTCTTTCATCTGAAGCCACAACCCCGCCGCGATGACACCAGCGTTCTTGGTGGCTGCGGGATTCAGTTTTGCCAGGGTCTTAAGAGCAAGTTCTTTGACTATGACCTGGTTGATTCTGTGAGGAATTGGCGTGTCGACTGGTTTTACGTCACCAATTTGATTCCTCCTCTTGCTGTTCACTTTGGATCTGGTCCCTTGGTTAATGACCGATGGGATAAGAACCCTATGACGATAGCTGAGGTTCAGGCGATCAAGCCGTTTCTTGAGAGGATTGGTACTCTGAAACAGCAAGGCTTGACCGGCTTCGGGATTATTTCTAGTTTTCTTCGCCGCCGAGTTCAACCTCTGAAGGAGCAGGAAAACTATGGTTTTGAGTACTCTGGGGCGGAGGACCCTTCTCGTATGGTCCCTGCCCTTGAGTTGACTGATGAGGAGGTGCTCGAGCGTCTTCAGAAGATGCTAAAAGGAGTAAGCGTCGTCCCGCTTGTTGTCCTTGAGTACAGTGCTAAGAACCCACCCCCGTGAGTTGTTCTTTTCTTATGCGGGTACTTTCGTGTGTCTTTTGTTGTATCCACTTTTTGCCTAATCTTTCTTGTCTTTTTGTTTTACTCTTTTATAGGAATTGGGGCGTAACTTCGCTGATCCAATTCCTCTTGATGATTGTCCTGCCATTGTGGGGACTGGGGATGGTCTTATCGGTGCTTCTTTAACCAGTAAATTTCAAACCACCACAATGTTTCGTGGTGTTTCTTCCGTGGTTTCTGATGTATATGTGGAGTATGTTCCTCGTCTAGTTCCTCGAGGCCCTCGTAGTGTTGGAAAGAGGGGGTGAGCTGAAGGTTCTTCTTCTGGTTTGTCCATTGCCAAGAAGTCTCGCCAGTCGAGTGCTCGTCCAGGTACTCCAGTTGTAGCTAGCATGCTCTTAGGTGAGCATATTAATACACTATGTCCTTTTATTGTTTGTTTTTGTCTTTGATCGAGTACTTTTGTCCTTTTTCAGCTGGTGCTATGGTGGCCTTGGTCGAGAGTGAGGAAGAAGAGGATGATGATGCAGCCCTTGTTCTCAGTCCTCTGACCTGCCTCTGCGCGCTGAGTCTCGGGACTTGGAATGCTCGGTTGGCGAGGTGGCTGCGAGGGAAGCTGTGTCCCCTGCTGCCGCTGATCCTGTTGCTCCGGAGGTGACCGTGGCCACGACGGTGTGTACTTCTGAGGAGGTAGCCGGGGCTTCCTAGGATACGGCCCTGGTTTTGCCTTCTTTACCTACGCCGGTTTCTCCCTCTGCTCCCCTTAGAACCAGCAGTCAGCGCTTGGACGACGATGTGTTGCTGCAGTTCGATGCCACTCATCGTTTGTTAGAGTTGACTGGTGCCAGGGGGCCCTTTCGACTTCCTTTGGTGAAAAGCTCTAGGTAAGTTTTTCTAGAGTTCTTTCTTTGGATGTTCGTCTTTGTTTTGTTCTTATGCCTTTTCTCTCTCTCTCTCTCTCTCTCTCTCTCTCTCTTTGTTTAGTCTTTTTCTCGAGATCATACTGGCTTCTTTTTCTTGTTCGAAAACAAGAAAAAGTTGTCTTCTGAGGTAAGCGCCCTAAAGGTAGAGCTTGATCTCTGCCGAGCCGAGATAGAGACTGAGCGCCAAACGCACCAAAAGGAGGAGAAGGCTCTTCATGCCCGGGTGGTAGAGGCGGAGAAGCAGAAGGATGTTGCGGTGGAGTCCATGAAGAACGAGTGCAAAGGTATTGCGGGTTCTTTTTGTTTCCTTTTGTATTCTGACTTCCCTTTCTGCTGACTTGTTTTTCTTTTGTACTCTGATTTTCCTTTTCGCTGACTTGTTTTTGTTGCTTGGCCTAGCCCTTCGAGTTGAAAAGCATAAGCTCTCAGAGGGTATCGAGGAGATGAAGACACTTGCTCGCACTAACCACAACAGGGCTGAGGTAATTACTCGAGCTGAAGAAGAACTCGCGCTTGCTAAGTTGATTCAGCGTGGAGCTGACAGGGATCTTGTGCAGGCCCAAAAAATCGTTGAAGTCTTGACTGGCAAGTTGGCAACGGCTACTGAGAATTGGAATGCCTTGTGGAAATCTTTTCGGTCAGTAGCCGACCTTCTCCGGACTCCAGCAGATGAAGGTCAACCTTGGGCTCAATTTATTCCCCAAGTTCCGACTCGTTTCCAGGAGTTCATGAAGAGGTGCGCCCGCTTATGTACCAGAAATGTCCTTGCCCAGGTCCGGGTTCTTGCTCCAGAGTTCCCTTTGTCCAAGGTTGCAGATGAAGCTGAGAGTCAAGAGTATTTGGATGCTGTTGAAAGGGCAGAGCCTGAGGTCGAAGACTTAGCCAGTAGGATTGTAGATAATCTTAATATTGATGTTTCTTCCCCTGACGATGATGCTTGATGTAATTGACCTTAATACTCCGGCCTCTGTAATAGGATATTATACTTCTTTTTGGATGAAGACTCTTTACTTTTGTTCATGTCTTCTTTGCCTAGATGTCTTTGCCTTGCTTATTCTTTAAATGAGTTGTCCAAGTGATCGAGTAGTTGTTTGTTCTGGCTTTCGTTTGTGCGAATCACTCGATGTATGTAGATGTCGAGTGCTCTTCTTGGCAGACTTTCTTGATCTGTTGAGTGCTTGTCTGGCTTTCGTCTGCGTCGTATAAACAACTCGGTATAGATCGTTGTCTTAACAAACTTTGGGCTCTTGTTAGTACTGAAAGGACTTAGGTCCAGCGATCTCAAGTATCTTCAGTCTCTTCTTTTCAGCTTTTTTGCTTAACTCGAGCTGTGTCTAGCATTTGTCTCTTTCCCTGATTGCAAAAACTTCTTAGGATCGGTAAGCCTCCGAGCACTTCATGGTTGAGCTCTAGAAGCCTCGTCTTGCTCCTTCAGGTCCTGCCGAGAGGTACAAGCGTCGTCTGAGTGCTTTGCTAAGCGAGACCATGTAGCGATTCTTGGGGTCTTTGAGTGGTTTGTGCTTTTTTTGAAGAAAAAGTACATTCATCTTAGTGTAGCCCTCGAGCCTCTTGCTTTTTGGCACAAGGATCTGGAGGGTCTTGTCTTAAAATTACTCTGATTTATGCTTCAGACTTAGTTTCAGTCGTTTTGTTTTTTGTTTCGGGTGTTAGCTTATTAGCTACCCTCATCAGCGGGCTCAAGCATCTTTTCAGCTCTTTTGCTCTCGGCCGGTATGCTCAGGCGTATTTTTAGCCATTTTGCTTTTTAGTTCGGGTGTTAGCTTATTAGCTACCCTCATCGGCTGGCTCAAGCATCTTTTTCAACTATTTTGCTCTCTACCGGATGCTCGAGCTTATTTTCACTATTTTGCTTTTTGTTTCGGTGTTAGCTTGTTAGCTACCCTCATCGGTGGGCTCAAGCATCTTTTCAAATTATTTTGCTCTCGGTCGGGATGCTCAAAGTATGTATGTTTAGCCATTTTGCTTTTTTGTTTCGGTGTTAGCTTGTTAGCTACCCTCATCGGCAAGTGCTCAAGCATCTTTTCACTATTTTGCTTCTCGGTCGGGATGCTCAAGCATATTTTCAAATTATTTTGCTTTTTATTTCGGTGTTAGCTTGTTAGCTACCCTCATCAATGAGCTCAAGCATCTTTTCACTATTTTTGCTCTTGGCCGGGATGCTCAGCGCGTATTTTCAACCATTTTGCTTTTTGTTTGGATGTTAGCTTGTTAGCTACCCTCATCGGCGGGCTCAAGCATCTTTTCAGCTATTTTGCTCTCTACTAGGATGCTCAGGCGTATTTTCAGCCATTTTGCTTTTTGTTTCGGGTGTTAGCTTGTTAGCTACCCTCATCGGCGGGCTCAAGCATCTTTTTAGCTATTTTGCTCTCGGCCGGGATGCTCAGGCATATTTTCAGCCATTTTGCTTTTAGGAAACAACTCGGGGATAGCCATAATAAGTCATATGTTGTCGAGAAACCATCTTTATTGATCATGAACGTTGATGAGCCATAATAATACATATGTTGTCGAGGAACACCATCTTTATTGACCATGAACATTGATCTCTTGTGGCTTTCATGCGTAGAATCTTCTTAGCTGGCTGATGTACCATGTATTGTTGACTTCTTTTTCATCTTCAGTTATCAACTTGTACGTGCCTGGTCCGGTGACCTTTGCGATAATAAAAGGACCTTTCCATGGACTAACTAGTTTATGGCGTCCGTTAGTTTTTTGTATTCTTCTTAGTACCAGGTCTCCGATTTGTAGTGATCGAGGCTGTGTATTTTTGTTGTAGTGGCGCTTTAATCCTTGGAGGTATCTTGCAGATTGAAGGGTAGCGTTTACTATGACTTCTTCTATACTGTCGAGTTCTAATCTTCTGGTGTGTTCTGCTTCTCCTTCGTTATACTGTTCTATCCTTGGTGACGTCCAGATCAAATCGGTAAGTAGTACAGCTTCTGACCCGTAAACTAGGAAGAAAGGTGAGTATCTAGTGGCTCTGCTTATTTGAGTTCGTAGCCCCCATACTACTTTGGGTAATTCTTCAATCCACTTGGATCTATAGTCCACTAGTTCTTCATACAATCTTGGTTTTAATCCAGCAAGTATGAGTCTATTAGCCCTTTCTACCTGTCCATTGGCTTCTAGATGTGCGACTGATGCGTAATCTATGCTGAAACCGCAATCATGTGCCCAACTTTGCAATTCTGTAGCTATGAAGAGAGAACCCAAATCTGTGATGATTCAATTGGGCATGCCGAAGCGGTGCATAATGTCTTGGATGAACTCGACTGCTTTGGCTACGCTGTATTTTACGAGTGGGTTGTATTCAATCCACTTGGTGAACTTGTCAATTGCTACGAAGATGTACTTGAAACCGCCCTTTGCTTTGTTTAGAGGTCCTACTTCATCTACCCCCCAGCAAGAGAAAGGCCAAGCGGGTGGGATGCAGATGAGATTGTGAGCTGGCACATGAGCTTGTCTTGCGAACATTTGACAACCTTTGCATTTTCTGATGAGTTCTTCTACGTCTTTTAGAGCTGTTGGCCAATAGAATCCGGTGCGAAAAGCTTTACCGACTAGTGTTCTCGAAGTGGCATGATTTCCACAGCAACCTGAGTGTATTTCGTCTAAGATTTCTTTGCCTTCTTCAAACGAGACACATTTTAGGAGTACTCCTGATGATGTGTCTCTTCTGTAAAACTTGTCCCCCACTATGATGTAGTTCTTGCTTCTGCGAACAACTCGGGTAGCCTCCTCTTTATCCGCTGGCAACTTATTCTCTTTGATATAATCAATAAAAACCTAGGTCCATGAGGTGGTGATTACCATAATCTAGGTGTCTTTGTCTGGGAGTTCAGGTGTTATCTCTCCGGGTTGTTTGATAGAGGGAGCTGATAACTCTTCTATGAATACGCCAGGTGGGACCTTTGCCCTGTCTGATCCGAGCTTGGTGAGGACATCTGCTGCAATGTTGGAATCGCGCAGGACATGTAGAATTTCTAATACTTGGAAATGTTTCTTGAGTTTTCGTATTTTAGCACAGTAAGCACCCATGTTTTCTTTGGTGCAATCCCAATCTTTGTTGACTTAGTTGATGACCACTGCCGAATCGCCGTATACAAGTAATCTTTTGATTCCGAGGGTAATTGCCACTCGTAGCCTGTTGATGAGGGCTTCATATTCTGCTCTATTGTTTGTAGCTTGCCATAATATCTGAAGGACATACTTGAGTTGTTTTCTGTCTGGAGAAATGAGGAGAACGCCTGCACCGGCTCCGCCTAGCTTGAGTGATCCATCAAAGTACATCTTCTAGTGGTCAAAGATATTATTTGACATAGGTTGTTGAATCTCTGTCCACTCGGCAACAAAATCGGCAAGGGCTTGAGATTTAATTGCCTTCCGTGGGGTGAAATCGATACTGAGAGCACCAAGTTCAACTGCCCACTTAGATATACGCCCCGTTGCGTCTTTGTTGTGTAAGATGTCTCCAAGTGGGAAATCTGTCACCACGGTAATCTTGTGGCTTTCAAAGTAGTGGCGAAGCTTGCGTGAAGTGATCAGTAGGGCGTAGAGTAGTTTTTGTATATGCGGGTACCGGATTTTTGATTCTGATAGTACTTCGCTGATGTAGTATATGGAGCGTTGTACTTTATACACGCGCCCTTCTTCTTCTCTTTCTACGACTATCGCCGTGCTGATCACGGTAGAAGTTGCCGCAATGCATAGCATCATGTCTTCGTCTTTCTTTGGAGGTGTGAGAACTAGCGAGGAGGTGAGGTATGCCTTGAGTTTCTTGAAAGCTTCATTGGCCTCTTTTGTCCACTCAAACTTGTATGTCTTCTTTAATAGTTTAAAGAAAGGTAACCCTTTTTCGCTGAGTCTTGATATGAAACGATTGATGACCGCCATGAAGCCTGTTAGTTTCTGCACATCTTTGACACTTCGAGGAGGGCCCATCTCTGTTATGGCTCGAATTTGCTTGGCGCTTGCTTTGATTCCGCGATGACTGACCAAGAATCCGAGTAATTGTCCTGAAGGAACTCCGAATACACACTTGTTTGGGTTCAATTTCCACCTCCACCTTTTCAGGTTTTCGAAGGTTTGCTTTAAGTCTTCAATCAGTGTATCCCGGTTCTTTGTTTTTACTACCATGTCATCCACGTATGCTTCTACGTTTTCGCTGATCTGATCACCAAGGCACGTTTGGATAGCTCTTTGGTAAGTGGCACCCGCATTCTTAAGTCCAAACGACATGGTCTTGTAGCAGTAGGCACCAAACGGAGTGATGAAAGATGTCTTGCTCTGGTATTGTTCTTTTAATGCGATCTAGTGATATCCTGAATAGCAATCAAGAAAGGATAATAGGGCAGATCCTGCTGTTGAATCAACTATCTGATCAATGCGTGGTAGCCCGAATGGATCTTTCGGGCAGTGTTTATTGAGATCTGTGTAGTCGACACACCTGCGCCACTCGTCCGTATTCTTTTTCTGTACTAGAACTGGGTTTGCTAGCCAATCTGGATGAAGGATTTCTCTGATGAATCCGGCTGCCATTAGCTTTGTGATTTCTTTTTTAATTGCTGCCTTCTTGTCGGGTGAGAATCATCGTAGCCGTTGCTTCACGGGCTTGGAGCCTTCGTTGATATCAATTATGTGCTCAGCCAACTCTCTTGGGACACCTGGCATATCGGTCGGCTTCCAAGCGAAGATATCTTTGTTGTCCCAAAGAAAGTTGGTGAGCGCGAGTTCCTATTTTGCCGAGAGGTGGGCGCTGATGGTTGCTGTTTTGGAGGGATCGCCAGTGCCTAGGTCGATTTACTTGACGTCGACTTCTTTTGGTGGTGCGAGGATGCTGGGCTTTTTAGCCGGTATATCTAGTTTTTCTTGGCTTATTTCTGTTGTAATAGTGGCTATTTCTTTTCTACCATTGTCGGCTTGTGCTTTGGCTGCAATTTGGATTGCCTGAACGTCGCAGTCAAAAGCGCGCTTCAAATTACTTTGAAGAGAAAGGACACTGTTAGGTCCCGGCATCTTAAGCAACAGGTACGAATAATGCGGTATCGCCATGAATTTTGCTAGTGCTGGGCGCCCGAGGATTGCGTGGTATGATGAATCGAAGTCTGCAACCTCAAACTTGATGAACTCTGTACGGTAGTTCGAGGGAGTTCCAAAAGTAACTGGTAGAGTAATTTGTCCAAGTGGCATGGCAGCCTTGCCGGGTACTATGCCATAAAAAGGTGTACTTGTTGGTGTAATCATCTCGGCGAGTTGTAGTCCCATCTTCCTTAGCGTTTCTGAAAAGATGATGTTGAGTCCAGCTCCCCTGTCGATTAGTACTTTGGTGACAGTCATACCGGCAATAGTTGGATCTAGAACCAGTGGGTAATGGCCTACGTTTCCTATGCTAGTCCATTGGTCTTCTCTTAAAAACTGGATTGGATACTGTGACCAATTGAGATATCTTGGAGTAGCCGGCTCCGCTGCCATGATGGTTCGTAGAGCTAACTTTTCTTCATGCTTGCTTCTGGAATATGGGGCCCCAGCGAAGATCACTGCTACCGTCCCCCTAGATTTTTGGAATCCCTTGTCTTCATGGTTGTCTTCTTCTTTTTTCTGACTGTCTTCTTTAGTGTTCCCCTTACTATCTTTTCTTGTGTATCATTCGTTGAAGGTGTAGCAATTTCCGATGGTGTGCTTTCCATTGGGGTGCAAGATGCAATGCATGTTTTCAATGTCGTCATACCTTCTGGGTTTTGAAAACTTCTTTGATTTGTCAGCCATCACTACTGTGTTGTCTGGTCCACGTTTTCTTTCCTGATGTCTGTTGTTTCGGTGACTTTGCTTGTCTGGGTTGTCTCGGTTGTTTTTATCCAGGAACCTTTCTCGTGTCTTCTCTTCTACAGTAATCATCTTTTCTACTGTTCGTCTGAATTCTTCATTGTTTCTCAGGTTTTCTTTATAGAAGTCCTAAAATTGCCACCTAGACATGATTCCGTGAGAGAAAGCTTCAATTACTTCTCGTTCGGTGATGTCATGTACTTGAGCACGTAGTTCGTCAAATCGTCGATAGTAATCTCTGAGACTTTCACCTCCTTTCTGCTTGAGTCCTTTTAATTCTGCGTGGGTGATTGGGTGTGTAATGATACCCACGAAATTTTCACAGAAAGCTCTTTGCAAGTCCTCCCAATTTCTGATTGATTCTGGATTTAATTTGTCGAACCGTTGGAGGGGCATGGTTTCGAGGGCCATGGGAAAGAACAGGGTCTTGATATCATCGTCTCCTCCGGCTAGTTCAATCGATTGCGAGTATATCCTGAGCCACTGCCTTGGTTTAGTCTTGCCATCATACTTAGAGTGGTTGGACGGCTTGAACTTGTGAGGTAGTCGTATTGAAGCAAGTCTGTTTGCAAAACAGGGGAATCTATCATGCGTTCCGGCTTCTTTGTACTCTGATTCGGCTCCTCCTTCTGGCCAACTGTTGTTTTGATGAGAGTAGTTCTGTGAGGTTGTCTGAGCAGGTATTTTACTTCTGGTCTTTCTTGGTTGTTCGGCTCGGTAGTTTTGGCTATGGTCCCTTCTACTTTCTCTATTATGACTTTCACTTGGTCCAAGTCTCTCGAAAGCGGACTTCCTTTGATTTTGATCTTCTTGCCTATGAGACGTTGACCTGGCGGGTAGTCTTGAGCGGGTCCTTCCGTCGTGCGTCCTTAGGGCCGCTGATCGGAGAAAGTCCTGGAGCTGTTCTTGCTTTTCACTGGGATGTGAAGTCACTCTGAGTTCTTCTAGTGCTTCTCTGATCTTATCGTAAGGTGTATTTGCCGTGCGCCTTTCTTCGACTTCTCGTTCTGATTTTCTTCTATTGTACTCGGCCAGTTCTGACTCATATCTGATCCAAGCTTCCTTGCGCTGTCTAGCACGGTTTTGGCATCCTTGTTTCGACTTGTTTTTTCTTTCTCTGGCTTGCTTCTGAGTCTCGATCTCACCATCGTAGCCCTGGACGAAGGGTGATATGTTGGATTTGGATTCATCCGATGACCTAACATCGGGGGCTTCTAGGGGGACCAATGGTGATCGAGGATGGCGAACCATGAGTACTTCCCGTGCGTGAACTGTTCTGTTATCGGTGTTAGTTTCCACACTGTCGGAGTTGCTGATAACTTTAGTAGAGGCTTCGAGGTCGTAGATCGAGTCTCCTTCTTGGTAGGGTAGAGTTGCTGTTGTCATCGCGCCGACCAGTCGGGTACTGCTGTCCTCAGGAACAGAGCCTGGCTAGTGGACGATGTAGTCTTGAGATGTTATAGTTAGCACGAGATCTTCCTGAGCTCCCTTCAGTGGCATTCTAAGCACCGGATCGAGGAATTCTTCGGGCCGTGTCTGATAAGATGTTGCCATGTTGTGGAGTCCGAACGGAAAAGGACCCGACTTCTTAGAAAGACTCTGAGTGTACTCCGAGTTGTATTCTTGATAGGCCAAAGCCGCGTTCTTAAGCCCCATCGAAAAAGAACTCGGTTTCTCAGAAGAACTCGGGTAAGACTTTACTTCGGATGCGGAACCTGAGTTTGAATCGGATGCGCGAAGTCGCAAAATCTGAATCGAATCGGACATCTCGAGCTGCGCGAATCTTCTAGTGAGTTGACCTGTCGTAGTCGCCGAAATAGAATGGTTTTCATGGTGATTCGAATCTTCGAGGAGACGGCTTTTGAGCTTGCCATTATCGTCCGCCTCGCAGATCCATGAGCCGAAGATGAAGGTTGATCCCGTCGAGAAGATCATGCTATCGAGGTCCATCGAGCTCTCAGATGCAAATTCGCCGAAAGCTCCTACCTGGCACACCAGCTGTCGATGTTTGACCACCGATAGCCTGCCACGGGGGTACCCGAGGCAGTATGTTCGGACTTCAGCGTATGTGGAACTCGATGGTGAACGCAAGAGACAGTCGATTTATCCTGTTTCGGACCCTCGATCGCTGATCGAGTAATAGCCCTACGTCCAGTCGGCGTTAGCCCTTGCATTGGATTGATTGTCTGGAGTTGTGTTGTTACAGTCGTAAAAGTCGTGATCCTACCGTCTCTAGGAACCCTGTCCTCCTTTATATGGTCAGGAGGTTAGAATCCTAGTCGGTTTACAATAAGAATTTCTAGTAGGATTACAGAATAATACTACTACTAAGATTACATGAGAAGAATCATAGTTAGACTAGATCTTCTCCCTTCCTTGCGGGGTATCCCGTGGGTCCCGCACCGACACATACTACTACGTACTCTCTCCATTAAAAAAACATTTCTAGGTTTGTGACTAGTCAAAAATAGGGACATGCCATTAAATAGGCGCTTGTTTTCTTTCCAAACTGTCAGGCAGAGTCTCCTAACAATAGTCATGTGCTCTATTCTTCCTTCTATCAACGGTTAGCAGCAAAGCAATAAATATTGTCTGAAACCCATCGCATGAGAGATCAGACAACTGAAATCAAGAAGACATGGAAAATTATCAATATTTATATCTCTAAATAGAATTACTATAAAAATATATGTCATAATCAATCAAATGATATTTATTTGATATAAAAATGTTAGTAATTTTTCATATAGATGTTGGTAAAGTTGACTCCTCAAGAAAATAATATTCTTTCTAGTATGGGCAGTAGTATGTGTATAATATATTGTGTAACGAGGAGATTTTTAAATTTATTACTGTTGTACTTAGGTCTCCTCCATACTCCATCACAAAATAAGTGTTACTATAAGAGATTGATTGAAAAAAAATTAATGTTTACATATCTAAATAAATTTATTATAAAAATATATTTAATAATTCATCTACGGATACTGATTATGTATCATAAATATTAAAATTTTCTTATATATTTGATTAAAATTAAAACTGTTTGACTGTTTAGAAAGTGTTATTTTAGGACTGAGGGGATATTTCTGAAGGTGGAATTTTGTAGGCACGTGCTTTTACAGCTATCGGCGCCATACAAATATGAGTACAGCCGAGGGTGACGGGGAGAAGTCACGGGCGGGCCCCACCTGGCCTGATCTGAATCTGATCAGTTGGAGGAGCATGTCAGCCTCGTCACAGTGAGGTGGCAATCCCGTCCGAAGGTCGTCCAATCCCATCTACTACCCAGGTCAAACCTTCGACCCGAAGCAACCACCGCCTGACCCCCTGAAAATTAGCAAGAGAGAGGGAGTTCCTTCGCTGCATTTAGGCCAATCTTAATTGCATCTCAATTGCATTGACGAAGAGAGATGATGAAAGTTTCATGAGAGCAGACATAGTTTTATGGAGATAAAACTCTTATGTACTGTTTTTCAAAATATAGATGTGTTGAAAACTGAGCCATGAAACCCTCACTAAGACCGACCTAATACATAAAAATTAGCAAGAGAGACGGACCACCCGAAAATGAGCACTCCCTCTATCTCTCAATAAATACTCTAGATTATTGAATTTAGGAGGTTGAATGATTCACCAGCTCATTTATTTTTCTTAAAGTCTTCTCGCATTTATTGCACCCTCTCTCATTTTTCAATTCAGCGTTGAGTTTTTGCAGTTAGATGTTTGTAGTAAATGCTATAATTAGTGTGCTATTGGAACAATCACCGAGCAGTGCACAACTACTCTAGTTAATAAAGGATAATATGATCTTTTGTATGTCATACTAATATGTCCTAAACATTTTAGGAATCTATTATTCAATGACGGAGAGAGTATACTAGTACCTACAAGAATCTTACTAAAATACTAGTTTGCAAGGGAACTGCGACAAGATTTTTACTCCTATTAGTTTGTTTTATACATCCAAAACACACCTCTTTTTTTTTACTTTAACTAAGTTCATAAAAAAATCCACTAACATCTACGACATCAAATTAGTTTTACTATTTTTTATGAAATACTATATTTTATAATGCATTTATTTAGAACTAAAGGTGTTACTATACTTTTTTTTTTAAAAAAAAACTTAGTCAAATAAGTGATGTTTCAATTAGAATTAAGCCCAATGAACAATAATTTGAAATGGTTCTTTCGATCAAGGACTATTGTTTACCCTGAGCTTATATGCTGTCTGAAGTTGTTGGATCGTATTGGCTTATAGGTTTTTTTTTGGTTTTTTAGGAGTTAGGAGGGGCTCCAGCACCTACTGAAATGAATTAAATAACAAAACTAGTAGCAAGGTTTTATAGAAGTTTCAGGAGACAAAAAAAAAAAAAAAGGAAAAAAAATAAAACCTAGGATGAAAGTTATGACAGACTTTGGAGTTTGGATCCATTATTGATCATATGTAAAAGCAAGGAGATTTCTCTTTTGAAGATTTCCTTTGAGGTTTGAATAGTCGCTTGAATTCTTTTGAAGATCAAATCATTTCTAGCTGACCAAATTGTCCTACACATTAAGCTTGCATTCATAAAGAAAGGGGAGTTGAGTTTGTCTTTGATGATCTGTAGCCTCCGCTGCACATCAATATTTGATAGGAGGTTTATGCCAAGCAGATTCTAGCAAGCTCTTGCAAAAGTGCATTCCAAGAAAAGGTGTTCCAAAGTTTCTTTATGCTGCTACAATAAAGGACATAAGTATAACTGTCTAGGTGCATATTTCTTCTTCTCAAAATGTTTCTTGTGCTCAGCCCGACTCCCATGAGAAGGAAAAAAAAAAGGACTTTGAGTTTTTGCTGGTAAGAAGATTTCCATAATAGCTGTAGATTCTTGAAGAAGAATAATTAGTTCCCCAAGTGTAGCTCCAAATATCAGTATTGGGTTTTTGTTAACATGTTGTCCTTATATAAACTGAACTGTAAAGCTAAAATATGCTGCAATACATAAGTTTAATGCTGCAGGGGATTTAGTTCCGATTTGAAAGACAACTAGAATTTTTACTCCTAGTAATAGTTTGTCTTGCTTATATTGCCAAAACACAACTATTGTCTCACAACTCATGATCTAGCTCCCCATTAGGATTAATGTCGATTAAAATCCTTGTTAGGTTTGACCATCGGAATCTAAAAGAATCATATAGACATCCAATATTATGTCGATGCTATTAGCGGATTCATCAAAACACTTTCACGACCATGACTGTTTCAATTTGGAAATCAGTACTAGCTCTGTCCTAAAATAATTGCATATCTCATTTTTTGAAAAATCAAAATTTTAAGTTTAAGTATATTTATAAAAAATATTATCAATATTTATATCTTATAATATATTTATTATAAAAATATACTCTGCTATTAATCTAAGAATATTTATTACACATTATAATATTAGTATGTTTTTGTTATATTTGATCAAACTGAAAATTTTGATTCTTCGTGAAATAAGATGTGCAATTACTTTGAGACAGAGGAAGTTATATTTTTTTTAATCAAAGTTTAATCCAATGATTTCCATCTGGTGAACCGTGCTGTTACTCTCTCTCTCTAAAAGAGTACATTCTCACTTCTCCCGAGAAATCAAACATTTTCAACTTTGACCAAATATATGAAAGAAAATAAAAATATTTATGGTGTATAATTATTATCATTAGATAAATCATCGAATATATTTTAATAATGAACTTTTAAAAAATAATTATATTATTAGTATTTTTACAAATCTAGTGAAACTTAAGAAAAATTGAGTAGCGACACTCTTTTTGGACAGAGGGAGCAAGACAGAAAGCAATGAATCTTTTTTGTAGTGTCGACATTTTAACGTGGACGCATGGTTCTGCGATACCGCGCCCCCTGGCTTCCCCTTGCGTCGCCGGTGCGATTTGCCCCTACGGCACCCCCTCACTCCTTCCTCCTCCTTTTTGCGACAAATTAAAAAGGAAGGAAAGTTGATCCCGCACCCCTCCCTCGCTCCTTTCCCCTTCCTTTCCGACAAAATTCAGTTGCGCGCGCCGCCGCCGCTCTCTACGCCCGCGCCTGCCCACCGATCCTGCGATCCATCTCCCAATCACGCTCCATCCCCTCCCATGATCCCGCTTTCTATCACGCTCCGTCACACGCATGCCCACGCCGCCGCCTCCTTTCCCACGCTGCCTTCCACTCGCCGACGCTGACGCCGACGCTCGCCCACGCCTCTCTCCCTGCCACGAAGCCGCTCGTCGCACTCACGCCGTCGAGCTCGCCGTTCGCGCCAGCGCCGTCGTCCTCGCCCGCGCTCGTCAATCCCCGATTCGCGGCCGACGGATTGCCGAGAAGACCGTTCCGCCGCCTCGCATAGAAGGAGAAGGACCCGCACCGTCGTTCTCGCTCCGCCCCAATCCGCGTCCGCGCCCCGCCCCGATCTGCCTACGCCGACGACTCCTTTCCCTCCCCGCTGCGAAGCAGCGCCTGCTGCCGGCAGACGCCTCAACGCCGCCGCGCCGCCGTCTCGACGCCACCGGACGCGCCGCTGCCTCCACGATCTGCCCTGCCATCGAGGCGGCTGGACGTGCGGCCGCCGGACATGCCACCCCCTCCACGACGCCGGAAACACAGGTGGTCCTCGCCGTCGAGCGGCCCGCTGTCCTTGCCGTCGTGCGCCGTGGCTAGTCACACGTCTCTTGTGTCTGCCTTGACAAAAGGTGTGCGCATTACAGAAGGATGCAGCGTCATGGCGCCCTGCTGCCGCCAATGCCGCAATGATGCCAAGGTGCGTAGTCTTTGTTCGGTTCATCTCCCCCTATCGCTCTCCATTTTACATCTAATTGAACAAGATCTGACTGCTGCATAATTGATGACCTGGACCTGGAATTGGATATGATTAGTGTCGTGTTTGCAATCTAGATCAAGTGATGTGCCCCAACAGGTGCACCTGGACATAGTAGCAGACTAGCAGGGAATTTGAGATGTCAATCGGCTAAAGCAATCACATTTTATTCTTTTCTTTTGAGAGTACAGTATATATGCCTGATTCTTCTTCGTATTGGCATATAATGGCTACCTAAATATTCCTACCTTTTCTAGATAACGAAGAATTGTCTAGAAAATATGGATGAGTTGCTATGTTGCTATGTTAAAGAAATATTTGAGTATATGTTTTTTTAGGGGGCAGTATGCGTGTATGCCTGATTTTAACAGGTAGTCTAACACTGTGATTCCTAATCTAACACTATTCTGTTCCAGGTCTCAAATGACCAATACCATTGTGATGGATGTGCCATATGCAGGTAACTACCATACTGACAGGCAGTCTTCCACTTACCGCTCAAAAGTCTAACTTTTGCTAATTGTTCAGAATTGGTGGTGCGGATAACTTTTTTCACTGTGATAAACTTGTTTCATTGTGATAAATGTGGTAAGTTTCTGCACAAACTTCTTTCTGCTAATATTCCATTGCATGTTGTGCAACAAAGATTTCTAGTGCCCTTGTTGCCATCCAACAGGGTGTTGCTACAACAATGTCATGAAGGATTCCCACTGCTGTGTCAAAAGAGCAATGCATCCCAACTGCCTGTCTGCTTCGAGGTGAGAAACCTTTATTTCAATGAAACATCACTCGGAACTTTCCAGTTTCTTGATTTTGAGAAGATTTCCCTCTCTTGTTTTGCACTATATATACTACTGAGGATAAGGAGCATGAGAAGGCGACCAAAGTTGAGGCGAGGGGCAACGAGCAAGAGGTGCCCGCGAAAAGGAATGACGATGTGGGTAACTTGGCTTTTATTACATGAGCTCCAATACTAACACATAAAATTATTATGCTTGAAGCTGGATATGCAAGTGTAGTTTTAATTGTGATCAAGCCACGTTTCTGTTTTTAGCATATGAGGTGAGAACTGTATGAGCATTTTACGTGTTCAAGAAAAAAAATTGTATGGGCATTTTTAAACAAGAAGCAGAGTAGCAGATTTGTTCTGTTCCTTAGGCTATGTACGGTGTGCATGTGTAGGAGGGAGCAAACAACAAAGTACATGAACTAAGGACTTGGCAATTTGACCTGCTATTTTCAGTCTTACTGAAGCTATAAGCTGTTGTTATATCTACAACACTAATGGGATGGGAGACAGAAAGATGAATGATGTCTTTAACGATAAAGTAATGCATTTGATATAAAAAATAGATAGAGAAAAGCAGCCTCTATATAGTAAGACCATCCCTTATTAATGATCCAGAGGATGATTGATAAATCTTCAATGAGAAACAGAGGTTAACCTCGCCATGAGCCTTCACGTGTTGTCACGGCTGCACTGCTAATGCATCTCCGGCATGAGTTGAGGGAGGGCGCTGCTGTCTTGGGAGGCTAGATGATCGGGAGCTAAGGAGCAGATGGCCAGGTGGGGTTTATTAGGTACAGAGCAGAAGCCATTGATCGTTGGAACATCATTGTGCTGTAATTTTTTTTGCAAATCAGCGGATGGTTCCTACTGGCAAGTCATTGATGGCTTTGAATGGTGCTTTGATCAATATTGAGGATCTTGATCTTTGCCTGTATGTTCTACCTTACTTCCTGGATAGTGTTGTTTCTTATTTTTACTCTTTGTTTTACCTTTCTTTGGCTAAGAGCACCTTAGCTATTTGCTTCTTGCCTTGGGCATACCAAAATAGACTCAAGTCAGTGTACCCTTAGCTTGGTGGGTTGCCTTAATTTCCTGTTGGTGGCATGGTGGATCGATCTCTCTGTGCGTGTGTGCGAGGCAGGGCCTGCCTACATGTGGTGTGCCCGGCTTTGCGCACCGTTTTCTGGGGCTTGTGGTGTTTGCAGAGTTTGGGTGGTGTCGGTGTGAAGCAAACTGGTGAGCCAGCGATGCCTTGTTTTTTTGTCAGTAATAATATCACAAAGATGTTAGATTGCGTTGCTGATCGCTCTTAGGTCCTCTTTTTGTTAGGTATTTACTACTAATAATCCTGCAGTGATGCTGGTTTTGGCGGTCTTTTGAAAGTAGTGTTCACCTCTGAAATTGACCTCCTCCCCCAAGATGTAGAGATTGTTTACTGAATTGATATTAGGCTGACCAAGTATATTCACATCTAAACCGGCTCACTGTTCACCTCTGAAATTGTTCAACTCTGAATTTTTTACTGTGGCTGTGTGCACGGGCGCAATGACTGCAGTCTGCAGCAACCACCTGCTTCACCCCTTTACCTGAGGTTGTAATCGGCAGATTCAGTTCTCCGGTAGCGTACTGACTGTGTGCGGCGATGGCTGCACTACTGCATGGAACCACCAGTGCAAAGTCACCAAGGGAAGATGTCATAGCCTCCAACAGGCAGATGCAAATCAGCCACATCAGGCAAGGGCTACTCCTCTATTGTTGATGTCAAATTTGTTAACTAAGTGATATAAATACTACACTGACATATATAATACCTGATTAACCAATTAATATATTTGTGGATGGCAAGAGTGATTCCATCTGCGATCTGCTAATTGGTGCACTGCTTTACTGTTTGAGCTGACACTCAGGAATTTTTACTTCCATTTGAACTCAGTTGTGCCTGTGCTTATCTGCAGTATTATCTACTTGAGATGTTTGGCATGTTTGTTTATTTTGAGTGCCATTAACTGAAATGAAGCGGAAAGCAAGAAAGTATGCTCTCTATTTCTCACCACATTCCGAAAATTTAGAACCTTCTATAAACATTTTGTCCTCTACTAATTTCTTGGCTTTTTTGTCATGAAGGAATTTTGGCCTAAGTTGTTGTGCACAAGATCAAACAGCGGCCGACAAAAATGATTCAGTATAGTATAAGAATGAGGAAACTTCAACTGAAAGTGAGGTAGGCACTTCTATTTTAAATACTATAGGATGTAGCGTAGTTTCTTTAAAAATATTCTTTTTAATGTTCAATGAGTGCCAGGGAGGTAAATATTTTAAATGTTATAGCATATAGTTTAAATATAATATAATAATTAATTCATGTCTCATTCTGTTCAGTGGGTATCACCGTGTCCTTTATATCGATTTTCTAAAAAATGACAAACAAGAAGGTATATTGATCCTGATCTATTTGTACATTCTGAACCAATTTCTTTTTATTACTTTAGGAGAGCCTCTGAATTTCAGGCTGAAAACAATATTCATTTTGGCATAGCAAGGAATTTTTTTCCAATGTGGAAGTAGTTATCTGTAGTTCACGAATTTACATTGAGATCATGAAGGAGAGGACTATTGCATGAGAAATGCCTTGTGCGTAGTTTGTACAATCCTGTTGAAACAATAGCAAAAAGGTGATACTTTAGGTCGTCGGGATTATGAGAAGTTGGAGGTATTTATGGCAATAAAGCCGGGGAGCCTTTTATCTAAACTTTTTTTTGCACCCAGTCATGTCTATTTTGAAAAAAGCAGCTGTCATATCTTTAGTTTCTTATGCTTATCCCTTCTATTGTATCATCCCCACCGCGTTAACACTGTAAAGTCACCGTAGCATTAGCACGAGCATACTACTATAAAAATAAATGTTAAAATACATTACATATACGTTTCCTGTATAAAATATAAATGGTGAAATACAAAACATATATGAGGGCGCATGATAGCGCTTTGTTTCTAAAAAAACAGGTGTTCACAAATCATAATCTTAATTAAGAGATACATAGATAGAAACCAAAACCAATCGTGTTCAATCATAGGCTAACGTTTTCATTTTTTATCAGATTATAATTGCACCATCGCCCTCCTGAGACTCACGTCTTCGCCCGCCGCCAAGACCACCACCACCCGCAATCACACGCTACCCCTGCCCCGCGGCCTCGTCCGGCTACAAAGGGCTCCTTGACTGCATATAATGGTGCCACCTACGAAACCCATCGGATTCTTTGCTACATAATAAACCTTCGCCCTCCCTCACCACCTGTATCAACGCGTGCATTGACTCCCCTCCATCAGCAAGTGTACCGTTGCTCGCAACGTCTGTTGCTTGGTTTTGTGAGAGATTTTTCAAGACATGTAGTATTAGCTATGTGACATGCACTAATATTTACATGTATACTCGAACATGTGTACAAGATGTTATGGAGATGCGGGGAGTTATTTGTGGATTTATTGGCGCACGAAAGAAATGGATACCGAAAATTTCTTCCTGCCGATATAAAACATTTGGGCTGTTCGGTTGATGGTTTCTGCGGCTGATAAGCCGGTTGATGTTGTTTTATTATGAGAGAAAAACATTGTGCCATGGCTGATAAGCCGCATCACGAAAATGTATATACAGTAGAGTTTGTAAGTATGCGACGCCACGCTCTCCGTAACTGTGTTAATTTTACGAACTTAATTTGTTTTTTTGGATTAAATGTCACTTTAACATCTGTATTTAATTTCACCATATTGTTATCTTATCATATGATCTATGTATTTTTAATACAAAAATTTAGTTGTTCCGTAACGACACACTTACACAAACCTAGTAAAAAAAAGGAAATGTGACGTTCCGATGAACCGAGGATCGAGTGATCTAGACACCGATTGTTGTAAACCATCTGAGGCTCTCATGATCACCAGTGACTCGTGGAACACGAGCAGAAACTAGAATTGGCTGAGATTGTACTACAGGTCTACAGCACCCACGGGACCGTCGGCCAGCACTGAGCAGAGGCAGAGCACACTAGGATGACATGACACCGATGTCGGCGCCTCGGCGGCAATTGTACCTAACGCCGTGTTTAGTTGGAGGCCAAATTTTAAAAAGTTGCTATAGTACTTGTCATATCGAATATTTGCGGTCTGTGTATGGAGCATTAAATGTAGACAAAAAGAAAAACTAATTGCACAGTTTGGTGGAAAATTATGAGACGAACGTTTTGAGCATAATTAGTCCATGTTTGAACACTATTTGCTAAATAAAAACGAACGTGCTATAGTAGTCCCAAAATCCAAATTCATGAAACTAAACCAGGGCTAAAAAGAATAGAAGGAAAAAGAAACTGCTGCGGCAGCCCCTGCCTGGTCATGGTCAAAGCCAAGCAACTGTTCATGCGCTTCCCGTGGGCAATGGCGGAGGAAGAGAATTCAAAGCAGCGCTCTTGGCAAGGCCATGCGCCGCCGCCCGTCTTTATCCAGCAGGGGTTAATGGTAATTAGATATATCCAAATTTAGCCCTTGTTTAGTTCGTAAAATTTGGAATTTGGGGCTACCGTAGTATCTTCGTTTTTATTTGGCAAATAGTGTCCAAACATTGACTAATTAGGCTTAAAACGTTCGTCTCGCAATTTCTCACCAAACTGTGTAATTAGTTTTTCTTTTCGTCTACATTTAATGCTCCATGCACGGACCACAAACATTCGATGTGACAGATACTGTAGCAACTTTTTGGACTTTGGGTCCAATTAAACAAGCGCCAATAAGAAAAGATAAAAAAATCTATTTTACCCACAGGTACGAGTCCGAGTCAGCCGCTTCTAGGCCCGATGGCGATGGGAACCCGTTGTCGTCTCGTCCCAGAGGCCAGAGGGAACGGAGGCTATAAATAAAAGCTCCTGGCCAGAGCCACGAATCCTCCCAAACCAAGGTCGTGCTCCACCGATTTTCCTTTTTCCACGAGTGGATAGCGCGTCCAGTACAGATCTTTTCGTCTTCTTCGGTGTGGCCTGTGAGAAACCAAAATCTCTGATTCCGGCGCGGGATCTGGCATTGTCGCGCCCAAAGGTCGCAGCTTTCGTGTTGCCAGCTGGTGCCCGGCCGGTTGCTGAGCGTGGAGGTTGTTGGTGCCCGCTAGCTGTTCGACGACGGTGACGAGGCCGGGGTCAACGTCCACCATGGTGGCGTCGGCGGCGGCGGCGGAGCGGGTGGTGGCGGAGCTCCGCGAGGCGTGCGCGGCGTCGGCGGCGCGGCTCAACGAGGTGGCGGCGGCGATGGAGGCGGAGATGCGCGCCGGCCTGCGCGAGGAGGGCGGCAGCAAGGCCAAGATGATCATCTCCTACGTCGACAACCTCCCCACCGGGTAAATTTCTTTTGTTGCCATTACCACCACCACCACCGGATTGCTTTCATCGTCATCATATTCGTATCGACTACCATGTTCCGCACTACGAACTGGCTTTCGTTTGCTAGCACGAGCTGCCTTCTTGTCTCTGTTTGTTTGTTCGTCCCTTCCGTAGATACAACGCGTGTCCTCCCGATCGACTCGACCCGTGCTGGCGTGTCTGTCCGCGTGTTGGCGTGAACCCTTACCCCTGTGCGGCGGCACGTGCCAGCTCGAGAGCCTGCCAGCCTGCTGTCGAACCGCCTGCCTGCCTGCCATCCAATGCGCTGCAGCAAGCTGGCACGTCCTGGGAACAGAGCAACTGCGAGGAGGTTGGACTTTGGAGTGCCAGCGCACAGTGCCCCCGTCCCTTTTCTTTTGTTTTTTTTCTCTCCTCTTGATGATGGAGGTAATATCCGACCTGACTAGCTAGTTTAGTTGGATAATTAGCCAGGGTTCGGTTTAGCTGAAAACAGAAAATGTGGCGAATAAGCAGGCGCAATTCATGATGCTGCCTTGCTGTGCTCTTTCCTTTCTAGTTTAGCAATCTGTATCCTGCTCAACAATTGAACAGTCAGTTGCGTGGTAGGTGGTACCAGCTGCTATTGAATAGTCATGAGTGATCTGTTGCACCGGTTGTCCAGCGGTCCAGCCTACCAAAACAAGTCTAGCATTTGGTGGAAGTCATTCAAACCAGATAAAAAGTCGTCCTGTATACATACAAAACAAAAAACAAAAAAAACATATAAAGATCGCTGCCTGATGGTCATCGTTATGATTTTTCCAGCTACCTGTGCCTACCTGTTGTCAATCTCTGCTTACATGCTATGATTGTCCAAAAATCAGGAACGAAGAGGGTGTCTTCTACGCCTTGGATCTCGGCGGAACAAACTTCCGCGTCCTGCGCGTGCACCTCGCGGGGAAAGAGAAGCGTGTCGCCAAGCGAGAGTCCAAGGAGGTATCCATCCCTCCTCACCTCATGTCAGGCAACGCTTCGGTGAGTAGTACACATTTTCCAGGTTTATTAATTGTACTGTCCATTTGCGCCCCCTAGCTCATCCATGGGTGTTGGGTGTTGAATTCTTCAGGAGCTGTTTGGTTTTATTGCTTCAGCATTAGCCAAGTACATCACGAGTGAAGAAGGGCACAGCAGTGTGTTTGATGATAAGCAGAGAGAACTCGGGTTCACATTCTCTTTCCCTGTGCGACAAACGTCGATTGCATCAGGCACGCTCATCAAGTGGACCAAGGCATTTTCGATCGACGACGCTGTAAGTATTCATTCTTTATTTCATTTTGTGGCTGTGAATTCTAGATAGTTATTGTTACCTACTAGAGTTACCACAACATATTGCTTTATGCAAAATCTTGCAAGTCTATACAATACAATTCTTATACCATAGCATTTCTGAAACTATTCAGGTAGGTGAGGATGTTGTCGCTGAGCTGCAGACGGCCATGGCGAAGCAAGGCGTCGACATGCGTGTGGCTGCACTGGTTAGCCCTTAGCTTCTGACCCCATCTATTTCAGCTGTTCTCATAGAAACAGCCCTTTCGTAGGATCACAGGCTGACAATACATTTTCATGCCTCAGATCAACGATACCGTCGGGACACTGGCTGCGGGTCGGTACAATGATGAGGATGTCGTCATTGGTGTGATATTAGGTACTGGCTCAAATGCCGCGTACGTTGAAGAAGCAAGCACCATACCGAAGTTGGAGGGAGAATTACCCAAATCAGGAAACATGGTAATGTTGGATGTCCTGATAATAATATTTCTCATTTCATTCATGTAACTTGTGTAGAGCAGCACAGGATTACCTGCCTGCTTTTTGCAGTGTTCTCACCATGCTTTCTGCATTTCAGGTGATAAACACAGAATGGGGTAACTTCGACTCGTCCTGCCTCCCAATCACAGAATATGATCAAGCCTTGGATGAGGAAAGCTTAAACCCAGGGGAACAGGTAGGTTTGACAGGAAGCATGGACAATGGTTCTCTTATTCGTGTTAGTAAAGAAAAAACCTTTGCTTACAAAATTTAACTGTTACTTGTTTTCAGATCTTCGAGAAGTTGATTTCAGGGATGTATCTTGGCGAAATTGTAAGGAGGGTACTGCTTAAAATCGCATCACAATCTTCAATCTTTGGCAATGTCAGCCACACTAAGCTCAAAACTCGCTTCATTCTGAGGTATATATCTTTTCTCTGAACAGCTGCATGTTATATCCAAACACCAGAGTTAAGCACAGTAGGGTGAACCACCAATTAGAACACCACCTGCGTTTTTCAATTTCTCAACAGACATATAAAAAGTTAAAACTAAATGCTGATCAAACGTTGCTGTGTAATGTTTGACATTTCAGGACTCCTGATATCTCTGCGATGCACCATGACGATACGCCTGACCTGAGAATCGTGGCTGAGAAACTGGCCGACAACCTCAAGATCGTGGACACGTCCTTGGATACAAGGAAGATGGTCGTCGAGATCTGTGACATCGTCACCATCAGGTCTGCCCGGCTGGCCGCGGCGGGGATCGTTGGGATCCTCAGGAAGATAGGGAGAGCAGTGCCCGGCGACAAGCGCCAGTCCGTAGTCGCCATCGACGGTGGCCTGTTTGAGCACTACGCCGAGTTCAGGAAGTGCCTGGAGAGCACGCTGGTGGAGCTGCTCGGGGAGGAGGCGTCGAAGTCGGTGGCGGTGAAGCTCACCAAGGACGGGTCTGGCCTCGGAGCCGCCCTGATCGCAGCTGCTCAGTCCCAGTAGTACCAGCACTGAATGGCCGTGTGTCGTTGTGCAGGTTCCTGGCACTAGTGATGTACTTGTAGTGAATTCCTGTATGTTTTAAAAAACAAGCTTGTTTGGAATCTGCCAAGTAAATGTTCTAATGGAAAGTTTTTTTTTAAAAAAAATAGCTCTAATGTAAAGTTGCTTTTTTTTTTTGCGATCAAGGAGATTCATTCATTAAGGGGGAGCCGGATTACAATCCGAGATCAGCAGGTTCGAAACGCAGGCCGGGGCATAAGACCACCACCCAGCTCGTGATTCGCCTGCGACTCGTTTAGCAAGTGTATGCGCTACTTTGTTACATGATCTAGCAACAAACGAGAATTTAAAATATTGGAAAACCAAACTAAGCTCCCTAATCTCCTTCAGAATACTCACAATGCTCGATCTTTGGTTCCCTCCTGCCATCCAGAGCTTTATCACCTCCTGACAGTCAGTTTCAAGCCAGAGTCTTTGAACCCCCAACTGGAATGCCAGGTTCAGGCCATCTCGGCACGCCATTGCCTCCATTGTCAGAGCATCGAGGCAGTGGTCATACCACTTAGCGACGTCCCTCACAAAACGCCCCTGATCATCACGCAGGACAGCGCCTGTGGCTCCATTCCACTGCCGTTCATAGAACGCTCCGTCAGTGTTACATTTGAACCATCCCACAGAGGGCTTCTCCCAGGTCGGTGTTGCTCCGGATGTCACATTCTGTGGTTGAGCTTGCCAGGCCTGGTCGAGATCGAAAGCCAGGTCTACCGCCTACTGGACGGCTGCCCGAACCGGCAGGCACTGCTCTCCATGTCTCCGCCGATTGCGTTGCATCCACAGAGCATACTGTTACGCCTCCAGGCTCTACTGTTCCGCGTCCGACAAATGAAGGAGAAGATGGGCCGCTGCCCAGGAGGTCCAACCGGCCCAGAGTGCCCAACAAGATGGTGACTGGTGACAAGCGGGCGACGTCGTGATTCCGTAGCTAGCTGGCGAGGCTTGAGCGCAACTATATGTATGAGAGCTTGCGTGAGGAAGACGCATCAATCTATGACAATTGTAACACATAACTTGCTACTCCTGCAAGAATAACTCATCTGATCCCCAACCTATGCTTTGCTTGCCCTACCTTATTCCAATTCCCCTCTGCTTCCCTGCCTAAACTCTCAACCGGTTACCAGTTCGTAACAAATTGGTACCTGGAGCACCGATTCCTTAGCTGATTTTGTTTCCTTCACCTTGATTTGGGATCGCAACCCCTGACGGCTGGTTGATCACCGCTCTGCGCTTCGGCGACGAGTGTGTGAACCCGTAGGTCCGTGCCGAGGCTGATCCGATCGGTGACGGCACCCTGGAGCCCCACCAAATTGACCACGATCACTTCACCCGCTTCCGCAAGCAGCTAGGTGCCATGGATCCCAACACCAAGCTCATCCTCGACGAACTCAAATCCGTGCAGACGAACCTCACCAACCGCATCGTCGCGGTGGAGACTTCCATCGACACGCGTGTCGGTTCCCTAGAGGACGCCGCCAATGTGTTCGACGCCTGGAAGCCGAAGATGGACGCGACCGTGGAGGAGCTGCGCTCCGAGATGGGCGCATTCCGGAAGACGGACGAGAAGGTGGAGGCGCTGCGCGAGGAGATGACCGCGCTGCGCAAGTCCGTGAGCCGATCCGTTCTCGACGCCGCTCCGGCCATGCCCACCGGTGTCCTTCTGCCACCCAAGGTGTCCGCGGCGTCGGTTTCCGCCGGCTAGACCAAATTCAGCCCGTTAGGGCACCACAAGGAATCAAGCCACCGGGGATTAGAGTTCTCAACTCGATCCCCGCCCAACCCTGATCCCAAGCCTAAACTGCATCGTTCGTATTCCAGCTCTGCTCTCATGGCGGGGGTTTCTGGTGGTTCGGGTGGGGATGCGGGCGCTCATGATCATCGTTTCTACGAGGAAGGGGATGAGTCCAATTACCACTTGCCTAAGATTAATTTTCCCCCATTCGATGGTTCAAACCCAAAACTGTGTCTCGGGCGATGCCGTCATTACTTTGAGATGTACTTTGTGCCGCGTCACCGCTGGATTAAGGTGTCCACCATGCACCAATCCAGGGCCGCAGCGTGCTGGCTGCAGGCGGTTGAGGAGCAGGTTCGCTCGGGTAGCTGGGAGCAGTTTACTGAATTAGTCATGAATCGGTTTGGTAAGGATCAGCATGAGCTGCTGATTCGACAGCTTTTCCACATACACCAAACTGGAGCTGTGCAAGAGTATATTGACAAATACACAGGGCTTGTAGATCAGTTACTTGCTTACGGTCGTAACACAGATCCCATATACTATGCTATGCGCTTTGTTGATGGCCTGCGTGCCGACATTTGTAGTGCAGTTCATATGCAGCGTCCCACTACTCTAGATACTGCCTGCGTGCTTGCATTGTTGCAGGAAGAGTTGGTGGATCCCGTGCGGCGCCGTGAAGTGCGCCGGCTTGAGCCTTTCACCTTCGCCAAGGCTCCTGCTCGCGGCCCTCTTCCGCTCAATCCACCCTCACAGCGGGTTGAGCGTGTGGACAGGCAGGCGGTGCCAGGGGCTGATCGTCGCGGGCGTGGCATCGAAGAGAAGCTCTCCACATTGCGCGACTACAGGTGCGCCCGTGGTCTTTGTATCCGCTGTGGTGAAAAGTGGTCCAGAGATCACAAATGTCCGGAGGCAATCCAACTGCATGTTTTGCAGGAGCTATGGGAAGTTTGTCATGCTGAATAATGTCTGGAAACTGAATCCGACCCAGATGAGGAGCAGGAACCAGCGCAGCTTTGTCTGGCCATATCAATGGCAGCATCTGCTGGGGTTCAGTCAGTCAATGCTATTCAGTTTTTGGGGTCTGTCCAGGGACATCCAGCTCGCATTCTGGTGGGTTCGGGTAGCTCGCACACATTTGTCAGTCAGTCTCTCGCAGAGAAGCTCTCAGGGGTTACTTCTTTCAGCCCCTCCTTGAAGGTTACGGTGGCAGATGGGTCAGTCCTCAACTGCTCAGCTCAATTTCTGAATCTTGATTGGTCTGTGCAGAGTTACTTTCAGTCGACTGCCAAAGTGTTACCTCTATCCCAGTTCGAGTTAATCGTTGGCATGGATTGGCTTTCAGCATACAGCCCCATGGAGATTGATTGGCAACTTAAGTGGCTTATTCTCTCTCAGGATAATACAAAGCATCTTTTACAAGGTGAATTATCTGCTCTGCCTGAAGGATCAGTGTCGCACATTGCCACTATCCTTACTGATGATGATGATGCAGCGCGCCAGGCGCTCCACCCGCCAGAGATTGCTGCTCTGCTAACCGAATTTCAGTCGGTTTTTGCTCCCCCGACAGGCTATCCTCCGGCTCGGCCTTGTGATCATGATATACCATTGATTCCGGGCGCCGGTCCTGTCAACGTCAGGCCGTATCGGTATCCACCAGCAGTGAAAGATGAAATAGAACGTCAAGTTGCAGAGATGTTGAAATCCGGAGTTATTCAACCCAATTCAAGTCCTTTTTCATCATCTGTTTTACTGGTCAAGAAGAAGGACGAAACCTTCCGCTTTTGTGTTGACTTCCGGCACCTTAATGCAATCACTACAAAGGTTAAATATCCAGTGCCAGTTATCGAAGAGCTTTTAGATGAGCTGACACATGCTTCCTAGTTCTCTTGCTTGGACTTGATAGTTGGTTATCACCAAATTAGGCTGCAGCCCGGTGAGGAATTTAAAACAGCATTTCAAACTCACACGGGTCAGTATGAATTTCGTGTTATGGCCTTTGGGTTGTCTGGTGCACCGGCCACATTCCTCAAAGCCATGAATTCGACCTTGGCTTCTTTGCTTCGCAAGTGTGTGCTCGTTTTTTTTTATGATATCCTCATTTTCAGTCGAACCTATGAAGAACATGTGGAGCATATTCGTCAGGTGTTGGAACTCTTGCATCGCGATCATTGGCAAGTCAAGATGTCCAAATGTGTATTTGCTCAGAGGCAGCTGCGGTATCTGGGGCACATTATTTCTGAGGCTGGTGTCACTACAGATCCGGAGAAGGTGCAAGCAGTCCTTCATTGGCCATCTCCCAAGTCTGTCAAAGAGCTCCACCGTTTTTTGGGACTCGCTGGATACTATAGGTGCTTTGTGCGTCATTTTGGGGTTATCTCCAAGCCTCTTACAGAGTTACTGCATAAGGGCGCTATTTTCACTTGGACTGACATCCAGGAGCAGGCGTTTCTGGCTCTGAAACAAGCTTTGACTTCGGCACCAGTGCTTGCTCTTCCCGACTTCACCAAACCGTTCGTTGTCAAGACAGATGCCAGTGGCCACGGCGTCGGTGCCGTTCTCATGCAAGGGGGACACCCTCTCGCGTTTCTCGGTTAGGCATTGGGTCCGCGTTCAATGGGGCTGTCAACATACGAAAAAGAGTACATGGCCATTCTGCTGGCTTTGGAGCAGTGGCGCAGTTACCTCCAGCATGCCGAGTTCCAGATCATCACTGACCACCGCAGCTTGATTCTGCTCTCAGAAGTCAGAACAATGGCTTCACACCCCATGGCAACAGAAGGTATTCACCAAGCTAATTGGGCTCCAGTACAAGATTGTATACCGCAAGGGCGTCGAGAATGGCGTCATAGATGCCCTGTCCCGCTATCCCTCTGGGCAATTGGCGGCTATCTCTGTCTGTCAACCACAATGGTTGGAGTCCGTAGTCCAGTCTTATGTTGCCGATGCTCATGCACAAGAGCTTCTGACCAAGCTATCTCTGAAAGCCGATGCTATACCTCATTATTCTCTCCGAGATGGTATCATTCGTTACAAGGCACGCATCTAGGTAGGCAGTGATTCTGGTCTGCACACTAAGCTGATTGAAGCCATGCACAGCAGCGCCATTGGTGGGCATTCGGGGGTTTCAGTGACCTATCGCCGTCTTAAGCAGTTGTTCGCATGGTCAGGTATTAAGGCGGCCGTCCACTCATTTGTGACAGCCTGTGATGTGTGCCAGCGGGCCAAGCCAGACAAGACCAAGTTACCCGGTCTCTTACAACCATTGTCAGTGCCTGATAAAGCATGGTCCGTCATATCCATGGATTTCATTGAAGGCCTACCTTCTTCTGGCAGGTTCACTTGCATCCTGGTGGTGGTGGACCTATTTTCCAAATATGCCCACTTTGTGAGTATCAAGCATCCCTTCACTGCTTCTTCAGTTGCTCAGTGCTTCCTCTCCAATGTCTACAAGTATCATGGGTTACCGCAAGCTATCATTTCGGATCAGGACCAGATCTTTACAAGCACCTGCTGGTGCGAACTGTTACGGCTTGCTGGTGTGGAACTCCGTCTGAGCACCGCTTACCATCCCCAGTCCGATGGGCAGACTGAGCGGGTGAATCGGTGCTTAGAAACGTTTCTGCGATGTTTTGTTCATTCCCATCCGCGCCAATGGAAGCAGTGGCTCGATCAGGTGGAATTCTGGTACAATACCAGTTGGCATTCAGCTTTGGGGCGTTCGCCATTTGAGGTTCTGTATGGTTACCCGCCTCGGCAATTTGGCGTTTCGGTGGATCCTGATCAACCAGTGACTGATCTCACTACCTAGCTAGCAGACCGAGAACTCATGACTGATGTCATTCGCCTTCATCTGAACCGTGCCAAGCAATGCATGAAGAAGCTAGCAGATGACAAGCGTTCTGAACGGCAGTTTCAGATGGGAGATATGGTCTTTGTCAAAATTCAGCCGTATGTGCAGTCCTCTCTGGCCCAGCGTACCAACCAGAAGCTTGCTTTCAAGTTCTTTGGGCCATACCGTATATACTGCTCGTGTGGGTTCCGTTGCTTATAGGCTTGAGCTCCTGGCTTCTTCTTCCATACATCCGGTTTTCCATGTTTCCCAGCTGAAGAAAGTGGTGAGTGCTCGCCATTCAGTAACGGTTGTACCGCCATCTGAGGACGTGCTCTGGAGTGTGCCTGGACGTATCATCCAGCGTCGCACCAATACCAAGGGTACGCATTCCATTCAGCAAGGTCTTATTAAGTGGTTTAACCTTCCTGTGTCTCTCACTACGTGGGAGGATTTGGAGTACCTGCGTCAACAGTTCTCTCGCGCCAGCATCTGGAGCTGTCCCGGCGCGCAAGGAAGGGGGATGTTACGCCTCCAGGCTCTACTGTTCCGCGTCCGACAAGTGAAGGAGAAGATGGGTCGCTGCCCAGGAGGTCCAACCGGCCCAGAGTGCCCAACAAGATGGTGACCGGTGACAAGTGGACGACGTCGTGATTCCGTAGCTAGCTGGCGAGCTTGAGTGCACCTATATGTATGAGAGCTTGCGTGAGGAAGAGGCATCAATCTATGATAATTGTAACACATAACTTGCTACTCCTACAAGAATAACTAATCTGATCCCCAACCTATGCTTTGCTTGCCCTACCTTATTCCAATTCCCCTCTGCTTCCCTGCCTAAACTCCCAACCGGTTACCAGTTCGTAACACATACATACCTATAATAAACGTTGTTTGATTTTGCACCGAGCCAGCTCTTCCTTCTAACAGATCTTGTGCCCAAGTTTCATGATGCAGAGACGGAAGTTTGACGCCTGTTATTGCCTTGGTCTGATCCCAGAAAGCCCTGGCAACCGTACAGTCGATCAAAACATGTCGGATGGATTCTGATTCCACTCCACAAACTTCACAGTTCGCAATTGGCTCTATATGCTTGCGGTGCAAGACCTGCCGAGCCGGAAGGAACTCATGAAGGACCCGCCACCAGAAAACTTTGATCTTAGGTGGCACTTTCAGTTTCTAGATTTTCTACCAACAGCTACTCCCAGAACCGCTTGCTGTTTGTTCGTCATAGTCTCTTATACGTGCCGAATCAAGGAGTCTGTAGGCCGATTTGACAGAGTACAGACCATGTTTCTCTGGTTCCCATGCCCACACATCCTTCCATTGGGACCTTGACGTGGCTGCAGCGTCCACCGGAAAGAAAGTCTGTTTGATGACCTCCTCATTCCACTGACCATTTTCCGACAACAGCTCAGAAACAGTCGTCACCGTCTGTCCTTCAGCTGGCGTGAGCGGGCGACCACCGAAATGGGTTGGTAGCCATTGATCACTCCAGATGTTTGTCGAGACTCCGTTTCCAATTCTTCTGATTATCCCACAAGATAACACCTCTCAGCCTGTAAGGATCGCACGCCAGGTGTGGCTTGCATGTTTCCTCCGTGTGCTATTCAGAAAGTCACTGTCATGGTAGTATATGCCTTTAAGCACCCTAGCACACAAACTGTCCAGATTAACCATAAGCCTCCAACCTTGCTTTCCTAGCATAGCTAGGTTGAAGTTTCTCATGTCTCTGAACCCCATACCTCCTAGAGCCTTCGGATATGTGAGGCGCTCCCAATTTAGCCAGTGAATGCGTCTGTTGTCTGCGGAGCTACCCCACCAATAATTAGCAATAGGAGATTTCATCATCTTACATGTCGTTTTTGACAAAAGAAAACAACTCAAGTAGGTAGGGACTGCCTGGGCCACAGATTTCAGGAGAACTTCCCGTCTAGCACAGCTTGCCTCCCTTCCACTCCAAGTTCCAATCAGGTTCTTTATCCTTGTGGGCATAAACTTGAAAGCTTCAGAGGTTGAGCGGCCCACAGCCGTGGGAAGGCCCAAATACTTTTCGGCTAAAGCTTCAGTTTCAATGTTCAGCGATTGCCGCACCTCATCTTTCATATCATTTGTTCAATTCCTGCTGAAAAACACCGCTGACTTATCATGGTTTACCAGCTGTCCTGATCCTCGACTATACATATCGAGCATTTCTTGCAGTCATAAGGCCCCTCTTTGCGATGCTTCTGAAAACACTATGAAGTCATCCGCAAAAAGTAAGTGCGAGATCCAGGGGGCATGGACACCCATGCGCACACCTCTAGATAGATACACCGGCTCCCTCGACTTCAACAAGTAGGACAGACCTTCAGCACACAAAAGGAACAAATAGGGGGATATGCACCTTGGCGAATTCCCCTTGTCGGCCTGAAAGATTCAGTAAGAACACCATTCACTCATACTGACAGGGATGCTGAAGTCACACATCTCATGATCAAAGATAGAAAAGCACCGTGAAAACCCAACTTTAGCATAACTCTTCTCAGGTATTCCCACTCAACACAGTCATACGCTTTGGCCATGTCAGGTTTGACAGCACAAGCACCCAGTTTTCCTTTCTTTCTTTTTAGGTAATGCGTGCATTCATAAGCTATTAAAACATTGTCCGTGATCAATCTAGGACAAAGGCACTCTGTTCTTCAGACACAATCTCATCTAAGAAGCCTCTTAATCTGTTAGCAAGAACTTTAGAGCACAATTTGTAGATGACATTGCAAAGTGAAATTGGTCTGTAATTCTTCATTTCCTGTGGGTGTTTCACCTTTGGAATAAGAACAATAGTAGTAGCATTAACCTCAGCAGGCAACTCACCACCATTAAGAAAATCCAAGACTCCCTTGGTGATACTCGGGCCAAGTAGCCTCCAATGATGCTGACAGAAACCCGCTGTAAAACCATCAGGGCCGGGGCCTCATTAGGACCCATCATAAACAACGCCTTGTGGACTTCCTCAGCTTCAAAAGGTTTAATCAACTCATGATTCATCTGATCCGTCACCCTTGTTGGAATATAATCTATAACCGGCTCAGGCTCCAAGATCTTCTGCGCAGTGAACATCTCTGAGTAAAACTGTCTTACCATGCTTTTGATCTTAGCCTGATCAGTGACCACCGCTCCATCTCCATGGGTGAGGGATGTAATATGATTTCGCTTAGCTCATTCCCGTGACTTGGCCTGGAAAAAAGCAGTGTTGCGATCACCCTCCCTAAGCCAATCCACACGAGACCTTTGCTTCTCCATCACTTCTTCTCTGGAAAGCATCTCTGAGATTTGTTTCATTAGACGTCGTTCCTCAAGGGAGGGCCCAGCACCTATAGACTGCCCTCTTATCTATTCTAGCTCTCTCCTTAGTTGTGCCAGCTTCTTGCGGCCAGCGGACTGATCCAAATGTAACATGGTCCCAATCCGACAAGGACCGACCAAGTTCTTCAAGATGGCCTAAAATATTTCCATGTGACACATGATCACCCGGTTGCTGCCAAGCCGATTCCATCGCCCTAAGATACGACAGGTCCTGGCGCCACATATTTTCGTATCTGAAACGCCTTCTCGCACATCGCCGTCTCTATCGTCCTTTAGAACATTCAAGAACAAGGCAGCAATGGTTCGATTCAGTTGTTTGCATGTGCCAAACTTTAATATCGTTGAACAAGTTGAGGAAGGCCGATGACGCTAGCCCCCTGTCCAAACGAACTTTGATATTGTCATGTCCTTGCTACCTGTTATCCCATGTATATGGTAGCCCAATGAAACCCAGGTCTGAGAAACCACAGATTTGTACTGCCTCTCTGAAGCCCTCCATCTGTCGTTCCGGCCTGACCTGGCCTCCAAATTGCTCATTCACCTCTAGCACCTCATTGAAGTCACCAGCACGAAGCCATGGGAGCTCACTCTATGTGTTTAGATATTTCAAGCACTCCCAACTTCTGTATCTCAGCTCACGTCTAGATTCACCATAGAAGCCAGTGAACCTCCACAAGGCCGTTTGTGTTCCCGGGTCAAGGACTGCAACATCGATATGTAACTTGTCGCAACTTTGAAGTTTCACATCAACATCACGTGACCATAGGAGCGCCAAACCACCTCCTCTCCTAAAACTCCCAACCCCCAGGCCATTAGCAAAGCCCAAGGATTGTTTGAGACCATCCACTCGATCAAAGAAAATGCGGGTTTCCGATAGGAAAACCAACCATGGGCGATGTAGCTCTATCAAGCTACAAAGTTCTTGAACTGCCTTGGATCGCCCAAGACCCTGGCAGTTCAAACATAGGATTTTCATGGTGCCCGTCGATCTTGCATTTTGGTTGTTGCCACGCTTCTGTTCCTTCAAGGTTTCTATCATGCTGCCACCGCTACTTTCACCACTCCCGTCTAGCTGACTCATTCTAGAGTTCACCAAACCAGCTGGCACAATGGCATTAGATACCTCCAAAGGGATATTCAGGTCTGGGGTTTGGGCTCCCAACCCTGAAACTTTGGACTTCCTTTTACACGGTGGTGGTCGTCGGTCCTCATCCCGCATGACCAGCTCCTGACTCACCCCAGTCTCAGTCTTTGCCCTACTATCCGACACAGTCTCAGTCTTTTGCTTAAGTGTTGATTGCACCTCTTCATTGTCCTCGGTATCGTCCACATACTCCGAAGAGTAGTGCTGACTATCATCGCCCACCGAAGACCAACCATCACCTGACCGGTTGTATTGTGCTCTCGATGGTTTAGACGCTGAAGAGGAGCCACTACTGAAGGATTCAGCTGCAGCCCTAGCAAAGGTTTGCCGGCGCTTCTTCCGCTCCTCCGGTGCCCTGAGTTGGACATCATAAAGTAACTTCCCTTAGGCGTCACACGGCACCGGATGTAGGCATTCCACCTTTGAGTGCCCTATCACTCCACACCCAAAAGAGTAGTAGGAGAGTTTCTCGTACTAAGCATGAAACCACCGGGGCTCCTCAGACTTGCTCATACGCAGCAACACCCCACGCCGCAAGGGTTTATCGATCTCCATCGCTACCCAGGCTCTCAAAAAAGCACTGCTAGCCTTTCCATCTGCATCAACATCCATCTTTACCACTTGGCCAACTAGACTAATAGCGCGAGAGCCTCTTGTTTCATTCATCCATCCGAGTGGCAGGTTCAGGATCCTCACCCAAAGCTCCATACGATCAAAGACAATATTCGACGCACTCAACCTCTCATCATAATCTTTCAAAATGACAGCATATCTCCCCGCCATCCATGGTGTGCCAGCTAAAACCCTCTCCATGTCAGGTTTGCAACCAAACTCCACGACAAACATGTTGTCTGCCTTCTCTCCAATTGCTCGGAATTTGAGGCCGATTGGGTTACCCCACACTGGCTTTATTGCAGAGCGGATCGTGGTCACGTGGACAGGCGATGGGGAAAGAACCTTCCCCACAAGCACCCACTCCAATTGCGGTGCCATCTCCTCAACCTCATCATCACTGAAATTGACGATGGCTTCCTTTTGTTCCGTCAGATTCAGCCGATTGAGAAGATCCGTAAAGCTGGGGTTAGGGTTTTCAGTCCCTTCTCCCACAATGCCACCTTGTTCTGCCGCCATACGATCAACACATAGGGGAAAGAATGGTGATCTGCACGTCGAGAACGGCGCAAACACAGACAATGTCCTGACCTAGGGTTCCTAAGCGGCACTGGTCCCTAGGGGAAAGTGATGGTCGACGGCGCCGGAAAGGCTAACCGGTGATTTGTGGTGGCCGGTTCCGACTGCAGGTTGGAAGCGGGGAGTGGACACCGATGATCAGGAGCGATCACCGTCGTAGCGGCCTAGGTCTCCGGTGCGGCAACCTAGGGCGGAGTCAGGATCGTGATCGCCTTCAGAATCGCCTCCCCTTGGGTCCAGAAATTCCGGATCTTACCCATCGCGGCCAGTTCACTGGGGAGTGTGAGCCGTGACCGTGAGAACAGGCAAGACTTGCAGTGAATTCCTATATGTTTTCAAAAACAAGCTTGTTTGGAATCTGCCAAGCAAATGTTCTAATGGAAAGTTTTTTAAAAAAAAACTAGCTCTAATGTTAAGTTGCTATGCAGAATCCTTATGAGCTGGTTAGTTGAGGGTTTCTTTTGTTTTATAGAGAGAGGGGATGTCAGGAAGTGACTTCAACTTTCCAGTTAGTTGAGACGGAGCAGTTGTACCTCTGGTTCAGTTCATCTCCTGAAAGCCTGATCCTAACTCGAGCGGTCCAAAACAAAATCATACAGTACCACTTAATTTTATTTTGAGATTAGGCAAGATATGAAAGCTAGAGCTTAAAGAGATTCTCTAGGGCAACAATTGAGACTTGACATGGGCACCAACAATTGAGACTAAATAAAGTCTTCATGTTAATTTTCACCAGATGCATGTGATGCTTATGCTGATTTGTTGTAAGAGAAAAATACTGTTCGTTCACTGAAAAATACTGCTGAAGTAGTGCCGCAGAACATCGTGCCTTTTAATTTGATAGTCTTTAATTATTATCAACAACCTAAGTCTTCTTGTCTTCTGCTTCAGACTCTACTCTCATATGATAATTTGACATCTGCCGTCACACGCTTATGATAACGAAGGCACTAGCGCTTGAACATCCAGCGCCAGTAGCGTGTCCGGACGCAGCTCCCAGTCCTGGACAACCGAACCATGACCCAGCTCCTAGTCTCAGGCCCACCAACGGGAGCATCCCATCTAAGCATCCCCATGTAATAGAAAAAGTGAACCAAAGCGCTACCTGGGCACGTAACGGAAGGGGAGAGCGTGCACTCGTGTCCACACCACCATCCCCCGGTGCGCCCTCTCTGCCAGCCCCTAGCGCACCCCCTCCCCAGTCTGAGAAGGATGCAAGGCAGCAAAAAGGCGAGAATGAGACACCAAGGCGAGGCAGCATAAGGCGAGGAGGGAGATGCAACACCCGATCTACTTTTAAAACATCCAAATACAACACTGCAACATACGTTTAAAGATAGATGAAACGTTTGAAACATGCATCTGAAACACTTAAAAAAACACATGAAGCACTCGAAAAACCATTGTAACACATGCGTAACATCTACATAAAATACTTGTAATATATATGTGAAACATATGCACCATCCAGATAAACAGACTTGCAATATACGTCTGAAAAAAACATATGAAACATTGGGAACAGACATTTGCAACATAAGTGTACAACCATTGGAACATATGCAACATCCCGATCTACTTTTGCAACATCTATATGAAACTCTTGTAACATATCTCTGAAACAACTGAAACACTTGAAACATACGCTTGCAACATGCGCTTTTACCGTAATGTCACCTTGTTGCTTTGACGAATGGAGCTTGACGCAGACGCAGAGCTCGATGCCACAGAGTACGCGGAGGTCGTCGGTGGCACAAACCTCGGCAGTGGCCACGGCAAGCGGATGGAGCTCGGCCGCGACGGAGAGGCGTGAGTTCGGGCGAGGGAGGCACGTGGCGTGGGCGGAGTCCGTCCCGCGAGCCGTGAGCGGGAGAGGTGCGGAGGGGGGGGGGGGGATGCTTTGGCTTGCGAGCGCCTGGCGTGGGCGACGCGGACGAGCGAGTCCGTCCGTCGCGTGAGCCGGGACGCGCGTAACACGCAGGCGGGTGGACGAGGATGAGTTGGGTCTGGATTGGACTCAAGCGACGGAAGTGCCTAACATGGTCGTCGCTTCCTGCTCGGCTAATTGCTGGTTCTCCTCGCTCGAAGGCTGCTTGGTGCAAGTCGATAGCTTGGCCCGGCCTGTAGGGCGTGTGGTTTTTTTTTTGAGCAAGCGTGTGGTGTTTATCGGGCCAGCCCAGCGTGTCATGCATATGGGCCGATCTCTGGCCCATGGGCGCCTTCGGAACTGCCATGCCTGTCGGCAGGATTGGACCATGCTTTTTCGAGCCCATGTCGGGCCAGTCCTATCAGCCCGTATACACATCTATAGCAGATTCTAACAGTATGGAATTGTGCAAAAGGTCCAACCACGGGAGCTCGTATGGGCATTTTTGTTTCATCATGGGCCATTTGGATTGTGTAGTTTAAAATCAGGTGAGTAGAGGAGCAGGCGAAGGTGAAGCCATCTAGACGAACACGTATGCTACGGTGATGCATCTGTGTGTGCATCACCTTGCCAGAATAATCAATATACTAGCGCTATCTTTTTTTAAAAAAAATTGGCCTTGTTTGGATGTCATTAAATTTTTCTTAATCCACGTGTGTTAGTAGATTGGAGTGAAACTTGAACTAAATTCCACCTCAATCCACCTCAACACATATGAATTGATGCGAATCCGACTACATCCAAACAAAGCCTAAGTGGATAGAGAAACCTGATTAATTCATAATATCAACCTTGTTAGGGGTCACAAGCACAAACCAAACGATTTGCTAGGCAATTTGGCTCACAAGAAATGATTCGGTTTTTAATAATTGTTATCCGAAAACATTTTTGCAGGTTCTTTTCAGGAGGACATATTGGCCATGGTTTTTTCCTAGTGCTTGATGACTGCAAGGAGCAGACCGAACAAGCATGTTGGCTTTTAGAGACAAGAGCCATAATATTCTTCACATCACATGGATGGCCTTATGTTTTTCGGATTGGTCAATAATTTAGACCTTTGTTTCTGTTGTTTTTTTTAATAATTATGTACTGATTCTTCTTCAATGCACTGAAGAGGCATGAAGCCGAAACTCTTTTCCATTATCTAGACGGTACGCCTAGCGTCCGAACGTTCGGCACCAGGACCTATTCGGACGCACCACAGGCATCCGCGTACAGAAACAACGCCAGCATGCATGCGCGCGTCCCCATGTGCGGCTTATCTTCTCCACACCCCCATCTCGCCACTGCGCTACCATCTTAGGCGCAGTCCCTCTGCAAGCCCCCCGCCGCGCCCCCTCTGCAGGCCCCTGCTGCGCTGTGCAGCGCCACGACCCATCCTCGCCGCACTATCTTCTTCGCGCCCCTGGGCAACTGCTCCTTCGTGGAGGTCCACACCAAGTCCCATGCCGGCCTCGTCTACTAGCCACCAGGGCCATTGCAACATGTGTAAACAGAAGATCTACTTTTGAAACATCCAGATGAAATATTTGCAACATACATATAAAAACAGATGAAACAGTTGAAACATGCGTGTATAACCATTTGCAACATGTGAAACACTTGAAACATAGGCTTGCAAGTTGCAACATGCGTATATTGCCAACATATGCAACATCCTAGATCGACTTTTGCAACATTCAGATAAAATACTTGAAACACAAAGTCTGAAACGTCTAAAACACTTGAAACACGGTGTTTTCCAGTGGCCATGGCCTACCTGGAGGAGGACTGTGGTACCAGCGACGACCTCCTCCTGGTGGCGCGGTGCATGCCATGGCCGCGACATCGCGAGGTGGATGGGGGCGCGGCGTGGCGCGAGGTTGGGGCGGGCGCGACACGGGATGCGGTGCGGCAGGGGATGGCAGCGGTGGGCGAGGCAGATTAGGGCCAGCGGACGGCCAGTCGCGGCTGCGGTAGACGGATGACACAATAGATGCGGCTACTACGGGCGATGGACGTAGGCTCTGCTGGCGGACGGCACGGTGAAAGCGGCCACGATGTTCGGGAGTGGGGAAATATCTGGATGACGCGAAGAAGAAGAGTTGGGTAGCGGACGTTTCAAGAGGCCGCAGGTCCATCACGCCCGGACGAGCGCCCTCACAGGAGCATTATCGTAAAAAAAACCTTGTTAATCCAGTCTCCATTCAAAACTCCTTTTGGCCGCCCTACTGTCCCTCGGTTTTCCTTTTTGGATTGTGTTCCACGGGTTCATCTTGATTCGTAAAAGTGTCGATAAGAAAAATATAGCTAAAAACCTTTTCAAGAGAAAACACAAAGAACTAGGCTGCAGCAGGTCACAAACGAACATGAAGTAGCCGAGCAACGAAGTGCCATGGCCCATGGGCCCTGGCGAGCTCGATCATGTGTACCCACTGTCCAGCGCCAAGAAACCTTGTTAAACTTTCAGAAAAGTTCAGACACTGCAGGTCCTAGCACTAGGATTACATGATGATCCTACCGACACCCCTCATCACCTCTACTAGATTCTTGCTTCCCAAGATAAAAAAAAGAGATTCTTGCTTCCCTACTTGATCACAGCATGGTAATGGTGACCAAAATCGACGAAACTGCTTCAATTTTACACAGGTGGCCCTCCGAAAAGGCCGCAAAATGTTCAGACTCCAGGGTGGTACAGCAGTTCAGCACTCAGCTGCAGCTCTCTTCCTGCTCGCTGCCCTCAGCTGCAAAAGCAAGAGCAAAGGAAGCAGGGATCAGATCAGACAAACATTTCCAGGCTGCAACATCACCAGCACAATCAGATTTCAACGCGGAGCGTCAGGCGTCACTGACCGACGACGGGTTGAGATCCGAGCTCCTCAGCACGCGCAGGCGCCTGGCGGAGGCGATGAACATCCTGGTCGAACGCAAGAACCAATCAAGAAAACTTGGTTGGTCAGTAAACAGAGCAGGCGCGCAGGTTGACGATTGCAAGAGAAGAAAGAGAAATGATCTGGTGAACTCACGGCCACGGAACGTCCCCGACCAGCATCTGGTCGCCCTCGTCGTCCTCGTACACCAGCGTGTACTCGCCGCCGCCGCTGCCGTTCAGGATCCCCGCGACCGCCTGCCGCTCCCCGCCTGATCCTGTTGTTTGAGCTGGCAGCAAGCAGAGATCGATCGTCAGTTTGTATACCGGCATGGCTTGGCATGGCGCCCGCCCGCAAATACATCACGCATGTACGCACGCACGCACCAGCGAGCAGGCCGCGGAAGAGGTGGTCGACGGCGGCGGAGAGCGTGTCGTAGCCGGCGTGCGCGCCCAGGTCGAGCTTCCGGCCGATGGGGACGCCGTCCATGTTGATCTTGACGAACAGGCCCTTGTTCCCGGGCTCCACGGCCTTGCCGCCGGCGCTTGCGGGCTCCTTGCCTCTCTGGCTTGATGGCTCGCGGGGCGGCTTGGAGGACGACGACGAGGCGAGGTTGCGACGGAATGCGCGCACCGGCGGCCATCCCACGACCGGAGCAGCTGCCGCCGGCCTGAAGAATTGAAATTCAGGCAGTTCAGACTTCAGATGATGAAGCACCATTAGAACAGTAAATACGTACTCATCAACTAAACAGAGGAGCAGGATTCCCCCGTCTTTTGTTCCGGATTTCGTTTCAGGAAAAGAAAAGAGGAGCAACCAAAAGCAGGACAAGCAGGGCAACAGGCGGCGAGAAAGAATGAAAGATTCATCGGTTACCTGACCTTGAAGCCATTGCTTCCCTTCGCTCGCGCAGCAGCAGCAGAGCCGCCGCTCGCTTTCTCCTCGAAACCTGAAACCACCAGGCGAACACAGAACACAACGATCGAATCATTGAAGCCATGGAACTCGTTCCTGATCAGGCAAAGAAGCACATGAAGGAGAAGGACGCGGCGGCACCTGCAGCTTGGGTTGGCGATGCGGAGAAGTAGCCCGGGAGGCCAAGGCTGAGCTCAAGGCCGCTGCCCTCATCGTCATCGCCGAAGCGGCCATTCCAAGCCATCTCGGATGGATCCTTACTGCTCTCTGCTCTCTGCTCTCTGCCTCTCTCCCACACACAGCCTCACCCTCTTCCTGTCTCCTACGTAGACGCAGACGCAGCTGTGCTCCTATCTATACCCTGTGCACGCAGACGCAGCTGTGCTCAACAGTCAAGTCGCAGCAGCAGCACAGCTACCACTCTGATGAAACGGGGCGCTTCAGCCGCTCACACAGACACAAGGCGGCCGCTGGCAGGAGGCATATATAGGTGGGATACGCTGGCTGGAGGGACGGGCGGACGGATGGGTGACAGGAATGGGGAGCGGCTGCTGCAACTGCAATCGAGAAAGAGGAGAGAGCACAAAGCACGCTGCAGAACTCCACTCGATCACCGGCAGTGTCAGCAGCAGGTGGCCGCTGCGCCCGAGGAGCAGGCAGGCAGGAAAGGCGGCCAAGGAAGGGGGGAAAGCTGTGCTGATCTTGCGAGATGTGACAAGGTTTTGAGACAGGAGCGAGAGCAGCGGTAAAGGCAAGAGATTCGCGGGCGCAGCAGCAGCTTGTCCCGTTCGCATGGCTGCGTACCTCAAAGTAATGTTGGTTGATTGGTCGTCGTTTCCAAATTTCTACTACTTTCATCCAACTAAACACGGGCTGCCTTTCAAAGTTTCAACCCTCTCTCTCTCCTGAATTTTTCTCGTTCGTTCACTGCAGCAAAGCAGTGGTAGTACAGTGGTAGTATCAGGCGAGGTGTGCAGTGCAGTGCTGCAATGGGGAGGGACAGCCGGACAGAGACCGGTAACCGGAAAGCCCTAGTCCTGTCATGCTCGAGCAGTGAACATCTCTCCCCCAGTATAGGCCTAGGCGGCCAGTACCTTACCGTTGCCCTTTCCATTTCCAAGCAGCCAACATAACTGAAGACCTCAATATAAACTAAAGTTTAAAGTTTAGTCCATGTTTTGGATCTCAAATTAAAGATCTAAATATAAACTAATCATGGTCTAACAAAAACTAATACTCCCTTTTTCCAACAAAACATACGACTACGGGTTACGTGCCGGCAAAAGTAGCTTACGTTTGACCAAATTTCTATTGAATATTATTCACATTTATGAATTCAAATTAATTTATTAAAAAAATACATTTCGTAATGAATCTAGTTGTATTTATTTGATATCATAAATATTGACATTTTTATCTATAATTAATTGAACTTGAGATACTAAACCATGATACTGTACTAGAATTGCATGTTTTTCTGGACAGAGGGAGTAGAGGCTAATGATAAGTAGAACACACTAGAAAAAAGAAGATTTTAATTAGTTCACATTCAACATTTCAGCCTAATATTGTATGACGGACTGAACTTTAGTCTGGTGATGCAAGCAGGCCCTACTCATCTCGCTCTACACTCCTCGTCTCTCTGCCTCACCAAATCGCAAGTTTTGTATTGTATTTACTGTTCAATGTAGACGACGGGTTCAATCTACAGTACCTATTTATTTACTGTTCAATGTAGACAACGGGTTCAATCTACAGTACCTATTTATCCGAGAACTCTTGTGTTTTTCAAATATAGTCCTAAAACTGACAAAAAAAAATAGAGACCTAAGCTTTCAAATCGACTTGTGTTGTTGAATTCACCGATACACAATTGTACAAATCTATGTATAGTTCAAAGGCCCCCTTTGGTAGGGATCCCACCCAGCATCTCCAGCTCTTACGACAAAAACACTATTCAAACTCTATCCATGGGAGCTGATTTTCTCTCCACTCTTTCCCCCTCTCATAGAGTGACCGGGAGCCGTGGAGCTAGAAAAACTGCTTCACCGGCTCCCTGTTGCTCTATGAGAGGAAGAGATAGGAGAGTCCCAAGAACAGTGTCTTTGCAGAGCTGTTGGGATCCCTACCAAAGAGGGTCAAAGAATAGGTACAACATCCACCTTTTGTCGTTCCTTACTTTTTCCTTGTTTTGGCCCTTTTTAATAGTTATATCCAAGTGGTTCTTAATGCATGCATGACGTTTTGGACAACCAAAACAAACTTAAAATCATTCATTTTTCCCCAAAATCGTCATATATTAATAACTGGAGGTAGTACCATGCAAAAATCGTTACATATATTTTGTTTGTGTGCTTATATATTGATCTAGTTTTCAAACGTTAATAGCACAAGCACGTGTTTACAGAAACGGATAGAGTGGTCGAATGCTTGTCTTAAGTAAAAGGCCGAATAGTGGCAGTATCGACTATCGAGAACTGAACACAAGTTGGCCAGTTGGCAAATCAATTACTCCTGTGTTAATTTAAATATGTGATGTTTCGGATAAGCTAATTCCTAAAAACTAATTACCTATCCTAAATTCATAAATGAACTAATTAATTTGTCCTAGACACCATAATTTTAAAACAGAGGAGTAGTACACCTTCATTACACCCACTATATATTGTGCTTTATATAAAAGTTTCTACATATATATGGGGATAACTGATTAATTATTATTTGAAAAATATGAAGAGCCGCCATCTAGTTCTACGTGTTAAAATTAACATTGCTGCATTATGGTCGATGGACTGCAAATGGGAGCAATAAGCCAGTAGGAAAAAATTCTTGAAGCAATGATAATGGATGGAGTCACTTTAGCACACGATGGAGGCAAAAGAATAACGTGACATGTGAGAGGGAGCATGTGGGGTTGAGAACAGGGCGAAAGCATGAATGAGATAAGAAGATAAGCGCGCCACTAAGACACATGCTTTTAGGCTTTACCCACTTGTTTAATCTCTCTGCAACCTAAGGGAAAACATGTCTCTTTGCTAGTTGCAAACTGAAATAAACAATGGTGCTCTGAATTGAAAATGGGACTGAAGGTGCAATGAGAGAAATTTTTTTATTTTTAACACATTTTTAAAACTATTTTTAAAACTGACACTGTTTAATTTTTTTTTTCAAAACTAACACTTTTGGACGCGCCTGTTTGCACGGCGCGGCTAATTCACGCTGCCGTGCCATGCATGGTGGCGCGGCGGGGGATAGTCAACGGCTGCGGCGACCGCTGACGTGGCAGGTCTGACGCGCCACCCACCACGGCGCGGCGGTCTTGCCGCGCCACGCATCACGGCGCGGCAACCCCTTGTACCCGGCCTCGCTTCCCTTTCTCTCTCTGTCTCACTCAGCCCGAACCGGTTGGAGAGAGGAGCCGTGCCTTGAGTCGCCCTGCGCCCGCCGCCGCGCCACCACGCCGCGCCACGCCACGCCACCACACCACGTCGCGCCACCACGCCCGCCGCTCCATCTCTATCTCCCCCTGTCTCGTTGCGTCCCTTACTGCCGCCGCCGCCGCCGCCCCTCCATCTCCCCACTAGCGCGCGCCGCCCGTCCTCGTCGTCGCCCCTCCATCTCTCCACACTGTCTCAAGCCGTGAAGGACATTGCTGCGCTGCCCATCATCGTCCTCCAGGAGGGGGGATTGTCGCCGCCCTCCAGAAGTAGCCCGCTGCCGGCCGGCCATTGCCGCCGGCGGCCATCTCCTTTCCATTGGTGGATTGTGGTGACCCATAATCTTTGTCGAGGTAATGCTCTTCTGCATCTCTGTTAATTTTTTTGCTAGGGTTAGGATTCAAATTTAGTTTGACTGGATAGAGATTTATACAATTAGTTAGCAATGCTATTTAGTGAAGTTAGTAAATATAAGTTATGTATAGTTTTGCAGTTAGCTAGATATGTATAGTTAGTAAAGTTACTTAGTATAGTAAGTATATGTATTAATATTAGTGTGTTTAGTGTAGTTAGTTAGTATAGTTAGTTAGAATTGTTGGTATAGGTATTAATATTAGATTAGTTAGTATAGGTGTAGTCAGTTAGTTAGTACGCACGACGATTTCGATGACCTTATAAAGTTTCTAAAATGCTTTTGTAGATGGATTGTTGTGTTAGAGTTTTCTACGGAGGAAGTGTTAGGAGAGAAGATGGTATGTTTGAGGATATGGAAGAAGAATTGGAATGGTTTGATGAATCTCCTAGCTTCAACGACCTTTGTGTCCGTTTGAATGCAAAGTTTGGCGGTGATTTCACACTGAAGGGGAGGTTTGATACTGGGAAGACTAGGGCACACTATGTCCTGATGCCCTTGCGTGATCCTGCTCATTGGTCCCGCTACAATAGGGTGCTCCAAGGTTCCAATGTGCCCATGGCTGAGGTGGTGGTGGAGAATGGGTACAGGATGCAGGGTGTCCTGGACGGGCCATCCATTGACGGTGTTGGAGGCAATGAGCAAGAATTGGGGGTCGAAGGGGAAGCAACTCAGGGTAACATGGATTTGGACGGTTAGTTGACGTAGGAGCAGTTTCATTCAAGTCAAGTAGGTTGTATAAGCAATGACTTCGATGTGAACGAGTTCGAACTGGAAGAGGAGGAGCAGAAGGAGGAGGACAGGATCGGTGATGTAGTTAGCAGTGATTCAGATGATTCAGATGATGACTAGGGAGATAGACATGCTATGCCCACACCGGTTGATGCCATGCTAGTACCTATTCATGGTATGCCATTACCAGTACCAACTGAGGTTTTGCATGCTATCCAGGCTCAGGGTAGACTAGTCACAGATTTGCCAGCAGATGATACCCTCTATGATTCATGGGGTAGAATTAGCGAAACGCAGCAGTATGTTCCACCACCACCTTACACAACGACTGAGCTTGAGCAACTAAGGTCGATGAACGTACCTTTTAGGGGCGTTCCAAACTATAGGGATGTTAGCATGACGGATATGGTAGTTTGTGACACCGGTCTCCAGATGTGTAGGAAACCATTGTATGACCATGAGAAAGAAATCCTTAGTAAGGGGATGATATTCAATACAATGTCAGAGATGAAGCTCTTCCTTTAGGACTATGCTGTGTATCACCATAGGCCGTGCAACGTCACTCATTTGGACCAGGAGTTGAGGTACCACATGATATGCAAAAACGGTTGTATGTGGAGGTTAAATGCACGAAAGAGACAGAGTGATGGCAAGTGGAGGATAAGTAAAGTGGTTGAACCCCACACTTGCCTAACAAATAGGGGGAAGGAAAATCATCAGCAGCTCACTCCATGTTACCTTGCCCGTCATATATTGGGGCTCGTTGATGACAATAATGACATTTCGGTGTCTTTGTTACAACAGTCCATATCTGGATTCGTTAAGTATGATGTGAAGTACGGAAAGGCTCGGCGTGCTAAGCAAATTGCCCTGGTGATTCGTTGGGGTAGTTGGGAGGAAGCGTACAACAGGGTGCCCCGCATCTTATGTGTAATGCATTACTACAACCCTGGCTTGAAATGGTTTGTGGACACCGGAGGGATGTATTTTCGGGACCCGTTGAGGCATGTCCTCTATCGTGTGTTCTGGTCGTTCGCGCAAACGGAACATGCATTCCAGTTTTGTCGGCCAGTCGTACTTGTTGATGGCACTCTCCTAACAGGAAAGTACAGGGGCACCTTGATGATGGCTGCTGCTGTTGATCCTGACGACCAGATAGTACCCATGGCTTTTGCTTTGGCAGAGGGAGAGAATAATGAATAGTGGTCATGGTTCATGTGGCTTCTATGTACAAGTGCTTGGCCCATCTCACACTATATGTTTGATCTCGGACCATCACCTAGGGCTTCTTAATGCTGCAGCTGAGCATATAGATGGGTTCCCATCTCTAGTGCATAGATGGCGCATGAGACACTTTGCTGCTAATTTCTGGTAGCGTCAGAGGAAGAAGGAGGTATGTGACAAGGTATAGGCTCTATGTTGTGTACGTACAGAGCACCAGTTCAAGGAGACAAAGAGAGAACTAGACAAGATGCTAAATGAAGCAGAAAAGGCCTGGTTAGAGGCGCAGATGGAACAGAAGGCTAAGTGGGCATTAGCATATGATGAGGGGGATTTTAGGTATGGCATCATGACCACTAACTCCTCGGAGTCTTTCAACTGTGTATTCACCGGAGTTCGATCGTTGCCTGTGTCTGGGATTGTTGAGTTCTCCTTTCATAAGTGCAACGGATATTTTGTCTAGAGGTAAGAACTTGCGCAGAGGAATATAGCTGAGCAGGGGTGTTTTGGAAAGGCCGGAGCAGAACATTTGAAGGAGGCCGAGGAATTAGCCAAGCAGCACACCGTCGAGCCATATGGACCCCACCGCCATATCTTTAGTGTACGGGGCAAGGGTAGCACAAGCTTGGGCGGCGACCGTTATGCTGGATGAAAGTACCGAGTTGATCTTGAAAAAGTAGAGTGCAGTTGCAACGTTCCTCAGATCATGCATGTCCCTTGCTCTCATATGATCACGGCCTACAGGGTTCGCGGGTATAACTATGAGGATCTGCCATATATGTCACCCCTGTATCTCCATTCGAACACTGTTAGTATTCCTTTTACTTTTACTTTGTTTTTATGTACTAATGTTCCATCATATTATAGTACTCTTAATGTTTGTTCTAATTTATCCATTTGAAATTTGAACTAGGATGGGGGATCATCATCCGCAGTACCCCATTCTTGAGGTGCACTATGACAAGGACCACCGAGCCAAGCACCTGTCGGAGCTTCAGGAGGACTTGGTACCTCTTAGACTACGCACGGACCAGCCGCACCGCTGGGACGAGTGATACCGGTCGTACATACAGCGTGCCGGCTTCCTTGAGATCGTCCGGGTCTTCAACACTAGGCTACCGATCCTCGACCCTGCACTTCTCACTGCTGTTGTCGATAGGTATGATTTGATACACGTTTGCGACAGTACAAAGCATTGATTTGTCTTATTGTTTGAATTAAAAAACTTCTTGTATTGAATTAAAAACCAACAGGTGGAGGCTAGAGACCCACACCTTCCACCTTCCGTGCGGCGAGATGACTATCATGATGCAGGACGTGAAGATGATATTGTGTCTGTGGTCGGGGGGTCTTCCAGTGACTAGGATCCTTGATAACGATCACTGGATGGACTTGGTGGAGCAGTTCTATGGCAGAAGACCACCCGAGGACGAGGATGCTAAGAGAGCAAAGTAAGAATTTCTATGTTCGAAACATTTACCATTTTGACACCAGCACATATTCTACAAATTATTTTGCTATTTAGATGGAGGGTGTAGTACATAACTTTTATGATGCGTATTGTCTTTGTCTAATTTAATGTTTGCAAAATATTTTAGAAAAACATGCGGTGTCAGTTCGGTCTGGATAACAGAAAGCTTCGGGGCGCCGCTGCACCCAAACGCTTCAGAGCAGGAGATCGAGAGGTATGTTAGGGTGTGGCTGTGGCACTTCTTAGGCACCTTCCTGTTCTCCGACGCGTCGGGTTACACCATTAGCTGGGCCTTCCTCAACATACTGAGCCAGCCATGGGAGAATATAGGAGCGTACAGCTAGGGCAACGTGGTCCTAGCATAGATCTATCATCACCTCTGCATTGCCTACCGACGCAGTATAGGAGGTGCCAACCTAGGAGGTTATTTCCACCTACTACAGGTTTGGTGTTGGGAGCGATGGCCAGTCGGGAGGCCCTTTGTTCACGGTTTACCTGTAAGTGCATCGATTTTTTATTTTCCTCAAACTTGATGCCGCACTTGTGAGTGACTATCCTATTCAATACAGGCATGGAATCACATGGACATAGGACCGACTGCTCTGTATGTCTAGCAAGAAGCAGAGATAGTTAGAGGGAATATGAAGCGGCGGTATAGGCAGTACTCGAACACGCTAGACGTCCTGACATAGCACCAGGTAACGACCACTTTGATACTGCTAGTCGGTGTTGTTGCTTTTTTATTATTCAAAAAACCTAATTGTAGTCACCTAACTTTTAGGTGAATTGGTGTCCTTGGTCCAGATTCGAGCTAGAGGGGTACCTGAGTCCTCGCACTGAGGAAGTGTCGGACGAATGGCTTTTTAACGGGCCACTAATTTTCTTCCATGTGGTCAAGATGCACTACCCTATAAGGGTGTATAGGCAGTTCGGAAGATTGCAGCCATGCCCACCGTCGTTGTACACAACCAATATAAAGTTGCACGGGTGCGACAACTAAAATATAATAATTTAGCAGTCATGTGCATACATACAACCACTAACTTACGTTAAACTTGTAGGTACAATCAAAGGAACAGGTACAAGGAGAAGAATTGGGCCGTGACGCACGTCACGTTCATCCACGAATGGGACAGTCGGCAAAGGGTCTTGATCGTCGAGATACCGCCGCACAACCAACGCAACTTCGACCGCTACCTCCAATGGTTGCATAGGAGTACCCGCACACATATGTAGGCCGCCTACACTAACAAGCCAATTGATGAGGACGAAGACGAGGATGACATCGCGGATGCATATAAGCAAAGCGCCGCTGTGTCTAGATGTCTTGATTGAAACATGTCGGCCGGAAAACCACAGTCGCAGTTAGAGACAAGGAGGTCAGGAGGGATGGGGGCATCTTTGCTAGGCGCGTTGGGGTATAATTCTCGAGGACGACTCCGTTTTCGCCAAAACTCCTCCCGATATATTTCGTGCATCTAACAAAATGGTTGTAATTTAACAAACAAAAATCAAAACATCATAAATTAATATCAATAAGAACCATTTGTATTACAACAAATAAAATATAACATACACTTTGGTGCAAACTCTATCTTAGATGCAAACATGAAAACTATATAAAAATATACTTTGGTCAGTAAAAAATAAAATTTGGTACATCAACAGTGTGTCCATATATTTATTCACATATAAAAGTTGAGAGGCAAACTCAAACAAGCAAAATTCATATAAAAATTAACCTTAGAATACATGGTAATCATAATTCTAACTAACCAATTAACTTTAACATTGGCAATCCTAATCCTAATCCTTCAATCCAACGTTCTAACGAACTCATATTTTTCTCCATACCCTAACTACTCATTCAAATCCTTCGATCCACCGTGGAGGCCGATGAGAAGCTTCATTACCTTGACAAGGCCGAGGAGGAGCTTCGGGGAAGGTAGGGAGAGGGCCAGCAAGGGAGGGAAATTCAACGGCCGGCCGTGGGGGAGCCGGGAGGCAATGGCGTGGCGGTGCGGGCTGGGAGGTGCGTCGGCGGGGGCTGGGCGGCATGGAGGCTGCTGCTGCTGCGCGCAGAGTGAAACAGATAGGGAGGAAAGGGACTGGGCCACGGGCCTCTATTTGGCTCTATCGCGCCCTGACGGGTGGCGCGTCACAGCCGCGCCCTGATCGGTGGCGTGGCAAGGCTTGCCACGTCAATGACCAGCGAGGTGGGACGTTGCCACGTACGCACCCCTGCCGCGCCTTCATGCATGGCGCGGCAGAGTTGTTTCGTCGCGCCCTGGAAATAGGCGCGGCAAAAAGTGTTACTTTAAAAAAAAATAGTGTTAGAATTAAGAATAGTTTAAAAAAAGTGTTAAAATAAAAAAAAATCGCATATCATCATGAAAATCTACATGACTACATGCTGATAGTGCTAGCCTGTTAGGGCAGAGAGTAAGTGGATGCTTGCTGTGTTGACTTTTGCTAGAAACCGAGCGAGCTGAAACAGATAGGTGGCTTGATTTGTTCATGGGCGGCTAGAGTTGGGAGTGGTGACTGCTGAGTGTCAAGAAGAGCATTGAACCGAGAAAGGGCATGATGAAGGGGCCATTTGTGGAATTGTCTCATGTGATGAATTGTGTGTGGGTAGAGATAAAATAAAATGTACCTCTCAGAACTAAATAAAGGTAGTCCTCGTTTGGTAGCGGAGTCAAGGAAGAACCACACAAAAAGTAGTAAAATTTTCCAAGGGCTCTCATGAATCAGATCCAAGTTCCCACCATGCTTGTATTTCCAAATTTCCTACAAAATTCCGAGCCAAAATGTAGGAAGAAAAAAAGATGATGTAGTAAGGAGAATAGTGAGCATGAGATTCAAACTGTTGTAGTAGACACATTTCAAACCATCACTTTTCCATCTAAAAAATAATACAATTCTCGCTAGTCGAGTAGTCAAATAGTTTCAAACAGAACCAAATATACAGAGAAATACTAACATTTGTGATACTAAATAAATATTATTAAACTGATTATAAAATATATTTTTACAGTCATAAATATTAATAATACTTTCTTTAAAGTTAGTTAATCTAAAGAAGTTTGTTTAAATCACAACACAGATGTAGATTCTAAGTCAGATATTAAGCCTATAATAAATAAAAAAATACGAATACCTGCGTTAAATCAATGATATGAACCTAGGTGGATAGATGTCAATATAAGTAACCTAACCAACCGATATACACACAATTTACAATTAAGCATTGTTCGTCTATAGGGCTGTTTAGTCCAATTTACACGATGTATAAATGCTACACTAGGCTTTATCATGTCCATTTAATCGGTTCTTTATTCCGTTCAATCACCCTTTGTTAGTCCCTTTAAGTGGGATTAGCCTGAATAAATAGCTGCACAATAGGTGATCGTTTTGTCCATTTAAAAGCTTAGGCTAACACCACAATTAAGAGAGTTTAACTCAGTCTAAACCTAGAATTACATCCACGGATGCATTACTCTCTTTGTCCTAAAAAATAATGAAAATCTCAGTTTTTCAAGGAGTTAAATAATTCTAAATTTAACTAGATTTGTTGAAAATATGAGTATAGATTTATTATAAAATATATTCAATGATTAATTTAGTAATAATTGTTACACGTTAGATGTGAGATTTATAATCTTTTTTTAGGATGGAGTGAGTACGTATATTACTGCTCCTCCCGCTGCCGCTCCATATCTCTGCACAATGATCCGCTACCACTCCGTATCTCCCTCTCTTCTGTTGGCTTTTGCAGCCTTGCAGGAACAGTTGTGAAATGTCGGCCAGGAAATGATTGCGCTACCGTATTCAAGTAGTACTCCACGTTGGCGTCTCAGTAGAGCTGCAGGGGGCGGTCTCCTCCTCATCCTCTTCTTTTTCTTTTTCTCTTGTTATTAGGTTCTGTTAAATAAATTATACTCCCTCGTACCTAAATAAATATATTTTTAAAATTAAGGTGAAGAGATTAAGATTAGTAAAAAATTATATATATGTCTCTATAAAAATATAATCATTACATCTTTGGAAAGAGAGAAAGTAGAAAAAAACATGTGAAGTTAGTTTATCTTATACGTAGAGGTACACTTATTTTAGAAAAATTTTGAATTCTAAAAGTGCACTCGTTACGGTACTGAGGAAATAAGCCTACCAGGACCCAATCTTTGGTGCAGACAAACGGTAAACAGTAATAATAGCCAGCGAACCAGCTTTCTCCTTTTGCAGAGGTGGAAAGGGTGAAGAGTACCAGCACCTGTTGACCACATTTGTTCTCTGCCTCCCCGTTGTGTAACAACCAACAAGGCAGCAGTCCATGGTTTTTTCGGTTTTTTTTTTTGAAGTCGGGTTTTGCAAGCTTTTTTATTAGGATTGGAAGGGGGCTTTGCGGTTTTGTAACGGCTACGTTTGGCTACTGGCAGCCGAATCATGTAAGTTAGAAATCAGTTTCCCATCCACCCCCGTTACTCAAATCCAACAAAAGAAAACTTATCTCGTCTAACCAAACAACCATTCAACTCATATTATATGGTTATATTATATCTGCTAGATGAGTGCCAAAATAAAATTAAGAATATATCAATTCAATTTTTCACATGTATTATACCATGATAATGTCTAGAAACACATTCATTATCGTAATAAATCTGAAATAAAAGATAGGCTTAGAACTTGTTGTCTGAAAGTTACGACAAACATCAGTTGTCTCAAAGGCTGAAAATTTATTGCTAGGCATCGAATTGAATTTATCCATGCATGCCCTGCCCAAAACATGTATACTCGGACTTACAATATCCTAGCCCGCATGAGGCATGTCAACAATTCATTTTTTAGAAAAAAAATATTTGTTGTCAACATGCAACGCAAAGGACGACGAACGAGATTTGGATCACGATCATGATCATTGCGTGGTGATATTCCAATAAATTTCTTTCTCTTCCCATAATTCTCTTTCCGTTTTATTCCATTTTATTTACTTGTCTTCCAGTGTCTCCATGCGGTGATTATTTGCCTGCCGGTGATTCCGTGAGGGTACATTCCTTCCGTGTTTCCATTGCGTTCCATGGTGTTTGCAGGGATTTTTTTTGCCGCGTGCGCGGGATTGACTTCCGTGTGTGGGTGATTGACGTTGATTTTTTTCCTATGTGTGTGATTGACGGGGATTTTTTATGCCTGATAGTCATGGATCACATGAGTGTTTTAGTGCTGCCGGGTAGATGTTGACAGTCCGTATGTTTTAGTTGTAGATAGAGAGAGATATATGAAAGATGCCGGATACGATCCTCTCTTACTCCCTTCATCCCAATGGGTTTGCTCGACTGTCCTTCACAGCCGTTCTGGCTGTAGGCTGTCGTTGTTCGTCTGTGATTTTCGTGTAGATTACAAGCAGTCGCAGCGGCTATAAAGGCCAGCCGAGTAGGCGGAATAAGAATACAATCTTGTTTCTTGAGAAATCAAATAATTTCGAGTTTCATCCAGCACTTACAACCCTTCGGGTGGGATACAAAGTTAATGCATTCTGCTGTCCCATTATCTTCGAACACCCTTCTGTCTATTTCTGTTTGATGATTCGGTTCACCGCCCGCTATGCCATCGCACACACCAACAGGTTGCTCTCCTGCCACAGTGGCATTGCGCTACAATGCTACTCCATCGCTGCTGCCCTTAGTAGTGGAACCTTGCTACACCTACGTCAAGAAACACAAAAAACATAAGGATTAGATCATCCTCTACGTATTGAAAACAAACGATAAAACAGAAACACAAGTACATGAGCACCTTGAATTGCTTCATCCCAAACCATGGCATAATCTAGTTCGTGGTAGGGCCATCATACTCTACAATCTATCCCCAATCTATGGGCTGATTTATGCATGAATTCGTGTGTTTCTCCATTTAGGTCGAACTCTAATCTAGGCATATTCGTGCATGAACGTGAGAGAGAGAGAGAGAGAGAGAGAGAGAGAGAGAGAGGGGAGGGATTATTGGAATTGCTATACAATTGTTGTCCTCCATGGCTACTTATATAGGCATGACAACATGAAGAATTGAATTTCAGAGCGGCTACAAATTGGAGTGCTAGCCGACAAAGGTAAAGGATTTGGAATTTTTTATCTATGTGTGGCTAGCTAGTTTTCATCTTCCACGGTGAACTTTTGATCTGAACATTGTCTGCAGAAGAGATACTGGAAAATTTTGAAGGAGGGCAGTGTAGATGAACTAGGACGTGCCACTACTACATTCGCACCTTTCACAGCCGCGTCGTAACCCCTATCGCAGTCCAATTCGACCTCGGCAGTAAGCTGTCGGCAGTGATAGTCATAACCATCGCCGTCGCTATCTGAGACCGACTGGGTTGTTCACTACACCGCCGTTTTGGCTTATCATCTGTCCGTAATAAGGTGCTTACTTTTGTCGCATTGGAGCATGGCTCGCTTGTGTGAGTATGCACTAACATCGCCGCATTGCTTATGATCCGTCCGTGATCAGATCCTTATTCCGTCGCATTGAGGCCCGACCCGCTAGTGTAGGTGTACACTAACACCGCCGTGTTGGCTTATGATCCATCCGTGATTAGGTCTTTGTTTACGTCGCATTGGAGCACGACTCGCCTATGTCGAGGCGAACATCACCATCGCTTCAACGAATGAACTGCCTGGTCATAGGGCATTGTCACTGTCGTGTTGTAGTACGATCCGCCCGTGATGATCCTTTAGTCGGTGTCGGGTTGCTAAACGATTTGGTGGTGATACACTATTGACCCCTGTCGCATCAGACGAATAGCGGCATAGGGCATCGTCACCGTCGCGTTGCAGTACGATCCACCCGTGATGATCCTTTAGTCGGTGTCGGGTTACTAAACGATTCGGCGGTGATACACTATTGACCCCTGCCGCATCAGATGAATAGCGGCGGTGATGACAAAGCAATCAACGGCCCGTACATCCGCTGGTGGCAGAATTGTTTTTGGTTTTCACAATGTATTTACTAATTTTTTTGGGCCTTAATAACTTACTGAATACACACCATACAGATATAATCATTATACATCATTCATCATGTCCACAATGAAGAGTACTTGTTATAATAACAATGCTCGACACTTGTGGCAAAACCGCCCAATTTAACCTAGTCCCAAGTGTACTTATCAGCCATTTGACACAAGTACACAAGGGATCAAGTTAAACCCGATAGTCTATCGAGCATCCCATGGGAGAACTTGAAAATCCACGTTTTCATCAGGATCATAAACAAGTGAATAAAGCTTACATAATTTATTAACCATTTCATACATCACAAGATTACATAAAATTAGAGTTGAAACAGATTTCATAAAAGCAGCAGAAGAAAGATCAATTTACAAAAGCAGCAGAAGTTAACAATTTTGAGTGTTGACATAGAAGTGGGAATATAAGAATAAAACTTCTACAATCGCGACGACAAAGGATGCCTCGCTAAGCCCACCAGGAGGTATCCACACACAACAGCTGTTAGCTCTATCACGCACCTGTTACCTGCAACAGGGGGAATGAAACCCTAAGTACACAATGTACTCCGCAAGACTTACCTGACTACGTGGGAGTAGTCTCCTGACTCTCAAGGATATGCAGAGGGCTATTTGGCTAGCTGTTTAGTTGTTTTCGCAGAGAAGTATTACTAATAGTGCATCCTGGTATTCAAGGTTTTAGCTGTCACATCAAGTTTATTAGCAATTCTAGGTAAGCACCTAAACTACTTTCAAGCATGTGGAAAGCAATCAAAATATTTTTCATCATCCGGCAGAAGCCTCATCATCTCCATATTCTAGTTGTATTAACTACGATGATAGTGAAATGACAAGTGGTATCCATATCCGAGGAGGGCGGCGGTTGCAATCGATGTACATCCAGCTGGGCAATCCCAAACACACGCCCGTACTTCTCTCGACAGAGCATGTACAAGGCAACCATTCTAACCATATGACCAAGGCCCGAAATGTCCAGACCACCCTAGGGAACCCACCCTATGTGGCCCGTCCCGTGAACCGATGATAGGTTTTCCCCTCATAAGTTTGGTCCATGGACATTCCCCTCCCCAAAGCAGCCGCTAGAATGGCCAGAGAAACACTCAGGTGAACGTTTTGCGCACCTTGGTCATAAAGAAGTACTAAGCTTCAAGGTCAACTGTAACTCAGGCCCCTGTTATGTGTTCGGTACCTTCAAACTTGTCAAATGGCCACCAACGAACGGTTCTTAATCGACACAGACAAAAAATGGGTACCCAGGGCCAGCCCTACGGCACCCACCAACCATTAAAAAAATCCATGTTTCCTCTTCCCGCCCGGTCTCCAATTATTATCCATATCCAAACCATGTGTTGGGTTCATAAACCTGGGGTCCCTTGTAGACCGGCTTCCTCGCAAAGGCTCGGCCCAAGCAGACAGCGCGCAACTCATTGGACGGCCCAAGAGTCTAAAACAACAGGCCAGAAGAGTGGTCCAGTCACCGACCGGAAGGTCTGGCCAAGGAGGAACAATGCCTGCTTGTCGACTTCGGCCCACCTCTCTGACCAGAGCGCTCACTTCAGTCTCCAGCTGCCTTCGGACGGTCTCTCCGACCTAAAGGCCTGGCAAAGCACTACCTCCAAATCCGACTCTGACCCCGTGTCTCCGACCGGGGTATGCAAAGACCCTGCTCACTGCTCTTCTCCGACTGGCGCAACCAGAGCCGACTGGGACCAACCGACCGAGGACGTCCACCCGAAAAGGACCAAGGAACGAACGGAGAAAGCAAGGCAAGGCGCTCAAGTCAAACCTTGATACCAGGGACCGTACCCTGTCACCTGTAGGCACAATACTCTACAACCGCCCTGACACAAACAGTATTGTAGGCGCCGACATTTTCCTCTATAGTATTGTGGGCGCCGTTAACTCCCACATGGTAAGGCCCCCCACATGCCTCTAGGCATCGACAATGTTGTGGGCGTCGGGATTTTTCGTACCGAGTGAACATGGTGAAACTCCTCACATGCCTCTGGGCATCAATAGTATGTGCAGGTGCCGACATCTGCCATACCCGAAACAAGACGACATAACCTCCCACGTACAACCGACATCCAATAGTGTTGTGGGTGCCTACCATCCTCCAGTACCCGCCGGCGTGGGCAACAAGACTTAGAAGCATACGAACTCTCTCCCTCTCACTTGTAAGGCCATCCCCTTCATCTATAAAAGGGGATGTGCTCTCTCCCAACATTCAGTCAATCCAAGCTCTCCAAGTCATCCTAGATAAATTAGATCAACCAAGTTCACTAGCTCACTACCACAGAACCACCAGGTTCGGACCTCAAGCACACGCTTGAACACTTAGCTCGTAGCGGAGCTCCTGTCGCTCTCGGCCCTTCCGACCGGAGTTCGACCGGACCTCTCGTACACCCCATCTTTCTCCTTCTCGTTCGTAACCCTACTGCAAACTTCGAGCACCTAGTCTTAGGAATAAAGTCACCGACCGACTCAAACTGGACGTAGGGCACGTTGCCTGAACCAGTATAAACCCTGTGTTATTGAGTGCTAGGCCACCTCCGATCACAACATACGGCAAAACTATAAATATTTACGTGTTGGTCACTTTCTGCACCGACAGTTGGCGCCGTCCGTGGGGAAGACACTGTATGTTCAACACTTTTTGGTCATCGGATGGCCCACTTTTCCGCCACCTTCGCCATGGCGGGCTTGGGCGATACGATTAGCTTAGGCTCACTGGAGTTTCCCGCACTCCCACCTATTGGGATATGGGTTCCACCCGTCTTCAAGCCATCTCAGGCCTTCCTCCTCGGAAGCCTAGACTTCATCGCCGACCGGCTTGGCGTACTGCACCTCCATGAGGAGGCACTCATTCCGGCACCCATCAGAGGGGCGCCCTCCATCGACTCTAGGACGCACGACTTCAACGACACGGCGCCCGAGCTTCATTCCGAGCAAACTCTCTGCTCAAACCCCGCTGTGAGTAATGTATATGCTGTTATTTGCTTGCTATTTTCTATCTTCTGCCAATTACCTAGAGGGATGCCATTGTCCCCATCACGGCTGCCATATGTCCGGTTCCCCTATGACCTCGTGTCTCCTGCGGACGCGTACGCCCGGGGGCTCCAAAGGATGCCGGCGCTGCCCCCTCTCATGTCTGAATTCGTGGGGATGGCGAGCTATGCTCCCACCTATTTCCTTGACCTCATGGATGACAATGTCGGGAGTGACGGCTCCAGCATCGGTGACATGGCACCTAGCCACCGTCCGTCCTGGGAGTGCGCTATGGCGGATGCTCTAGGACAGCCACCGGGGGTAACAGAGTCCTTGCAGACTCATGCCCCTCTAGACCCTAATGCAGAGACCCCTGAGCTCACACCTGAGCATGGGGAGGAACTATGACAACAATGGCTGCATTAGCCATCGACTGCGCTAGCGCGCTCGGCGCACCATGCTGCGCCCCGTGCGCGTAGACCGGCGAGCGATGCCCGGGGTCACGCCCGTCGGGTCCAGCACAACACCATGGATAGGGGGAACGATCCCCCATAGTTCGCTCGGGCCAATCAAAACATCGCTGCCGCGGCAATGCTTCTGCGCGGCCTGTCCGAGCCGAACGACCCTCATGAACAGGCGATCCACCAGAACCTCCGAGCACTAGTGGAGACCGCCACCATTCAACAAGCGGAGAGCTCCGTATCGCGACGCCGACTCGTGGCCTCGCTCCCCACTAGGGGAATGGGGACGCAGCAGATGGGTCGCTCCACCTGATCACCACTACAATCGCCGAGCGTGGCACAGGAGGCCGCATTGGCACCTCGTCTTGACTTGATGACCGCTCCACATCGACTGCCTGTATATGCGCGGCTCGGACTGAACCGAGACACACGCGCCAGCGACCGGAGTCCCAGCCCTGATGGCCCGGGACCACGGTCCTTTGTCCAACACCTCTAGCAAGCGCCGCTCTCGCCGCGCTCCAACAAAGGCCAGGGCAAAGGCAAGGCCAAGCGCTAGGATCAGGACGAGGGCCCCTCCACGTAGAGGGGGAAAAAGAACAAAAAGGATTGCCACCAACCGGCCAACTCCGCGTTGGGCGCCACGGCTGATTACGCAGGCACGCAGCCTCAGCAGGACCCTCCGGGCCACTACCACAAGCTCGTGAAGGGCCCGTGCACCAACCACGACTACCCCGTCAAACACCTCTACAAGGACTGCCAACTCCTCAAGTGCCTTCTGCGGCAGGCCGACGGGCCAAAGGAAGAAAACGGCGAAGAAGCAGAGACTGAGAAAGGGGACGTAGCGGGCAAGGATCCGGACGACTGAAGGTTGAAGTGATCCGACCGGACGCCTACCGACTGAAGGACAACAACGATGACATTCTCATCGAACGCTTGGAACAAGCTATGTCATTTTTCTTCCCCTAAATTTCAGTCTTACCATTGTTTACTTAGCGTTTGCTCCTATAAGTGCACCCTGACCCGAACACTTTTCGGCCCGGGGCAATCGGGGGCTCCACTAGGATACACTACTACCTCTCTTTTTCATTTACTATCATATGGTGAAGCTCCTTCCTACCCAAACAAAAGGGTAGTCCATTCCTTTAATTTGCCTTATGTAGCTTTGCTTTAAAACATTCCGACTGATCGTACCCCTCCTTTTCCTACGGTTACGAGCAGCTGAGCCTCGTGGGTCACTCCCCGAGCTCCCAAGGTTGTAGCCTATGGGACAAACAGGCATGTACGAGAAAGAAAGAATAAAAAACAAAATTATGCTAAGGGAAAACTAAGGAACAAAAGGAACAAGCTTCCCCAAATGGAGTGACTCCATCACAGAAAACAAAACCGACTATAGTCATTAAGTACACAGGAACGTTTACACGGGGGCTCCCCCAGGAACTTAAACTTTTTATGTTTACTAAATTACTCATACTTTACAAGCTATTGGGCCGGATCAACGTCATCTGCTGTCGGTGCAGCCGGCGAAGACATGGGCGGCTCACTCCCGGGCGGGACGACGTTTGGCTCGGTCGAAGTCGGGGCGATGTCCACCTCCGACCCAGGCTCCGTGCCATCCGTAGGCTGGGCAACGTCCTCCCGACGCATGCTTCTGGCCATATCTTCACGGCGGACATCCATCACCCACTGAGCAGAGACTTGCTCTGCCACCGACCTTGCATGCGACAGCAAGTTCTCCCCGATCAATTGGATATCCTCCGTGCTCAAGCCGTCAGCGTACCCACTGTAGATAGTGGCGAAGTCTAGGTTCGGATGGTGCATCGCCGCCGAAGTCAACACCCCCGATGCCCTGTAGAACAATCCGCACGTGATAAGGTCTCGGACCGCATCCGGGACCTCCGCCAGCTGGACGGCGGGCGCACTGGTGCTTGGCGCCGACCCAAAGACCTCTGAGACGACAAGCTGGGCAACGTTGCCGATCTAGTCAAGTTCCCCCTCGAGAGCACGTCGCTCTTCACGGGATTTGGCAAGCTCCTCTGCATCCTAGCTAAAAGTCGCCTTGACTGTCTCCAGGTCCCGCTCTAGTGACGTCACCTTTCCACCCAGCTCTGAAAGAGGAGCGACAAGCTCAGAAATAGGCTGAAGGAACCGACACGACGAAACATAGAAAAGGTATGTACCAACACAGAAGTTCTCAAGGGTGGAGAGTTCCCCCGCCTGCCGAGCCACCTGCTCACGTAGCCGGGCGCTCGCCTCCTCCGTCCCCATCACCCGCCCCGAAGCGTGAGCACCTCCTGGTCCGCCTCCGATCGGGCCTTTCGTGCTAACTCCAGGGCGCTCCGCTCCAATACCAAGGCGCTCCGCTCCAACTCAAGGGCCACCAAGGACTCTTGGAGGGTCGCCTCGATGTCCGCTAGGGATGTCCGCAACCCCGCCTCGGTCTCTGCCTAGCGGGCCTTCACCACCTTGAGCCCTTGCTCAGCGGCAGTCGCCCGCTCTGCTGCACCCTGCCCCTCCTCCCACGCCATAGTCGCCTCGGCCGCCCGATCCTGGGACTCACGGCGAGCGGGCACAAGCTGACGCTCAAGCTCAGCCATCCGGGCGTGCTCCATTCGGAGGAAGCGGGACTTGCGGGACGACATCCCCTTCAGACTCTACGAAAAACAAGCATGCTAAGGCAACCAACAAAAGATTCAGAGGTCTTGGACAAGTACAGGAAACTCACCTCCACGGCAAGCTGTAGGTCGACCTTGACTAACTGCGGAGCAGACTTAACCCGCTCCTGGGCGTCTCCAAGCTTAGTGGACAGGTTGGCGAGTTCAGACACCGCGGCATGTCCTTGCTCCCGAAGGATGTCCTAGAGCTGACCCTCCTATGAATCCCGAAGGATGAACCACACCTTTGTTGGGTCCTCAGGGCAGGGCCACTCTAGGTCACCCTCCGGCAGCCCACCAGAGGGCCCCACCTCCGACCGAACCACCGCCAGCTCTCACGGCGACGCCAGCGGCTTCGCCACGACTTTTGCCTCGTCATCAGATGGGATATCCACCACCTCAGGTGCGCAGGCTACCGCCGGGCGTTCTGACTCCGTCCCGGCCATGTCTCCCACCGGCGCTTTTGGTTCCAACCGCAAGGGTGAGCCATGTAGCTCCCCGACCGGCGAGGCAGGAAGCTCGGTCTCCCTCTCCTCTTCTGCCACGGCTGGTGGAGGAGGGGCCGCGAGAGTTACCTCCGACGCGACCTCCGCCGTCAGCACCGGGATCGCCACCAATGCCGACACTGCCGCTGCCACCGTACCAACAACCGACCCCGGGGGCACCACCTCCAGAAGGGAAGGACTCGCCGCTGCCGCCCTGTTCCCCCCCGCTCGCCATGACATGCTACAGGGTGGGCCTCCAAGCCTCCTGCATGGGAGTTGGGGCAATGCTCAATCCTATCATCGCCCGGCCACTGACAAAAAGGGGCAGGTAAGTCAAACTCCAAAAAGACTCAACAGCAAAAGATCGAAAAGAAACAAATGAAAACATACCGGGAGGTGAGCGGTACGACTCTGAAGGCAAGACCTGACGTCAACGGGCCTGCAAGACACGGACCTTTCCCGGGCTACAACCCGTGCACCCTCACTTCAGCCGGGGGCGGAGTCGCCCCAACCGGCTCCTGCCCGGCCTGCGGGTCGCCACGACCCTCGGCTCAAGACTTCCTGACCAGAGCAGCGGGTGGGGCTTTCTCCAGCTGTGAGTCACACAACGAACGGGTACCAGTCCGCTCCTCAGACCACCTGGCTTGCTCGACGGTGTCCGCGGTAGGCGGGGCTTCCTCCGGCTGCGAGTCGCGCATTGGCACCGGTCTCGGCGATGCACAAGTGCCAGTTCGCTCCTCGGACCACCCGGCTTGCTCGGCCGCGTCCGCGGCAGGTGGCGACAGGACCGGTGACGCCGCCAGAGGGCGCGGTGACCACGTCCGCTTTGCCTCCCGTTCGCCGATGGCGTACACGCTCACCGCACGCTTCCTCGGCGTGGGAACCACCGCGCGTCGTGCGGCCTCGTGCTCATCACCAGTGGACGTCGCCGCAGGGCCGCGACACTCCGTCGAGGTCACAATGACCTCCCAACTTTCCTCCTCCTCAGAGAAAACCATGTCATCCACATCCGTAGGATCCTCAGACGCGAGCTCCAACTCAATGTCGCTCCTAGGTTCCCCGGCCTTCACGCCCCGGGCAATCTCCTGCTCCTTCTCTTGCTTCCACCGAACCTCCTTGGTTCTCTTCTTCCTCCTGGCATTTTCCACCTCCTTCTAGGTGACCTACTGGGCGACGCCCTTCGGTCCCTTGGGAAGGTGCGGCCGGGACTTGTAAACTCCAAGCCCCTACGGAACGGGTGGCCCAAAATCAAAAAATAGAAAAAGCAGAGGAAGAAGCACGGGCGAAATAAAAGGGAGCATACCAGTCTGGACACGATCGCAGAGTTGAAAGGTGTGGGCTTCCCTTCAACCCTCTCTTTGGGCTTCAGCTGCAGCACCTGGCCAAGGCGACTCTAGACCTCGTCGTCCGGTAGCTCCTCTGGCGACGCACGGTCTGGGTCCGACGGGCCGCTGTACATCCACATCGCCCGTGTCCTCTCCGCCAACTGCGCAACCCGACGACGGTAGAGGGTGTGGAACACCTGTACCCCATCAAGACCACGCCACATGATCTTTCGGAGCTCCTCCTCGATGATCTCCACCTTCTTCTTCTCCTTACGGGCACAACCCCATGACCAACTGTCCTGCTTCTCCAGCCTCCCGCCAGTGAACGCCGAGAACGGCGCCTCCATCGGATTCCTGATGTAAAACCACTCCCCATGCCACCCCCCGTTGGAGTCGCAGGGGATGTACGTGGGATACAATCCTCCCGTGCTCGGTTTCCTCTACAGGGCGAAACCTCCCACCGGCGCGATCTCGGCCGGATTCCCCGCCATCAAGGCTCTCCTAGAGAATAGCTAACTCATTGAGGAGCCCGCGCAGGAACCAGTGCGCGGGGTATCCTAACCCGCGCTCATGGAAGGTGAGAAAGGCACCACCTCATCAGGCCGAGGTTGCGGGAACTCCTCCCTCCCGGGAGCCCTCCAGTGCGCCACCTCCTTCGACAGTAGGAACCCCTTCGTGACGAAGTCCTTCAACACCGACACCCTCATGGTGGACGACCTCCAGTCCGACATTTTGCTCTAAGATCGCAAAAGGATTTGTGAGTTTCTTTTTCTCTTCTCCCTCGCTCTCTCCCCTTTCTTTCCTAGAAACCGCCGCGGCTCTCAAGAACACTCTCGGTGAGAAGGAAGAGAAAAGGAGGCGGCAGATGAGGAATAGGCGAAAGAACGGAGCGAAAACCTTCTCCCTCCTCCTACTTAAGGAAAAGGGTACAATAGTTAGGGGAGGACGCGCCCATTAGGAAAGGCGAAATGGCAGAGCGAAAAACCCTCTCTCTTTACCATTTAATGTAGATGAGACGCGCCCTGACCGATGCGATGTACCCTGCCCGACGGAATGGCTCCTGATCAGACGGGACGTGGCCTGGGTATGGCCCACCACTACTGCACGCCAGCCACTACCGCATGCTGGGCACGAGAACCAAAGCACCACTGCACGCAGGCGGCCCTCCGCTTCCCCAGGTGGGACTTGGAAAAATCCAAAACGGGATCTCCACCGAGAGAGACCACCGGGTTTCCTAAAAGTCGATCGAACGGCTCAGGAAAACACACCGAGAGATAGGTAGGGAGCAAAGAGACACCTCATGTAGGCCATGCCAACTCCATCACGAACGACGAGCATGGGTCCCGGTTGGACATTTCTGACTGCAGCTCTTCAAACCCCATCACTCGAGTCATCAAGGTAACACTACCAACCCCCGCTATTTCTTTATAATCATTTCATACATCCATACGCTCATTCATTCCATATGCCCATGCCTCCCGAACGATTCAGGCCCTGAACCGCCCGGGGGCTCGAGAACTAAGCATCGCACGTGCAGCGAAATGCATCACAACACTCCATGTTGCGTCACGAAGCGGTAGTTGCCTCATTTGACATGAGTAACAATAGAGCCAGGGTAGAAAACATAGATGAGCCCCATGTGGCCCTTGCTCAGACTGGCATACAGGGTCATCTCAACCTTCTCGTTTGATCCTGAACCTCTTGCCAAGCCCACAGAATCTCCATCGAGGGGAGGCCGTTAGGCCACCTGGGTTGGTCTCCAGAACGACCCAGGCATCTGCTGGGTTGTAGGTAAAGGAGCAGTGGAATGTCACAAGAGGGCTATGCCGACCCCATCACGAATGACGGACCCGGATTCCATTCGATCATACCCGTTAGCGAACTCACCGAGCGCGTCACTCGAGCCCGAGCGATCAGGACAAGCGACAAAACTCAGCCCCTTTGGTTGTGAGGAACCAAGGATGGGGTAACGCACACAACTCACACCGACCCCTACTAAGGCTCGACAGGGCTCGAGGGCTCAAGACACAAAATGCCTGGGTCTGCGACGCCAAACTCGCCCCTTCCAACTGTGCTCTAAACACCTAGGTCTGTGACCCCGAACTCACCCCATCCGGCTATGCTCCGACTGTGCTCCAAACACCTAGGTCTGTGACCCCGAACTCACCCTATCCGGCTATGCTTCGACTATGCTCCAAACACCTGGGTCTATGACCCCAAACTCGCCCCATCCGGCTATGCTTCCACTACGCTCCAAAACACCCGGGTCTGCGACCCCAAACTCGCCCCATCAGGATCTACGAGCTCTGGCTCACCCGATCCCAAACTAACTAAACTAACTGCCTTGGTTGCGCGGGCTGCACTGAGGCCAGGACCCATGACTCTGACTCGCCCGATCCCATGGCGCGCACTAACGCCAGGATCCGCAAGCTCTGTCTTGTCCGATCCCTAAAAAACTAACTGCCTCGCCCGATCCCACGGCGCGCATCGACGCTAGGATCCGCTAGCTCCGTCTCACCCAATCCCTAAAAACAACTAACCACCTCGGCTGCACAACGACGCTTTGGTTAAACAACTCCATCTCAACTGAAAAACATGCACACACGTCCGCTAAATAAACACCCCTAGACGGTTCCACCCGAACCACCCGGGGGCTACACCCACCGACAAAACGAAAACCTCCCCCGCTGACAAACACGGAAAACCCCCTAGACGGTTCTGCCTGAACCACCTGGGGACTCTGGGGCTACACCCATGGGTGCGCTTGCACGCACCCGCCGTCGAGACAAAAATCCCCCGGATGATTCTACCCGAATCTCCCGGGGGCTCGGGGGCTCCTGTTGGGTTCATAAACCCGGGGTCCCTCGAAGACCGGCTTCCCCACAAAGGCTCGGCCCAAGCAGACAGTGCGCAACTCATGGGCTGGCCCAAGAGTCTAAAACAATAGGCTAGAAGAGCGGTCCAGTCACCGACCGGAAGGTCTGGCCAAGGAGGAACAATGCCCACTTGTCGACTCTGGCCAACCTCTCCGACCGGAGCGCTCACTTCGGTCTCTAGCCGCCTCCGGATGGTCTCTCCGATTGGAAGGCCTAGCAAAGCACTATCTCCGACTCTGACTCTGACCCTGTGTCTCCGACCAGGGTATGCAAAGACCCTGCTCACTGCTCTTCTCCGACTAGCGCAACCAGAGCCGACTGGGACCAACCGACCAGGGTCACCTGCCCAGAAAGGATCAGGGAACGAACGGAGAAAGCAAGGCAAGGCGCTCAAGTCAAACCATGATACCAGGGACCGTACCCTGTCACCTGCAGGAATAGTACTCTGCAACCGTTCTGACACAAACAATATTGTAGGCGCCGACATTTTCCTCTATAGTATTGTGGGCGCCGTTAACTCCCATACGGTAAGGCCCCCCACATGCCTCTGGGCATCGATAGTGTTGTGGGCGCCGGGATTTACCGTACCAAGTGAACATGGTGAAACTCCTCACATGCCTCTAGGCATCAACAGTATGTGCAGGTGCCGACATCTGCCATACCCGAAACAAGATGACGTAACCTCCCACATACAACCGACATCCAACAGTGTTGTGGGCGCCTACCATCCTCCTGTACCCGCCGGCGTGGGCAACAAGACTTAGAAGCATACGAACTCTCTCCCTCTCACTTGTAAGGCCATCCCCTTCATCTATAAAAGGGGATGTGCTCTCTCCCAACATTCAGTCAATCCAAGCTCTCCAAGTCATCCCAGATTCATTAGATCAACCAAGTTCACTAGTTCACTACCACAGAACCGTCAGGTTTGGACCTCAAGCACACGCTCGAACACTTAGCTCGTAGCGGAGCTCCTGTCGCTCTCAGCCCTTCCGACCGGAGTCCGACCGGACCTCTTGTACACCCCATCTTTCTCTTTCTCGTTTGTAGCCCCACTGCAAACTTTGAGCACCTAGGCTCAGGAATGAAGTCACCGACCGACTCAAACTGGACATAGGGCACGTTGCCTGAACCAATATAAACCCTATGTCATTGAGTGCTAGGCCACCTCCGATCACAACGTATGGTAAAACTACAAATATTTACGTGTTGGCCACTTTCTGCACCGACACCATGTGATAGTAGTAACAATATAACAAGAACCTATTTTCTCGCGAGTGACAACCCATCACTCGACTTCTACCGTAAGTCCTATAGCATGGCATACTACACGATCCTATCATACTAGTAGGACTCATAGGATAATATATTTATGCAGGTGGATTTCAAACAACTCCTAAAAATTTAATGCACACACATAGTAATAAGTGCTTGAAAATAGGGGTTATGCACCGGGGCTTGCCTGAGTAAACTTGTATTATACAAAGTTAGTATTCGTCCATCTTCGGGACACGATCCATTATCATCTTCGGTATTGGTCACCATTACACCATCTTTCTGGGGACGCCAACATCCTCTAGTTGATCCTTCTATCCATTATCGTTCCTAAATGATAAGCATAATGCAATGCATGTTTAAGTCAAACAAGCATACACACAGGCATTACAAACATGAAAAGGACAAGCAACACATCGTTGGGGGTAAACCAGGGTATTAAACATTCTTAGGTCAACTCTTGTATCTTCTCAGACCTTCTAGTGAGACGATTATTACACATAAACACACAAGTGCGTGACAAGCAATATGTCGTGCATATAACCACTACTAACCAGAGTCAAGTAACATTTTACTTAGTTCATAAGTGGCACAAACAAAATATAAAGTAGGTGGTAAACATATGTTTAAGCAATTATTAAACTTGATGGTTTAGTTACACATAAACATGGAATAAAAAGGTGTTACGCCAAACATCTATTTTGGAGATGAAAATTTTATGGGAGGCACATCTTAACTAAACAAAGCTACTATATGAATTTCATAATTTCTGGATAAGCAGATTATTTACTAACAGTTAATTAATATTTAATAGTAATAAAAGCATGTGACACATGATACATCAATAACTCAGTAAATATGCATGCACTGGACATGAAATTTTAACCAGAGCACACACACATTCTTACTAGTTTACCATAAAATTTTCATTGAAATTGGATTCATATAATAGCATATATGAATTTAGCATTAAAAAAGCATACGCAAATATCTATAACAAAACTTTTGTACTAAAACATGTTATATTATGTATCTACTGCATAGATCTAGTCATGTGAAGACTAACAAAACTGGTTTGACATTTTTAGGATTTTTCTACGATTTATTATGAATTTCCAAAGTTTCAGCCGATTTATACTAAAAAGAAAAAGGAAAACCATACACATTTCATCGAGGCCCCTGCGATTCCCCCTAATTAACCCATAGACTAGCAGTACTATTCATATAAGTCACGAGATTTATATTGGGAACCCTGGGAAAGCTTCTATTTAAGCGCGAGGTCCTTCTCTTCTTCTTCCTTACGGAAACGGAGCAGAGGAGGTGCTCGGGGCAACCAATTCGGCCGGCTGGGTGCCCACCGACGGCAAGGCAGGGGCTGGCGAGGGTAGCGGCGCCCTGACCCACCCACGCCTGGGGGTGTCTTGGCCGGAGGTGGCCAAGACAGCCCGGCCACGGCTGCTGGCGGTGGGTCCGACCGTGGCCCGGCGCTAGAAGCGCTTCGGCGTGCTATAGCGGTGGCGAGCGTCATCAGATCGGGATGGAGCGGCAGCAGCAGCCTTAGGGTAGGCGGAGGTGGGTTGCAGGGCTCCAACCGCTCGCGTCAGCTGCCTACGGACATGCATGTCGGCAACGATGGGGTCACGGTGGTTCCCGGCGGGGCGGGCTCAGGCGAGCGTGCGCTACGGCAAGGTGGCTAAGCGGCGAAGTTGGAGGCACGCTCGGCTTGGCCCGTAAGTGCATGCAACAGAGGGAACGGTGGTGGCCGAGCTCGAGGCTTGCGGCCATGGCTGTAACAGAACCGACCAATTTATAAGAGCACAAGTACGAAAGCAATCACCGGAGTGATCACACCGTCATACTTGAACCCATATAAACCCGGTAGTCAACTGAAACTACGGAGGATTTCAAACCAACTTGCATACAACCAAGATCATCGTAATTCAACATAACAAGCCACATGTTACATCCATTTCACAAGTAGTTCACAAGTACCTCATACATCAGAGTTCACATAGTTATTACAAAATGAGTTCACAAATAGCGGAAGCAAAGTAGTTTGAGACCATCACACACACTTAGTTCAAATACAAGCCAGCTCCATAGTCATATCCAGCAAAAGCAACAAGATAAGGTAACATAGATGATCATGCCCATGATCTAGTCTTCATCCCCAGCAGGGTGGAGACAATACTTGCAGTAGTCATTATAGAGCACGTCATCTGCAACAAGGGGGAAATAAACCCTGAGTACGAGGATGTACTCAGCTAGACTTACCCGTCGTAAACCAGAAATAAATGACACCAAGGAGTATGCAAGGCTTTATCAGTGGATCTTGCTTGACAACCATTTTGCATAAAAGCTTTAGGGATATGAGAGCATAATTTAAATTATTAGTAAGCAGTGAGTTATCCATATTAACTTGTCAACTAGATTAGCACCTGTACTAGAGCAAGCAATTGATTAAACTCCAAACATTAGTAACCATATCCAGTATATTGTTGTATCATCATCATCATCATCATCGATTTAACCATCAAGTTCCATTAAGTGTTTCTACGTTGTCGCTGCTCAGTCAAGTTCTCACTATCCGGGAGAGACGGCGATTCGAATCGATTCCTATCCAGCTGGAGGGGTATTCCTAACACAAACCCAGGCATACCGCGTGAAGGCAGCCTTAGGTCACCTTTGGTACAACTCAGGAATCGCGGTTCCAAGCAGCCCCGCACCCTCAGGGAGTCCACTCTGCCAGGTGGTCAATCTCACCTAGGACTTACACCAATGGCTCCCCGCACATCCTTACTACCGCCAGGGTGCGCAGTTTCACTTCTCAGTCTTCCGGCCTGCGTCGAGCTACTTGGCTTCACGGTCAGAACGAGTTATCCGGCCAACTAAGTGATAGGCATGCGTTCAACATGACATGAGGACGTACATCGAATCGGTCCTTAACCGACACAGATGGGGATAGATCCACACCAAGACCTCCTTGCTTTGTTGCTTCTTCTATCGACATCCCGTCTGGTCTCCTTTTTATTCATCAACACATGGTTATTTCCATGATGGCAAATATAGCCAACCGTGACTAGACATCATCCTAACTTGTAGGTGACAGGAAATCACCTGACTTTTACCGGTCTAAGCAAGGCTAAGCTTTGATTCGCTCCTGGACCTAAATAGGATTCAGCGTATATTTACTGGACAAGGAATATATATATATGCAGCAAGTGTTTGCATCCAATTCCTATCACTTAATGCATCAATAAATAAAGATACTCAAAGTAACCATTTTCAAAACATAGGAGACTTAGAATGCTCCGGGGCTTGCCTTTCAGAAAAGATGAAGGTTGGTGATCGGGGCACTCAAGAACTTCTTCGTTGGCTCCTTCTTCGAGGACCTGCACCTCCTGCTCCTGAGCTTGCTGCTGATCCTCCGGAAGTACTTGCTCGAATTCCAGAAGCGTGACGCCCTCCAGAACACCTATTGCATGCATATGCATAGAATAAGAATCATGTATGCACAAGAGATGGAAGGTGATGATGAAATACACAGCCATGTATGGATGGAGGCATGAACAACATGATGATACAAGCTTAACGTCTATTTTACCGAGTAGGTGCATATCTCTATTAGAAAACAAGAACCGCACACTCACCAAGCTCTAACAACCTAAGATAAAGTTGTTCATCTTCAGTAAGAGGTCTAGCACCTGCAACTAACAATTTATCTTAATTAGCTTAGCATCTAAATCATCACATCAACTCATATAAAGCAAACAAATCATTCATTGCACTTAACAGTTTGCAGGCTGCAAACAGCAGCTACAAGTTTGATCCATAAATGGAGTTGTACAGATCCAAATACCATGATTTAAGACTTTCTGGAAAGCTTATAAAATTATCTACAACTTTCGTTTAATCACCAAAGTCTAATTCAAACTCAAACTAGGTCAAACAGACTGATATTTCAAAACTGTCTGTGGATTCCAGAGAGTAGGCAGTTGGGAGTGTCTTCCAACTGACATAACTCTCAAACTACTAGGCCAAATGCCTTGAAATTTTGACACCAGCTAGCTAAGCAGGTTTCCTACAACTTTGTTATTGACCAAATTCACAGCAAACATCAAATTCACCAGTTGATTTGCTTAACTCTAAAATCTGTCCAGAAAATCACTATAAGTGAATTATAGCGAAAATAATATTTCATTACATACAAGAATAGCACTATGAGTACTACCAATGCTATCAACAGTTAACATACATCAAATGAACACTAGAAAACATAGTGGCTATTCCTAAATAAATTATTTTCATGCCTTTATTAATTTATCTAGATACTTAGGTTAAATAATAAACAAATATCCAAAGTGTACAGAAAATTCTACAAATATTACAGTAGCTTATGCATGTCTCCAATAGGCTACTATATAAATTTCACATCATTTGAACAAGCATAACATCCTACACAAAAATGACAAGACCGTAGGGCTTAAAATAGCATAAATATAAAACCCTAGTGAAAAGTGTCAAGCAACAGATTTTATATTTTTATTAGGTTCATCACAACACCATAACACTGTACAAAAAGTTTCATGCTCACTGGATACATATTTTTACCATGAAAAATAGCACAAGAATCTCCTAATTATAAAAGGGAAATTTATAACTCAAAAACTATTCATGCACTGACTCTCAAATTTTTACCAGAGCTTTTACTCATCAAGAATAGTTCAACATACAAATTTCATAATTTTTAGAGCACTACAACTCTGGATATGAGTTAAACAAGTTTGCATTCATTTAAAAACACATTTTAAGTTGCAATTTAATTCTTCCAGAAACTTTACTACGAGTGCTCATATTATATTTTTCCTAAATACTAAACTTTACAAAGATCCTAACAAAATTGGAACCACCCAATTTGGATCTACCAAACTCGAGATATGAATTTTACAAATTGCATTCAAAATCAGAACAAATGAGCTAGCTTTCTGTCCTTAAGCCACTGACAACCGGGGTCCGTCAGTCAGCCGGGCCCGCATGTAAGTGAAAGGAAAACAGAGGAGGCGGCTCTCCGGCGATGTGGATCGGTGGAGCTCACCGACGGTGGCTTCTCTGGCGAAACCAAGGGCACCGGCATGTTCCTCGCGACGAGGCGCACCTAACTATTCCCTTCCCTCCACCGCTACCAAGCCCTAGCTAAGACGGCGACGTGCATGGCGGACGGCGGAGGAAATCCGATGATGCTCCAGCGAGGTCTGGCCATGTAGGGCGCGGCTAAGCTCGGTACGAGCTTCTAGGGCTCACGAGGAAGCTCAGGGAATGAAGAAAAGGGAGTGAGAGGGCTTCGGTGGTGGTCGTCCACGGTGAGTACAACTCCGGCGAGCCTCGAACGGCGACGGGAACGACAATGCGGCCACACCAGAGGTCGGGTGGCTGCGCGGATATGACGATGTGATAGAGGAGCTCAAGGCAGAGCTATGGGCGAGATGGAGCGAGGCGAGATGAGGTGGCGAGAGCACAAGAGCTCGATGGAACTCTCGGCGGCAATGGAGCTCCGTCGTGGGGAAGGAGAAAGGCGGTCTCTACCTTAACTGTCTGGCTCAACGGCGAGGTGGACGTGCTAAAGGGGACTACAGTGGAGCTGTGGGCTAGCTAGAGTGAGCAACGACACGACGGCGAGGGTTCACGGCTCGGCAGAGCAATGGCGATGGCGGCGGCTTTGTTGCTGCGAAGGCGAAGGCAAAGGAGAACACCAGAGTGAAATGCGAGCGAGGAGGAGTCACGGGCGAGCGCTGTGGGATGAAGTACCATGCTGAGGCTCAACGTGGCCTAGCCAGTCAGAGCAACGGCGACGCACGGCCTCCATTACCACCATGCGACAGCCAGCGGCTGAGGCCGGTCGGCCACTGAAGACCGAACGAGTTGGCCATAAGAACCCCGAACCAAGCCTAACGACGCGTTTTGGAGTCGATCAATTTCCTAATCCTTTGATCATTAGCGCAAACTTCATAAACGAAAGTTGAATCCCTATGTACTAGCTACAAAACTTATTTAGAGATCAAAGTCTAATTCTTAATGGATAGAGAGTAAAATCAACTCAAAGTAGCGCCTGTCAAACTGTAAACGCAGTCAACACTTAGAAAATTTCCTAAGTGTAGAATCAGCCCCCAAATCTGACTTGTGGGCCATGTTTGTGACTGTTCCACACATTTTTATGACTTGACCTCTAAACAAAGTTTGTTCCACATATAATTTTCTACAATTTTGCTTTAGGTTGCTCAGACATGCAAACACTCTATGGCACTGTTCCAGTTCAGTCAAACAAAAGCACTCAAGATGAGCATCTAGTCAAACTAAACCCTAAAAGCATAATTAGGCAAAGTCATTAACATGAACATTGTTCCATTAGACATCCTAAGTGTAGCTAAGGTATTTTAGTTACCAATATCAGTCACTTGCACTCAATCACACATGATCATAAGCATACACATAGGAACAACACAATATACAAGTCATGTTTCACATGTTTCATAGAAATGTTTCATATAGAAATGCTTATGCATGAATGAATGATGCTTATGCTATGTAATGCAAGTGCAATTATGCGAGCCTAACACCTAGGGTGTTATAGCCCTCCCCCCTTATAAAAAATCTCATCCCGAGATTTGAAAAGCGTACCATTTTGAATAAAAGGTAGGGTATACATCCTTTAAATAATCTTCCCATTCCCACGTTGCATCGCTCTCACTACCTTGGTTACTCCACATAACCTTGTAAAACTTGACCACATGGTTCCGGATTACTCTCTCTCTAGTATCAATAACCCGCACTGGCTTTTCTTCATAGGATAGATCTGATTTCAACTTGATATTTCTAAGTGAAACTCTTTCTTTGGGAACGCGGAGACATTTCTTCAATTGAGAGACATGAAAAACATTGAAGATAGCTCTCATCTCATAAGGTAACTCTATCTTGTATGCTACATTCCCACTCTTCTCTATGATCGGAAATGGGCCTACATACCTAGGTGCAAGCTTCCGCTTTACGCCGAATCGCTGCACACCTTTCATTGGCGATACTTTTAGATAAACATGATCACCCACTTCAAACCCAATGGGCTTCCTTCTTTTATCCGCATAGCTTTTCTGCCTAGCCTGAGCGGCTTCCATATGCTTTTGGATAGTACAGACTTGCTATTCGGCCTCTTCGACGAAATCAATGCCGTAGTATCTCCTTTCTCCAGATTCAACCCAGTTCAAAGGAGTTCTACACTTGCGGCCATACAACGCTTCGAACGGAGCCATTTTGATGCTTTCTTGATAACTATTATTATAGGAAAATTCAGCCAAGGGTAACCACTTATCCCATGAACCTTTAGATGATATGACACAAGCTCTTAACATGTCTTCCAATATTTGATTCACCCGCTATGTCTGTCCGGAGGTTTGTGGATGATAAGCAGAACTTCTGACTAAATTGGTGCCTAACATCTTGTGCAAATGTTCCCAAAAATGAGCAGTGAACTGAGGTCCTCTGTCAGATATAATGGTTCTAGGAACACCATGGAGACATACTATCTGATTAAAATATAACTCAGCATAGTCACTTGGTCGATAGTCAATTCTAACTGGTATGAAATGAGCAGACTTGGTTAAGCGATCCACTATTACCCATATGGAATTAAAATTCTTTTGGGTAGGGGAAGTCCAACAATGAAATCCATACTAATCTCTTCCCATTTCCATCCTGATATAGACAATGGTTGAAGAAGTCCAGCAGGCTTCAAGTGAATTACTTTGACTCTACAACAATTGTCACACCTTGCAACATAGGCTGCGATTTCTTTCTTCATCTTGGTCCACCAAAAGTGAGATTTTAAATCTTGATACATTTTGCTACTCCCCGGGTGGATAGATAACTTGGATGAGTGAGCTTCTTCTAGGATTTGGTTTCTAAGCCCTTTGTCCTTCGGTACTACAAGTCTATCCTTAAACCATAGGACACCCTTCTCATCAACTCGAAAGTGTTTTGTTTCTTGCTCTTTCATCTTCCTTTTGATGTGGAAAACCCCCACATCGGTTTTTTGAAGCTCGATGATTTTAGTTTCCAGAGAGCAACTAAGAGTAATACTGTGCAACACAGCAGGATGTAACAGATGTGCCAAATGATAATCTGCTTCCAAGAGAGAATTGCAATGAGATTTTCTACTCAAAGCATCAGCAACAAAATTTGCTTTACCCGGATGGTAATGGACTTCTAAGTTATAATCTTTGATCAACTCTAGCCATCTTCTCTGTCTCATGTTCAATTCCGGTTGAGTGAAGATATACTTGAGACTTTTATGATCGGTATAGATATGACACACGTTACCTAGCAGGTAATGCCTCCAAATCTTTAAGGCATGAGCAACAACCGCTAACTCAAGATCATGTGTTGGATAATTGGCTTCATGCTTCCTTAGCTGATGCGAGGCATAAGCAATAACCCGGCCTTCCTGCATAAGGACACATCCTAAACCGGTACCTAATGCATCACAAAACACATCAAAAGGTTTCTCGATATCAGGTTGTGCTAAGACAGGAGCTGAGGTCAACAAATTCCGCAAAGTGCAAAAAGCAGTCTCACACTCCGGAGTCCAAAGAAACTTCACATCCTTTTGAAGCAACCTGGTCATGGGCTTGGTTATCTTAGAGAAATCCGGGATGAAACGACGATAATAGCCAGCCAAACCAAGGAAACTTCTAACCTCATGCACTGAAGTTGGTGCTTTCCAATCCAAGACTTCTTGCACCTTAGACGGATCAACCGAAATTCCTTCATTAGACAACACATGACCCAAGAAAGGTACTTTCTTTAGCCAAAACTCACATTTATTGAACTTGGCATAAAGCTTGTGTTCTTGTAACCTGGATAAAATAACTCTTAGGTGCTCAGCATGTTCTTCAGCATTTGTGGAAAAGATCAAGATGTCATCAATGAATGCAACTACAAATTTGTCTAGTTCCTCCATGAATACTGAATTCATCAGATAGACGAAGTATGCAGGAGCATTGGTCAAGCCAAAAGACATAACAAGATACTCATGCAACCCATATCTGGTGGAGAAAGCGGTCTTAGGCACATCCTCTGGTCTAATTTTTATTTGATGATAACCAGATCTCAAATCAATTTTGGAGAATACCTTTGCCTTAGACAACTGATCAAACAAAATATCAATGCGGGGCAATGGGTACTTGTTCTTGATTGTCACAGCATTGAGTGGGCGATAATCCACACACATGCGCAACGACTTGTCCTTCTTCTTCACAAATATAGCAGGACAACTCCAGGGAGAAGCACTAGGTCGGATAAGACCTTTCTCTAACAAAACTTGTAACTGAACCTTAAGCTCTGTCAACTCATTGGGCGGCATCCTATAAGGCCTTCTAGAAAAAGGTGCAGTGTCCGGCACTAACTCAATCTTGAATTCTATATCTCGATCCGGCGGTAAACCAGGTAAATCATCAGGAAACACATCAGGAAATTCACACACTACTAGAACATCCTCTATTCTCGGGGTCTAGATGGCATTAGCAGTGTTGTGGAGTTCCAGATCTCTGGGAAGTGGCACTAGGAAGGCCTTCTTGTCAATAGGATTTCTTAACATCACAACCCTAGTGGAAGTATCGATGAGCACTCCATGACCGCTCATCCACTTCATTCCCAAGATTACATCTATACCTAATCCCGGCAAAACTACCATATCGGCCATATACTCTCGTCCCTCTATTTCAATACTCACACCCAGTACTATTTGATTGGTAGAAATATTACTTCCAGCTGCACTAATGCAATAACTACCCATGGATATTGTAATTACCTTCTGATTGTATTTTGATGCAAAAGTTGGACTCATAAATGTATGCGAAGCACCAGAATCAAATAGTACAACTGCCGGATGTTGATTCACAAGAAACTTACCCGCAGTAACCACCTCTCCTAAGGGTATCTCTGTCACATTGGTGTAGTTAACATGCCCTTGACGAGCACCAGAATTCCCCTGCTTCTGATTGTTCTTCTAAGGATATGGATAATTTTTGGACCAATGACCCGTCCTGCCACAATTCCAGCAGGGCCTGTTAGCTAGTGGAACAAAAGAATTCCTTGGTCCTGTGGTGCCCTTTGGAAGAGGTACAGTAAATGCCTTCTTGAAACCAGTCTTTGCCTGATTCTTCTTCTGTGGCGGCCGGTACCTAACAGGTGTAGCCGGTGGGCGAAACTGAGTCTTAGCCATTGGAGCTTTTACTTGAGAGGCACTTGCTTCAAAGGCCCTCTTGCGATTTTTGGAAGCAGCATAGACATTATTGTTATTCTCTTGGGTAAGAGCATCACTTACGAACTCATTGAAAGTGACACTCTTATTGTTCCCCATGGACTTCATCAGTTTGGGACTAAGCCCTCTCTTAAAGCTAGCAATCCTCTTTGCTTCGGAATCAACAAACTCTGGAGCATACCTTGCCAGATGATTGAATGCATGAAGGTATTCAGTAAGTGTCTTGGTGCCTTGCACCAGCTTCATGAACTCATTATGCTTTATGGCCATCAAACTGGGAGGAATATAATGACTCTTGAAAGCCTCCTGGAATTGATTCCACGTGATCTGGGCATTCTCAGGTAAGGTGGACCTATAATGATGCCACCAAATACCTGCTGGTCCTTGGAGCTGATGCGAAGCATACTCTGCCTTCATCTGCTCTGTCAACCTGAGCAAACGAAACTTATGCTCGAGCGTGTTCAACCACTCTTCTGCCTGGAGCGGCTCTTCAGCTTCCTTGAAGACGGGCGGCTTAGTATCTTGGAATTCTTTGAAATCACTATACTGGTTGGGCTCTGGTCCCTATCGTTGATTGCGGCCCTGTGCTTGATGCTGGGCCAGGGTACGCATGGCGTCCCCCAACGCACGCTGACCTTCCACGAGCATGGCCAACAGATCAGACGGTGTAGGCGGCGGTGGTGGTAGATCATCATCACCACTACCCCTAGCATGGCCTGAACATAGATTGCGCGACATCTGTAGAAGTGCAATCATGAGTAATGATGGACGATGTCAGAAACATTACAGATGAATTGTAGAATCATGCCAAACTGAACTTATTGGAGAGAACAATTTCATACAATAAACAGAGGCACAACAATTCATCCTCATAACATCGCCAATAACTTTACTCCGCACATTCTCACGATGCATACGCTTATAAGCCCAATTTTGCCAACATCAAAGCTAGACTATTATTTAAAGCTCACATCCATATGGAGCCAACATGCATGATCTGCTCATGGTTAGCATCTCTTTCCCTGGCAACACATACAAGCTGCTGCCTGCAGTTTTCCAAAGCACTCATAAGACCACCAATATCATTTCGAGCTATCCTAAGCTCCTTACCATTCTTGCACGCATGCTTCTTCCATGTGAGTTGTTCCTTCAGTGCCTGTCGAAGGGCTATCAAGGCACTAACATAAGTGCCCTGGCGATCCTGAAACAGCTTCAGAACAGCCATCATAGCACTCATGGCTGGCCCTAAGCTCTGTGCCCTTTCTGCCTCAGCCATTACCAAGGGATTATCCTCCAAATTCAGCCACTCTACCTCAGACAGGGCTACTCGAGGAATGGACTCAGCTGGTCTGTTGATCAACTCATCACCAAACTCCTGACAAAGATCAAGTAGAACTTCCAAAGCTGCCAACTGTGCCCCTTCCCAAGGGGTTTGCCATCACCTTCAACGCTCTAGCCAAGCCACTAGGGTCTGTTTGTGTGAGGCGGGACAACCACCTCAACGTCATACCATGGCATCCTTCCTTCAGCCTCCCCTTGTTTCCAAGTATAACAAGGCGGCTCCGCATATCCCACGGAATGTAGCACCCTCCATAACAGGGTTGGAGTGCCAAACACGTGCAGGAATGTGCTGCTCCTGGGCGGTAGTGCTGGTGCGGCCATCCGTAGTAACATTGCAATTTGGGTGTGAGAGGATTATCTTACAGGATGAGAAATATATAATGGAATAATTAAAGATAAGGGAGGGAGTGATGCAAAAATGTAATGGCATGAGCGAACATGATGCATGCACGTTCCGTACGTCCTCACGAATCTTAGGAAAAATTTAAAATTCTAGCGACATAGACGGTGGCATACATACGTTCTCTCATATACGTATCTAGTCGAGCTACACATTGCGTTGTTAGTGTACCTACAGACAAATTCATTGCAGCCCATCCCACAAGAGATAAATAAGCATACAATGAAAGCAGTAAACTAAGATACGCTCCATATATACATCCCATATGTACATACTTTGGTATCCAAAGCTACCCGACAGATGTACCCACAATTAAGTACCTTCATATATACATGTGTGTAACATGTAAATATTCCAGTAACCACAACTAACTCTCCCCTAGACCGACTGTTGGACGGTCATGCTCTCACAACTCACACTTACCTGGGCGTAGAGGCAATTGATCCATACATTACCACCCAAGCGGATGGCATCCATACAATAGCACGCCGTATGGACGATGAAATAAAATGCAAGCAATTACCCCCCCCCAAAGTCATTACTTAAATAAGCCACCTAAAAGTCCTTATTTGGGCATAGAGGATATGACAACTGGCACACTTAAGTAAAATTTCAGATTTGAACACACCTATATATAAGTAGCTATAAGTTGTCAAAACTGATTTTCGCAAACAAAAACCTTTGTTTTAAATACACATATGACATGTTTAATGTTGAATCTAGCTCTGATGCCAGCTATAATAGAATCGACCAATTTATAAGAGCACAAGTATGAAAGCAATCACCGGAGTGATCACACCGTCATACTTGAACCCATATAAACCCGGTAGTCAACTGAAACCACGGAGGATTTCAAACCAACTTGCATACAACAAAGATCATCGTAATTCAACATAACAAGCCACATGTTACATCCATTTCACAAGTAGTTCACAAGTACCTCATACATCAGAGTTCACATAGTTATTACAAAATGAGTTCACAAATAGCGGAAGCAAAGTAGTTTGAGACCATCACACACACTTAGTTCAAATACAAGCCAGCTCAATAGTCATATCCAGCAAAAGCAACAAGATAAGATAACATAGATGATCATGCCCATGATCTAGTCTTCATCCCTAGCAGGGTGGAGACAATACTTGCAGTAGCCGTTATAGAGCACGTCATCTGCAACAATGGGGAAATAAACCCTGAGTACGAGGATGTACTCAGCTAGACTTACCCGTCGTAAACCAGAAATAAATGACACCAAGGAGTATGCAAGGCTTTATCGGTGGATCTTGCTTGACAACCATTTTGCATAAAAGCTTTAGGGATATGAGAGCATAATTTAAATTATTAGTAAGCAGTGAGTTATCCATATTAACCTGTCAACTAGATTAGCACCTGTACTAGAGCAAGCAATTGATTAAACTCCAAACATTAGTAACCATATCCAGTATATTGTTGTATCATCATCATCATCGATTTAACCATCAAGTTCCATTAAGTGTTTCTACGTTGCCGCTGCTCAGTCAAGTTCTCACTATCCGGGAGAGACGGCGATTCGAATTGATTTCTATCCAGCTGGAGGGGTATTCCTAACACAAACCCAGGCATACCGCGCGAAGGCAGCCTTAGGTCACCTTTGGTACAACTCAGGAATCGCGGTTCCGAGCAGCCCCGCACCCTCAGGGAGTCCACTCTGCCAGGTGGTCAATCTCACCTAGGACTTACGCCAATGGCTCCCCGCACATCCTTACTACCGCCAGGGTGCGCAGTTTCACTTCTCAATCTTCCGGCCTGCGTCGAGCTACTCGGCTTCGCGGTCGGAACGAGTTATCTGGCCAACTAAGTGATAGGCATGCGTTCAACATGACATGAGGACGTACAGCAAATCGGTCCTTAACCGACACAGACGGGGATAGATCCACACCAAGACCTCCTTGCCTTGTTGCTTCTTCTATCGACATCCCGTCCGGTCTCCTTTTTATTCATCAACACATGGTTATTTCCACGATGGCAAATATAGCCAACCGTGACTAGACATCATCCTAACTTGCAGGTGACAAGAAATCACCTGACTTTTACCGGTCTAAGCAAGGCTAAGCTTTGATTCGCTCCTGGACCTAAATAGGATTCAGGGTATATTTACTGGACAAGGAATAGATATATATGCAGCAAGTGTTTGCATCCAATTCCTATCACTTAATGCATCAATAAATAAAGATACTCAAAGTAGCCATTTTCAAAACATAGGAGACTTAGAATGCTCTGGGGCTTGCCTTTCAGAAAAGATGAAGGTTGGTGATCGGGGCACTCAAGAACTTCTTCGTTGGCTCCTTCTTCGGGGACCTGCACCTCCTGCTCCTGAGCTTGCTGCTGATCCTCCGGAAGTACTTGCTCGAATTCCAGAAGCGTGACCCCCTCCGGAACACCTATTGCATGCATATGCATAGCATAAGAATCATGTATGCACAAGAGATGGAAGGTGATGATGAAATGCACAGCCATGTATGGATGGACGCATGAACAACATGATGATACAATCTTAACGTCTATTTTACCGAGTAGGTGCATATCTCTATTAGAAAACAAGAACCGCACACTCACCAAGCTCTAACAACCTAAGACAAAGTTGTTCATCTTCAGTAAGAGGTCTAGCATCTGCAACTAACAATTTATCTTAATTAGCCTAGCATCTAAATCATCACATCAACTCATATAAAGCAAACAAATCGTTCACTGCACTTAACAGTTTTTAGGCTGCAAACAGCAGCTACAAGTTTGATCCATAACTGGAGTTGTACAGATACAAATACCATGATTTAAGACTTTCTGGAAAGCTTATAAAATTATCTACAACTTTCATTTAATCACCAAAGTCTAATTCAAACTCGAACTAGGTCAAACAGACTGATCTTTCAAAACTGTCTGTGGATTCCAGAGAGCAGGCAGTTGGGAGTGCTGTCTTCCAACAGACATAACTCTCAAACTACTAGGCCAAATGCCTTGAAATTTTGACACCAGCTAGGTAAGCAAGTTTCCTACAACTTAGTTATTGACCAAATTCACAGCAAACATCAAATTCACCAGTTGATTTGCTTAACTCTAAAATCTATCCAGAAAGTCACTATAAGTGAATTATAGCGAAAATAATATTTCATTACATACAAGAATAGCACTATGAGTACTACCAATGCTACCAACAGTTAACATACATCAAATGAACACTAGAAAACATAGTGGCCATTCCTAAATAAATTATTTTCATGCCTTTATTAATTTATCTAAATACTTAGGTTAAATAATAAACACATATCCAAAGTGTACATAAAATTCTACAAACATTACAGTAGCTTATGCATGTCTCCAATAGGCTACTATATAAATTTCACATCATTTGAACAAGTATAACATCCTACACAAAAATGACAAGACCGTAGGGCTTAAAATCGCATAAATATAAAATCCTAGTGAAAAGTGTCAAGCAACAGATTTTATATTTTTATTAGGTTCATCACAACACCGTAACACTGTACAAAAAGTTTCATGCTCACTGGATACATATTTTTACCATGAAAAATAGCACAAGAATCTCCTAATTATAAAAGGGAAATTTATAACTCAAAAACTTTTCATGCACTGACTCTCAAATTTTTTTCCAGAGCTTTTACTCATCAAGAATAGTTCAACATACAAATTTCATAATTTTAGGAGCACTGCAACTCTGGATATGAGTTAAACAAGTTTGCATTCATTTAAAAACACATTTTAAGTTGCAATTTAATTCTTCCAGAAACTTTACTACAAGTGCTCATATTATATTTTTCCTAAATACTAAACTTCACAAAGATCCTAACAAAATTGGAACCACCCAATTTGGATCTACCAACCTCGAGATATGAATTTTACAAATTGCATTCAAAATCAGAACAAATGAGCTAGCTTTCTATCCTTAAGCCACTGACAACCGGGGTCCGTCAGTCAGCCGGGCCCGCATGTAAGTGAAAGGAAAACAGAGGAGGCGGCTCTCCGGCGACGTGGATCGGTGGAGCTCGCCGACGGCGGCTTCTCCGGCGAAACCAAGGCCACCGGTGTGTTCCTCCCGACGAGGCGCACCTAACTATTCCCTTCCCTCCACCGCTACCAAGCCCTAGCTAAGACGGCGGCATGCATGGCGGATGGCGGAGGAAATCCGACGATGCTCCAGCGAGGTCCGGCCATGTAGGGCGCAGCTAAGCTCGGTACGAGCTTCTAGGGCTCACGGGGAAGCTCAGGGAATGAAGAAAAGGGAGTGAGAGGGCTCCGGTGGTGGTCGTCCACAGTGAGTACAACTCTGGCGAGCCTCGGACGGTGGCGGGAACGACAATGCGGCCACACCAGAGGTCGGGCGGCTGCACGGATATGACGACGTGATAGAGGAGCTCAAGGCAGAGCTATGGGCGAGATGGAGCGAGGCGAGATGAGGTGGTGAGAGCGCAAGAGCTCGACGGAACTTTCGGCGGCAATGGAGCTCCGCCGCAGGGAAGGAGAAAGGCGGTCTCTACCTTAACTGTCCGGCTCAACGGCTTGGTGGACGAGCTAAAGGGGACTACGGTGGAGCTGTGGGCTAGCTAGAGTGAGCAACGACACGATGGTGAGGGTGCATGACTCGGCAGAGCAATGGCGATGGCGGTGGCTTTGCTGCTGCGAAGGCGAAGGCAAAGGAGAATGCCAGAGTGAAATGTGAGCGAGGAGGAGTCACGGGCGAGCTCCGCGGGATGAAGTACCGCACTGAGGCTCAATGTGGCCTGGCCGGTCAGAGCAACGGCGACGCATGGCCTCCATTACCACCACGCGGCAGCCAGTGGCTGAGGCCGGTCGGCCGCTGAAGACCGAACGAGTTGGCCATAAGAACCCCGAACCGAGCCTGACGACGCGTTTTGGAGTCAATCAATTTCCTAATCCTTTGATCATTAGTGCAAACTTCATAAACGAAAGTTGAATCCCTATGTAGCGGCTACAAAACTTATTTAGAGATCAAAGTCTAATTCTTAATGGATAGAGAGTAAAATCAACTCAAAGTAGCGCCTGTCAAACTGTAAACGCAGTCAACACTTAGAAAATTTCCTAAGTGTAGAATCAGCCCCCAAATCTGACTTGTGGGCCATGTTTGGGACTGTTCCACACATTTTTATGACTTGACCTCTAAACAAAGTTTGTTCCACATATAATTTTCTACAACTTTGCTTTAGGTTGCTTAGACATGCAAACACTCTATGGCACTGTTCCAGTTCAGTCAAACAAAAGCAGTCAAGAGGAGCATCTAGTCAAACTAAACCCTAAAAGCATAATTAGGCAAAGTCATTAACATGAACATTGTTCCATTAGACATCCTAAGTTTAGCTAAGGTATTTTAGTTACCAACATCAGTCACTTGCACTCAATCACACATTATCATAAGCATACACATAGGAACAACACAATATACAAGTCATGTTTCACATGTTTCATAGCAATGTTTCATATAGAAATGCTTATGCATGAATGAATGATGCTTATGCTATGTAATGCAAGTGCAATTATGCGAGCCTAACACCTAGGGTGTTACAATGGCAGTCGGTGCGCACGTGATGAAGGAGGGAGAGAGCGTGCAAGGGGGCGCGGGGGTGATCACGAGAGGCTCGGGGCGAGCTTGACGTCCTAAAGAAGGGAGAGGGGAGGGGCAGCACGGTGAGGACGTAGGCAAGGGCGGGCATGGGCAGCAGCATGGTGGCCTAGGCGCACTGGCGTGCACAGAGCAGGGCGTGGGCGATGGTAGAGCAGGTTAAGGGCGTGGGTAGTGCGATGTGGTCCTCTTGACCGCACTGTTTCGGCATATTCCGTCCAGATTCCGACCCAGCCACAGTAATAAAATATCTTCACCTATGTTCAAACTTTAGCTCTTATTAAGGGATCAAGGTTATTAGGGCAGCAGATTAGCAGATAATTAGGTCCAAAGTTAGCAGTGTCAGCGAAAACACTAAGCACTTAAAAATTCTATCATTCAGGAAACAATATTTTTTTCAAACTTTGAAGGACTAATTAACCTATCAAACAATCAAACTAGCCACGGTCAAGCACTCCACCACAAGGTAAAAAACTTAAACTAAGTTTTTCCCACCAACATATTTTACAGTTTCAATATAAAATAATTATTTATTTATCCTCTAAAAAGCTATTGAGCAATTAAAACAAGGTAAGGTTTTTTGGCATTTTTAATAATTTTCTTCACATTTTTCCAACATGAACCCTAAATAACTTTTGTTCGCAAACTCATTTAGAGATGTTTAATCACAATAGCAAGGATGATTGACTTTACACATATTAATTTTATTCACGAAAGTGATTCAAACAAATATGTACTTAATATTTCATGCAAGTATACATGGCCATCGGGCCGTGCCGGCCTAGAACGGTGTCGTGCCTCAACGGGCCGCCGTGCCTGTCGGGCCGTGCCTGCACCGTGCTCGTGCCTGGCCTTTGGCCCAAGGCATGGCCCATGGGACATTTGGCCGTGCCGTGCCGCCCGTTGGGCACGGCCATTTTCACCTTGCTGGGCCGGCCTACTGCCCGACAGGCAAAAAAAACACCTCCAAAAAACCACCAAGTGCTGAAACACTTCATTTTCAAATTTCAACAAACAAAAGATCACATTTTCATTCACATTCACACACAGTTATCAATATTCACATTCATACACAGTTATGAACTGATCTGATCAACATTCAACATTCACATTCACATTCACATTCACATTCACATTCACATTCACATTCACATTCACATTCACATTCACATTCACACAACTGTTAACTGATCAACTGATCAAGTTACCATTTTCATTCACAGTGACAGACTGACAGTTCACATCACAGATCACAGCACAAAGACAAAAGGAGACTAGATTATATGAAAATGATGATCAAAAGGAGCTGTTTTGTGCAATGCCGCCTCATTAAAAACCTTTCTAGGTAAAACTCACCCTTGTGAGAAACCCTAAAAAGGAAAAAAGAGTGCAGCCAGCTCAAAGTCTTAGTCTTAATGTGTTATTACAAAAGCCAACAGCTGTGGCAAAGTTCACAGAATGACTATGGTAAAGTTCACAAAATGCAAATGATGTAATCGTAGTCCACACTCGGTCACTCACAATCACACACACACAGCTTCACAAGACAAAGACAATGCACCAGCTAGCCTAGCACAAAGACCAAATACCACCAAAGAAAAGACCAAAACTCCAAAAGTACCTACAAAAATAGAAGAATCCAATCAGTTCAAAAGTATTGAGTTGATTGAGTCATAGTATTTAGTTGAGATAGACAGTCAGTACCTCTCAGGCTCTCCTCTCTCCAGTTCTTCTTCACTTGTTGTATCCAGCACAGCAAAAGAAGTCCAAAAGTACCTGCAAAATTGTACATAATTCATGTTATTGTTTTGCCATTAATGTAAATAGGCTGGTACTTATAGTTATAGATTTGAGTTGAGTACCTGAGAGCGAGAGGAGAGGTTCTTCACTTCTTCTATCCAGCACCAGCAACACCGCCGCTGTTGCTGCCGCTGGCTTCTCCTTCACCATCAAGGAAGAGGTTCTTGAATGCCTCCTCCAGGTCCACATCCTCGGGTGCATGCTGTTCTGTTCTTACTGCTTGCTCCCAGTCCTTCATGCAGGTGAGCATCTCCACATGCTCCGGCAACAAGCGCCGCCGTCGGTCTTCGAGTATCCTAGCTGTACAGCTGAAACAAGACTCGGAAGAGACACTAGATACAGGAACAGACATGATATCTCGAGCCATAATAGATAGGATTGAATAGGTTAGCTTGTGGTCACGCCACTAGAGCAGTATGTCAAAGGATTCCTCATAACATGTGACAGGGTCACTGTCCAAGTAAGCTGAGAGCTCACTAACACCAGAACCAGATGGAGTAGATGAAGATGAGGGGGAATAGCCAGAGCCAGGGGAAGCACCAGGACCTCCAAAGATCCTTCCCCATGCCTGCTTTCTCTTACCACAATGAGTCAAGGTCAGAAACCCTTTGAGTCCTAGCTGCCCCCCACCAAATTTCTGCTCATACTTGTTAAACAATGCACAATTTAGCTTTGACATCACCATAGTATAAACTATAAGCTGGATCCAGTATGTTGAGCAAGCAATTCAAGCACATTAAAGAATCCTTTTATCTTAGCTCTAGGATCAAGAATGAATGCATATGAATAGAGCAGTGGAATTTTCTCCCAATATTTAAGAAATTTAAGTTTCATAGGATAAGCAATCATTCTAAAATTCTGATCTGTTTTAGCTTTATGCAGATGCTCAGCAATGTCAAGGATATGGTGCAAAACAAGTGGAGCTGTGGGATAGTAAACACCAGACAGAACAACAGTAGAATCATAAAAGAGTTCTAGGAACACCATTATCTGTTCAGCAACATACCAATGCTGTGCAGTCAACAATTCTGAACCATAATTAGAGTTAAGCCACACAGAAAATACTTCTTTGTATGGTAGCAAATGCTTAAGCATTAAATAGGTGGAATTCCATCTAACATCCATATCCAATCCAAACTTTCTAGGCCTTATACCCTGAGTAATACAGTAATTTTTGAATAATGTAATTCTTTGATTAGAGGAATTCAAAAAGTTTATTGCAGTTCTGAAATCTTCAGTAAAAGGTTTCAACCTCTTCAAGCCAGATTTAATAATGAGATTAATGATATGACAGGCACAACGCTGATGCACAAGCAAATACTTGACCTTGTGAGGATCATCACGTGTAGGTGTAGGATAAGAACCCAAGTAACCAAACAAGACAGGTTGCAAGATATCATAAGCCTTAGAATTAGCTGAAGCATTGTCTAAAGTGACAGCAAAGATCTTGTCAATCAACCCAAACTCCTCAACCACAACAGATATCTTCTCAGCAATGTTTTCTCCAGAATGTGACACCTCAATTAGCCTAAAACCTATAACCTTTTTCTGCAACTCTCAATCAGCACTAACATAATGAGCAACAACAGAAATATAGTCCTCCTTAGCATTACCAGACCAAATGTTAGATGTCAAAGACACAGATGAGCAAGTAGGAAACAAAGAATTCATAAGCATAGAACGTTGCTCAGCAAACAATTTACCCATATCTCTAGTAGTGGCCTGTCTAGAAACCTTCTCAAATCTAGGGTTATGAGCACGCTTAATGTAATCCTCCCAGGCCTGTGTCTCACCTATGCCTAATGGAAGGTCCAAACCTAGCAATCAACAACCAAGACAACTCAATACGAGCAATAGTAGGGTCATACACCCAGTTATGCAAACCATCAGCATTCAGAGCAAGCCTCGACTGGACCCTCTTATCGTTATCATGTTTAGCCTTGCAAGATTTCTGGTGCCTTTTCAAATGACCAGTGCTAGCAGCAGATCTAGCAGTATACCTCTTGCCACACATTTTACAGATAGCAGCTACTCGTATGTTATTTTCCTTAATCTCAGTGAAATCCTCCCAAACAGCAGATATGAGCTTACCACCACCACCAGTCGATGAGGTACCATGAGTGTCAGTGGAGGCTGCCACCCCACCATCGTCATCGCCGGCATCGAGATCAATCAGATGGGTGCCATCACCGTCACCGAGATCGATGCCGAACAGCCCGGCTACATCCTCACGGATGTCGTCGTCATTCTCCACTTCCAGCTCCTCCCAATCCAAGGCCGAGGGAGGGGGGGAGGGGGGCGGCCGGCCAACCCGGCCTCGGCCCCTGGCTCCAGCTCCAGCACTGCCCCTCGATGGTGGACAGGGGCGCTTTGACACTGGTGGGCTTGCCATGGCGCCTTCAGAGGAGGACGACACGGCGTCAGGCACCAACCTACGAAGAAGATGAAGAAGAAGATTACAAATTTAGAACTTACAAGAACAGAGACAAGAGAGTGACAGTGAGTGAAGGAGAGAGATAGATCTAGGGTTAGGGTTTCGACTCACCTACGCCACCGGAGCCCAGTGCAGGAGAAGAGGCTAGGGAGCCAAGAGCCCAAGACCGAACTAGAGGAGAGAGACACCGGTTAGAACGACGGCGAGCGGCAGCGGAACGACTGACAGGCACAAGCCACTCACATGGTAGTATGGTACACCGAAGGAGGAGAGGAGGGAAAGGAGGGAGGAGAAGGAGAAGAGGGAAAGGAGGGAGGGAGGCGAGGTGCAGGACCGGCGGCGAGGTCACCGGAGCAGGGCCGGCGAGCACCAGGCGAACGGCGGCGACAGATCGAGGTCAAGGCGTTGAGGCACCAGATGCGAGGCGAGAGCGGAGAGCGGTCAGCGACTCCGCGGCGAGGCGATTGGAAATTTGGAATGTGAAGATAGGGTTAGGGTTAGGGGCGGCCCGCAACGGCACCTGCCTTTTATATCAAGAAGGGGAGCCGGGGAGGGGGCTTGTTGGGCCAGCCAATGGGAAGTGGGGGCACCGGGCCGCCATCGGGCCGTGCCCGTGCCATGCCACGGGCCAGGGTGGTGGCCCAAGCCCGTCCTGGTCACTCGGGCCAGGCCGGCCCGGGCCTGGTGGCCACCGTGCCGTGCCGTTCTTGGGCCAGGCCAAAACGCCGGGCCGTGGGCCGGTCCGCGAGCCGGCGGGCTGCATGGCCATCTATACATGCAAGAGTTCATCACCAAGCATAGAAAAATTTATTCATTAGGTTTTATTTAGCCCTAAATTATTATTAAACAGGTACGTAACACTAGGGGTGTTACAACACTAACATAACAACTGTGTCAACTGATAAATTAACACAAGCGGTACATAGATGGCATAATAAAGGTTCTACTCCCTACAAATTTACGTAAGGTAGATGTGCTCCGCTCCTTTAGATTGGCACTCTTTGATCAGCTTGGCAGCCAATGCATGATGAAACCCCTCTTCTTCCTCGCATAGCCATTGCAGGAAAATAATTCAAAAGCACCGAGACTCCAAAACCTGCATAATACAAAGCAACAGAATTAATAATTAATAATATTCAACATACCATTGGTTTAGTTACCAAGCTAAAATTGGACCCGTGTAGGGAGGACATGAAGTTTTCCATGGTTCATGTCATATGCAAGCAGTGTTATGTCCTCTCCAACAAGGAAAATCAAATTCCATTCAAGGTGAACTACAATCACTCTGTACTCCGCATCACAAACCTCGTAACCGAATTCAATATTGTTCTATCCAAATATCTCCAGCATAGTCACCGTATGCTTCAATGTCTATATATTACTACCATAGTTGTTGGGGACCGAATACTGGGGTACCCAAAGAGGAGGGGCTAATAATCATCAAACGTTGATTCTTCCGAACAGACAAGAATGCAACTACACTTCTTGCCCAAACGACCGAAGGTTGGCTCCGCCTCGCCCGACCCCTAAGGGCTGGCTCCGCCACGCCTGACCCCCGAGGGCTAGACTCCACCTCGCCCGATGTCTGGGGGCGGACTCCGCCTCGCCCGATGTCCGAGGGCTGGCTCTGCCTCGCCCGACCCCCGAGGGCTAGACTTCGCCTCGCCCGACGTCTAGGGGCAAACTTTGCCTCGCTCGACGTCCAGGGGCAGGCTCCGCCTCGCCCGACGTCCAGGGACATGCTCTGCCTCACCCGATGTCTGGGGGCAGGCTCTGCCTCGCCCGACGTCTAGCGACATGCTCCGCCTCGCCCAACATCCGAGGGCAGGCTCCACCTTGCCCGACGTCTGTGCGCTACTCCTTCATAACTATGTGCACAGATAAGGCAGGGCACTCAAGTCAACCAAAATACCGAGGACCATACCCTACACACCTGCAGGAAAGTATGATCAGGATATGACCAGACGGGCGCTTTAAGCCCTTCTAGGCATGTCAGAGCCCAAACAGTGTTGTGGGCGCCAAAATTTGTCCTACGGTGTTATGGGCGCCGCCATTTGCCCTCGGACACAAATCCTGATGGAAACATACGACAACCGCTACGGTCCAAGAGGAAACTCTTGTCATCTACAGTAACGAACATGGGGGTCTCTACGCCATCTACTCCCCGTAGGGTCGCAGCTCGGCACCCTGGCGTGCCGCGCCGCCTGCCGGAGTGGGATGGGACGTGACCACTTACTGAACGAAGCCAGAGCACAGCCCTACCAGGATCAGCAAACGTGCTATGCCAAGCACCATCTACCGTGTCAGCAGGGTAGGCTCAAAGGAAAAGGAAGACCCGACACCTTTGAAGGACCTTCTCTGCCTCTGGATTTTTCTCTTTCTCCCATCTGTAATCCCTGCTCCCCCTTGATCTATAAAAGGGAGGGCAGGGCACCCCACTAAGGAGATGGACAATTCGACACACCACGCATCACATAACATACAGCTAAGCAGCAACCGAGCTCTCAGCGTCCTTTCACCCTCTCCATCAGAGACTTGGGACTTGTCCCTCTCTCGACCGTTTATACCCCTACTATGAACCTTTCAGTGCTAATAACATGAGCAGCAGCAAACTGGATGTAGGGATGTTCTGCCCGAACTAGTAGAAACCTTGTGTCCTTTAGCACACCATCTGGGCCTAACGTGCAACAAATACAAATTTACTAGTTGTTGTTTATTCGAAACACCAACAGTTGGCACGCCAGGTAGGGGACCTTTGCGCGTTCCGACATTAACATTAGGCCACGGATGGTTTCCCATGGTATGAGCTGGGTCCCAGGCACACATGTGCGCTTCGGGGACCTAGACGTCATCATCACGGTGGGAGGGGAGTTGGCGTTGGCTCACGTCACCATCCAACCTCTCCCCTCCATCGACCTCAACTACAGGAGGCTTGAGCGCCAGCTCGGCGTCTCCCTTGGACCCTAGCTATCTAGGGAGGACCCGCGCTACCTCACCCTCTCTCTAGAACACCCCGCACAGAGCACCCCGATAGTGCTTCCGTTCGGTCTCTGCAACGCCACGACGACCGTTAGCCACCTTGTGGCACAATGCATGATCTCATCCCCCACGAACAACGAGTTCGTGGGGGTGATCGAACACATCATGGAGTCTCTCCACGACATCCTCGTAGAGGAGTCAGGGTCATCCTCTGGCTCTGACTACAGTAGGGAGAGCCATCACCCCTCCTAGGAATGCTTCATGGCGAGTACCCCCGAGGGACACGTCGAAAGCGTCTCCATGGAGGAGGCTACCCTGGCGAACAACCTTGGCGACAAGGCTGAAGAGGAGACAGTGGCCCCACCTCGCATGGGGGTGGAGCAGCTAAAAGCCCAACACCAGGAGATTGAAGGAGTGCGACTCCAACTTGAGCGGGAATGCACGGAGCTCAATCGAGAGATCGAGCGCCGCGGAGACGGTGGGCGCGCACGTGGCATGGCCCATGAGGTGAACCGGAGGATCATCGCAGATGATGAAGCCCTCCCTCACTTCGCCCGAGGAAGCCAGAACATCGCTGCAGTGGTGGCCTTGCTCCATGGCCTTCCAGAGGTCGCGACACCTGAGGATCGTCGGGCTCACCACGAGATTCGGACTGTACTCTAGCGTGCGGTCGGCGCAGCAGGCAGAGAGCTCGTTGTCTCGGTGATGTGAGCTCGACGCCAGCCAATGCACGCTCTCCGAGCGACCTAGCAGGGATGCGTTGGTCCACCAGGCCCCGTAGGGTGGCAAGCAGCGCGTCGCGGTCCCGGTACATCAGCATCACGGTCGCAACCACGACGCACGCAGCACCCTCGACGCCCGTAGACGTACCAATGATGACCCGAGAAAAGGAGCCTGCCATCTCTATCATCCTCATCGCGGTGGACGCTACGACAGCGGCGAGGATTGAAGCTCGAGCCCCGGCCTCTCGGGCCCTCAGGCCTTTGGCCATCACATCCTCAACGCTGCTTTCCCACCGAGGTACCGACCACCGACCAATATCCCAAAGTACTTTGGGGAAACAAACCCTAGATTATGGCTCGAAGACTATCAGCTTGCCTGCCAAGACAGTGGTGTGGATAATGTCAACTTCATTATCCGCAACCTTCACTGTTCTTAGCCGATTCGGCACGAGCGTGGTTGGAACACTTGCCGTCCAACGCAATCTAGAGTTGGGCGGACCTAAGGGAGATATTTATGGGGAACTTCCAGGGCAGATACAAGCACCCTAGGAACCCATGGGACCTCAAGAACTACCAATAGAACACCGGTGAGACCCTCCGTGGGTACATCCGGTGCTTCTCCCGGTAGTGCAACGAGCTTCCTAACGTCACCGACGTCGATGTTATAGGAGCTTTCCTGTCTGGGACTACCTACAAGTCTTTGGTTCATAAGCTAGGATGTAAGGGCCCATGAACCACCAAGGAACTCCTGGACATCACCACCAGCCACGCCCCAAGAGAAGAAGCGGTCGGAGTGACCTTCGATCATCTCGAGGGCAAGGCAAGGCGGGATGAGGGCGCCAGCGAAGGTGCCTCCAATTGTTCTGCCAAAAGGAAGAAGAAGAAGCAATGGCATGAGGACCGCTAGACCCTACGCCCTAGTGGCTACGATGTTTTTGTTCACTAGCGTGATCGAATTCCTTGTCCCCGCACCCCAAGCTTTAGCATCTGCCTTCTCGAGAAGGGTTCAAAGGGGTCCACCTGCGAAATCTCCTTCAAGGAGAAGCTATCAGGTCACCTGAGTTGATAGAACGGCTTGGATCATTGCCGAGAGTCAGAAACGAAAAATTGCGATGCTCGTGTAGGTTGTGCTAGCCCCATCGCAAACGTCGGACCCGAACCCTGCACAGACATGTCCGGTAAGAGCTCCCCATCACTCATGCCACCAAGGTAACATCACCGACCCTCGCCTTCGTTTCCATTATATCGTACATTCATCCCATATAGCCAAGCATTGCATATGCAATTGCCGCATCTCAATGCTTCGTGTCACGTCACGAAGCGATAGTCGCCTCATTCGATATGAGTGGCAACTGACCGAGGTTCGAAGGTTGGCCCACAAAGGGCTCAAGGCCACCTCGCGTCAAACAGAGCCAGGGGAGAAAAACCGAGATGAGGCCCAGCGGCCTTGCCCAACCTCGCTCAGAAGTGGCAGGGGCATCTCGACCTTGCTCGTTTGATTCTAACCTCGAGCCAAACCCACATAATCTCCATCGAGGTTCGAAGGCCACCCGATCCTAGATCGAGAGACCGAGGTTCGAAGGTCGGCCCATGACAGGCCCGAGGCCGCCTCACGTCGAACAAGAGTCAGGAGAGAAAAATACAGATGAGCCTTAGTGGCCTTCGCCCAACCCACATAGAGGCGGATTGGGTCATCTCAACCTTCTTGTTCGATCCAGCCCCTAGCTGAGCCCATAGAATCCCCATTGAGGGGGAATATGTTGGAAGGTAGGTTAAGGAGCAACGAAATGCCACCCGAGGGCTTTGCCGACCTTGTCAAGACCGACGGGACCGGATTCCATTCGAACATCCCCGTTAGCGAGCTCATCAAGCGCGTCACTTGAGCCATCAAGGCAGGTGACGTCGCCTCAACCCCTCCGGTTGCGAAAACTATAGACAGGGCGACAGTCACAAAAATGAACCGACCCTTGACCGAATCCCTACCACACGTAGGGGCTCGGGGAAGGTTGGACTTGCAGAGAGACCAAGCACACGGTCGCAGAATGATAGCTAAAATCCTAAGGAGGGGGACGTGTGAGTACGAAAGTAGTTTCGCTATCCCCTCTTCGGTCTTCAGTGACATTCGACCCCAGCAACCGCAAGGGATTGGATCTCACTCGGGGGCTGATAAAGGTATAAATACCTCCTTTTTTTGAAACAGTCGCTGCGACGGACCTCTTCCTCACGTTAAAGTTAGTGGCTAGGTTTGTGGGAACGAATAGCCAAGCATGTCTGGTCAAACTGCAAAAAAACCCATGCCCCGACGGCTACGGTAAACTTTGCTCACCAGTATAATCAAAGTTTCCCTCTTACACACCTCTGGCCTTACGGTCTTAACAAACGGAAGGGTCGGATTGCATGAGCCACTTTTTTGAATACAAAAAGGGAAGAAAGCAAGTTCAATCAAATGAAATAAAATTACAAATTTGTTTAATGAAATGAAATTATGAATCTGTTTTTAAGATACAAAAGTGCCGACACTTGTCCACAGATTACAGATAATATCCATCAAACCAATTCAACTAACTACCCCTCCAGGGGAGAACTATATCTTCAACTTTGTGCGCCAGGGTTTCCGCAAGAGGAGCCACCGCCGCTTCTATTTCATCCAGCTCAGAGGCTTCGTAGCTCGGCGCGTAACCAAGGCTCATCGCCCCCTAGTCAATGCTTTCATCGTAATGTGAGCGGGCGATGGCGAAGGCTTGGGTGATCCCTGAGCGAAGTGCTTCCTTCTCCAACTAGCACACCCATGCCATGATATCTATGGCATGGGCTACGAGCGAGCTAGTCCCCTCTGCCTACACCACTTGTAGGTCATCACAGACTACGCCAAGGGCAACCTTCAGGACATCGAGCTTGTCGCTCTCCGCTTGAAGAAGACTCCTTGCCTCGGCGAGATCCGTGGCCAGTCTAGTAGCGGTGCCCTCGGCCTCCAACTTCTAGGCTTTCGCGGTTCCAAGCTTGGCCTAGAGGGAGCTGATCCTCTGCTGCTCCTCATCGCGCTCTCGGACGGCCTGGACACGCTCCTCGCGGGCCGCACCACGCTCTGAGCAGAGCCTCTCCACAGTATGGCGTAGCTCACCTTGCTCCTTGCATAGCCAGGCGACCGCCTCAGCATCCAGTTTCGCCCTCAGCTCTAGGGCCACGGACCTCTCCTCAGCTCCCAGCCTGAGATCCCGCTCCTTCTTAGCCTCAGCCAGGAGGTCGATGATCCGCTGGCGGGTCTCGGCATCCCGCTGGAGCAGCTCATCCTGCTCCTTCCGCACTTTGGTGGCCTCCTCCTCATCCCATGATGCCCTCTCTGATAGTTCATCAAAGGACTTCTCGGCGTCCTCTGTGTCCCAGCGGGCCTCGGCCGCCCACCGTCGAAGATTATCTGCATCCGAGGCAAGGGGAGTCAACTCGGCCACCCTCTGTCGGAGCTGGGTGGTCACATCCCTATGTAGTTGTGCCTCATTGATGAGGTAGTCCCAGTCCTCCTTATGCTCGTGAAGGAACTAGGACTTCTCCCGGCTGCGAGCAATAAGAGACTGAAAAAAGACGGTGGTCAGAAAACAAAAATAGATGAAGAAAGAAGAGAGCGAGAGGCAAGACTAAGTGAATACCCGGCCGGTGGGAATGATGACACCTCACAGGGTGCCCCTGGCCTAGTTCAGAGCTTATAGCGTGGCCATAATCCCCTCATTGAGACTCTCCCTCTCCACACCCTCGGCGACATCATCGAGGGTGAAGGGTTCGGACGACGGCTTTCACGGACTCACCCACCGGAGCGGGTGCTCATCCCGTGTGGGCGGATGGTGGCCCTCTGATGTTAGGACCAAGGATAGCTCCTTGCCGATCTCCTCGGCAACTGCTGCGGTGACCGGGGGTCCCTCGGCCACGACCCCCTCCGTCCTGCCCACGACAGGCGTCGTCTCTGGGGCCGCCGATAGCACGGGACGCACCACTGCCTCGGGCGCCACCACCATAGCTTCTGGCTATGACCCATCTATCATAGCCACCATCACATCTGCCTCCATCGGTAGGACCTCGTCTGGCTGCGCCACACCCGCCATGGTCGACACAACGAGTGCGGCCGGTAGCTCCGCCCGCTCCGACGTCGACAGCGAAATCACTTTCGTCGCTGTTTGCTCAGCAACCTCCGAGGGTGCTCCCTCTGCCTTGCCGACCACTTGACCCACCGAGGGCACGGGCACCGCCGCGGGTGACGCCTGACCAACCGATGAAGCTGTGATGCCGGCTCCGCTCCCGCCCAAAATAGGAGTGACGTCAGGCAATGGCCGCCGCCTTGCCTGAAAGGCCACCCCCTGCTCCTGGGTAGAGGGGCCCACCTCCCTTGTGTCTAGGGGCATGGCAATGGAGCCGCCCCCCTCCACCGACACCTCAGGCGCGGCGGTAGATCCACCCACCCCTGATGGGCTCTTGAGGTGTGGCGGTGGGGCCACCCCCCTACACTGGCATGTCGGGCACGGTGGCAGACCCACCTGCTCCTGCTATCTCTTGGGGCAGGCCGACGGTTTGGCCCATCTCCACCGGCCCCATGGACGCTCTTTCCCTCGTGTGGAACGAGAAAGGCCCCTGCGCGGACGAGTGGATACCTATCAGCGTATCCTCGCTCGCCGAGTCATCCCACTCAATGTCGGCAACTACCTTGTCATCCTCCTCCTCGTCGTCATCGTCATCATCATCACTGTCTGTCTCCTCTCCTCGCTCCCATGCCCTCTACTTCTATTGCTTCTTCTTCCTCTCGACCTCCTTTGTCTTCTTCTGTCACTCAGCCGTGGTGCGATTCGCCGCCGCCACAAGCGGGTCCTTCGACAACGGGGCTAAGTGATCCATAAAGACGAGTCTCTTCGGCTAGTCCCACTATCCCAATGTCAGCATCAAAGGGTCAGGAATTCAATTAAAAAGGAGGCACGGGGAAAGAGAACTTATGAAGTCAATGTACCCCGGTTCCGGCCACATTGGGGCATGCCCCGGCACCAGATACACAAAATCAAGAATGGCACCGGCGTCATCCCATGAGGGCTCCATCACCTCCTTGATGCGCTGCGCCACTTCAGAGGGGGAGAGCGCTCCCTCGGTGAGCGTCGTCCCATCAAGCGCCACCCCAGGCGCCATCAAGTGCAGGGGAATCACGCACCTCATTAGCGGCGCCACTCTCCACATGTGGTAGGCGCCGATGATCCCTAACCCCTTCATGCCCCTCTCCTTCAGGATGTGGATGGCAGTGAGGTGGTCCTAGATCTTCTTCTTGTCTTTATCCGGGACCCCCCACTTCCTCCATGATTCTTGAACCTCTTCGATGAGGCGCCCGATGAACGCTGGCAAGGGGGCAGCTACGTTGTCCTTGACATAGAACCAATGTGAATGCCACCCCTTGTTGGAGGTCGACAGACACATTGGCGGGTATTCATTTACCCGGTTGTTGCATAGCTGAATGCCGATGCATCCCATTAGCACGCTCAGCTCCTGCCTCTTCTCCCGCTTCTTGAGGAGGGTGATGGTGAAGAAGTGCCACCATAGGTCGAAGTGGGGACTAATCCCTAGGAACCCCTCTCATAGGGCGACAAACGCCGCAATGTGTTGGATCCTGTTGGGAGTAAGGTGCTGCAGCTCCACATTGTAGTAATGCAGCAACCCCTGAAGGAACTTGTGGGTGGGGGTGGTGAATCCCCGCTCGTGGAAGTGAGCGAAGGACACAACGTAACCTTCGAGCGGTGACAGCGTGTCCTCATTGGGCAGGGGTGGTGGTCCACGTGCAAAGAAGGCCACGGCGAACGAGGCCCTTTAGGCGCTGGAGGGTGACATCGGATCTAAACCATGGCTCCATGGAACGATTGGGGAGGGTGGATGCGGACTTGACAGTGGCTGAGATGTGGATGTGGGAGGCTTAGGCGATTGGCGGTGGAGGTTGTAGATGCAAAGGCAAGGAGGCAATGTACGAAACCCAGGGGGTGAACCCTTTGATTTTATAGGGGCGACGGATGTGAGGAAGGCAACCGTCCGCCTAGATCTCCACGCCTGCCATGATTCGCCACCACGTCACCATGCGGGATATGCGCCCCCAATCCCTATGCTTTCCCACCAAAGTCGCGCCGGACGTTTCGCCTTCTCGGGCAGACTAGGACTCTTTACCAGCAAAAGAATACGAGTCAAAAAAGCATTCCTTCGGCCCAGGAGTTCGAGGGCTAGCCCATCAACGGTTTCGGCGATCGTCCCAAGGCAGCCTTACGATGAAGGATGGGCCCATGAGCAGCCAAAACCTAGGCACACGAGTGCCACAAGCACATCAACCCACGATTGAGTCTCCGCCAGGCTGACTCTTACCAGATCCCCCGAACGGGATACCGGGACCCCAATCGAACTATCCAGTTATCAAAACACCAAATCTCACAGCCATACCCACGAAGGGTCTGAGATTCTATCCAAATCACCCCCGAGCGATTCTATCCAAATCACCTAGGGGCTCGAGGGCTACACCCGACGGGTGCACTCGTGCACACCCTCTGGCGAATCGAAATACCCCCTGAGCGATTCTATCCGAATCACCCGGGAGCTCTGGGGCTACACCCGTCGGGTGCGCTCGCGCGCTCCCTCTGGCGAAACAAAATATCCCCCGGGCGATTCTATCCAAATCACCCGGGGGCTCGGGGCTACTATCGGGGACCGAATACCGAGGTACCCAAAGAAGAGGTGCTAATAACCATCAAACGTTGATGCTTCCAAACAGACAAGAACGCATCTACACTTCTTGCACAAACGACCGAAGGATGGCTCCGCCTCGTCCGACCCCTGAGGGCTGGCTCCACCTCGCCTAACCCCCGAGGGCAAGACTCCACCTCGCTCGATGTCTAGGGGCGGACTCTGCCTCGCCCAACATCCGAGGGCTGGCTCTACCTCGCCCGACCACCAAGGGCTGGACTCTGCCTCCCCCGATGTCTAGGGGTAGACTCCACCTTGCACGACGACTGAGGGCTGGCTCCGCCTTGCCCGACGTTCGGGGGCAGGCTCGGCCTTGCCCAATGTCCGAGGGTAGGCTTTGCCTTGCCCGATGTCCGGGGACATGCTCCGCCTCGCCCGACGTCTAGGGGCAGGCTCCACCTCGCCCTACGTCTGTGCGCTACTCCTTCATAACTACATGCGCAGATAAGGCGGGGCACTCAAGTCAACCGCAATACTGAGGACCATACCCTACACACCTATAGGAAAGTACCATCAGGATATGACCAGATGGGCGCTTTAAGCCCTTCTAGGCATGTCAGAGCCCAAACAGTGTTGTGGGCGCCGACATTTGTCCTATAGTGTTATGGGCGCCACCATTTGCCCTCGAACACGAATCCTGACGGAAACATACGACAACCGCTATGGTCCAAGAGGAAACTCTTGACATCTATAGTAACAAACATGGGGGTCTCTACGCCATCTGCTCCCCGTAGGGTCACGGCTCAGCACCCTGGCGCACCATGCAGCCCACCGGAGTGGGATGGGACGTGACCACTTGCTGAACAAAGCCAGAGCATGGCCCTATCAGGATCAACGAACGCGCTATCTCTGGCACCATCTGCCGTGTCAGCAGGGCAGGCTCAAAGGAAAAGGAAGACCCGGCACCTTCGAAGGACCTTCTCTGCCTCTAGATTTTTCTCTTTCTCCCATCTGTAATCCCTGCTCCCCCTTGATCTATAAAAGGGAGGGGAGGGCACCACACTAAGGGGACAGATCAATTCGACACACCATGCATTAGATAACATACAGCTGAGCAGCAACCGAGCTCTCAGCGTCCTTTCACCCTTTCCATCAGAGACTTGGGGCTTGTCCCTCTCTCAACCGTTTGTACCGCTACTACGAACCTTTCAGTGCTAATAACATGAGCAGCAGCAAACTGGACGTAGGGACGTTCTACCCGAACCAGTATAAACCTTGTGTGCTTTAGCACACCATCCGGGCCTAACGCGCAACAAATACAAATTTACTAGTTGGTGTTTATTCGAAACACCGACAATAGTCTTCAAGGATCCAGATTGAAAGCTGAGTCATAGTGTAAATATCAGTAGTACATAAACACAACTGACCCTGGGCTTCATGGATAGAATTGCATCACCACATGGCTTCTGTATTTTTGTCCATGTATTTCTGTCCATATCAACAGCAATGATCTGGGAGAACTCGAGCCAGTGCATAAAACCATTAAGAAACACACTACTCGCATATATGGATACTATAATACCATCACCCCATTCAGATTCATTAAAGATCCAAGCTGCACTCTAAGATGAGTAGATTCTCACACCTATGGACTCACACTCCCTCATCTTCTCATATTCAAACACATGGAAGTGCAAGGAGACTATCGGATCAAACCCCAAGCGAGCCTCGTCACAAAGAACAGAGGTTATCCAGTAGTAGCAACCATTTGTTAGTCGCTGGATTGTAAACAACATAGCGACACGCAAAACACCAGCAGAGGATGGGGCCGCTGCAGCAATCTGAGACAATGACATCATGAATGGGGAAGTGAAAGAAGGACAAGGAGGGGTGTTCACCGGTGACGCTGGCGAAGTGGTGTTTGCCTTTCCAGGTGCAATAGAAGAATCCGGTAACAATCTAGGACAGCTCATTTCGGTACTTGGTGTCCGAGATGAGGTGGTTCTAGGAGCGGCAGACACACTTATAGCTGCACAAGGACTAGGCAGTGAGGCAGCGGAGGATGACGACCAAGACATGGTCTGTTAGGATGCCCGCTTCCTTCATCTTGTTGGGGACCTCCTCCATCTTGACAAGGATCTGCTAGAGCGGCAGACACACACTAATTAGTTGGATGCTTGCTTCCTACTTACATGAGTGAAGAGGGGAATAAAAATCCAAGAAACATGGATAAGGGAAGTGCGAAAGCATTACCCTTGCGTTTGGATCTTGCAGCAGTGATCTCGAGCGGGCATGGCGGTGAGTACCACCTTGGTCACCGATGGATCTATGCGGGGCGATAAGGCATACCGGCGCCATGACGTGGAGCACTAGATTATTGGCGGTGAACAGCGGTGATGGGGAATAGTAGCACTGAGGAGGAGGTAGACAGGGTGGGGAAGCGGTCTTTGTAAGCTAAAGTCAGGGCCGTAGCAATGCAAATTTGAGTGAAACTTCATAAATACACACAGGAGATTTGGGCAGGCTTGGAAATTGACAATAGTGGTGCCATCCTGACCGTCTAGAAGCGGTGGTGAAGTCTACCGGCGGTGGTCGTTGCGTGTTACGAATATCACCTAACGACAAACGTGACATACGGTCGCGAAATCTAAGGTGCTCAGGGGCTACCATCACACTACCGATCGTAGAAGGCCGCTTCCCCATCACACCAAATAAACATCGCAACAAAGATAAGGAAGATCCAAAAAATACATAAGTTAAGAACATTTCATATGTCATGTAAATAAAACATATATATTCTACACTAAAAATTCAGTACATAAAATAAAATCCTACTACAAGACTAGCTTGAGCGGGATGCGGATGATCCTTCATTAGGCCTTCTGCCAGGCTTGTAGTAGGGGCCCTTTTCCATGCGGAGCACGGTCCGCTGTGTTAATTAAAATATATATAGTTAGTTTCGATTGGTGACAAGAACTACGTAGTAACTTAAAAAAATTGAAAGTAGGTTGATCACAAAAAACATCATCACACGGAGTTATTATTTCTTTAGTACCTTCTCCTTGCATGCTTCCTTGTTGGCCCTATTAGCCGTGTGGCGCTTGTCCCTACAAGCCTTCACCGCCTAATTGCCGCTGCAGTCCCCAACTCCACCAAGCTCACGGTCATGGGCCATGGCGTCATTGCTCAGGATATACTTGGCCAAAGCACTATGCTCTAGCCCAGAGATCCCCTCGCCTCTATGAGCCTTTCCATTCGCGTGCTGCAGCAACTCGCAAAGACTCTGTGATGGCACTTTCTTACCGCGGCAAAAAGTACACACAAAGGTGCCCTCGCCATGGCCACGAAACCTAACGCCTCCATTGGAGAGGCAGAGTAGGATCTCGCTCTCCTTCTCTTCAAATTCAGGATAGGCTGAATATGAGTTTTCAATCTCGAAGTCACTGTGGCCTATCATGCTTACGGAGACAGTTGAAGAAAGAAAGAGAAAGATCAACTGCAAAATTTTGCAAGTTCAGAGTGGAGAAAGCAACACACCGCATCCCTTCTTATATGAAGCAATGGCGACGATTCGCATGGCAACGTCGACTTCCCTAGGCACATGTTTCCTGTCGATTCGCCTCGCTATGTAACCAACATGTCCATTCAATGGCGACCATTCGCTTGGCAGCGTTGAGTTCCCAAGGCACGTATTTCACGTCGCTTAGCCTAGCAGCGTACCCAAATCATTCAAAAACATTGGAAATGCAACCGCCACAATGGTCATCAATTAGGAGTGCGATTCACACGTAAGAACACGCCGTACCCAACTGCGATGTTGTGGGCTACGCCATCGAGATCGCGTCCAACGTCCAAGATCAAGTGGCACAGTGCAATACATGGTCGGACGATACTCTTTAAATAACTGGGAAACAAGTTCATCAAAATAACTCCTCCTCAATCAATCAAATTAAATTTCACAAAAAAAACTCCTCCTCAATCAACGTACGTCACGCCGCTGCGCCTCTCCAGCACTCTGGCTCGCTGTACCTCCATCCACACCGGCAATCATGGCGGCGAGGCGACAACCCATGTCGCAGATGGCGCTACCGGTCGAGGTGCAAATTGAGATTGTCGGCCACCTCACTGCAACCTCAGAGCGGCCCGTGGACGACCACCAGAGCCTATGAGCAACGTGCTCGTCTATGCGCGGCACCTACGGCGATCGCGCCGTCGGTCGACGCGTGGCAATGGGTCGGTGCAGACACGGGGCGAGGTCATCGAATGACCTCATCAACTACTTCACCCTCCTTGCTAGACTGACCCAAGTCAACAACCCAGAGGCTTGCTTCCTCACCGAGATACAAACCATATTCATAGAAAACCACAGCCCCTGGCCATGCCTCGACTATCTCAACACGCCGCCGATGGTGGGCACAATGTGGCGGCCTATCTGGTCACCATATTCCTCTATAGGCACAATGGCGATGCCAGCGACAACAATACTGCAAGGCGATACATAAGACGGGTTGAGGGTGAGGAAGAATCACAGGCAGCAATAGCGGACCAATGAGTAGGTGGCTAAGCAACAAGGGGTGTCGGCTGTGCCGCGAGGCGGCAGCAAAAGTGATCCATGAAATGACTTGGTGGCGCAACAAATGACCGCCTCTGCCACTGGCACAGGTACGCGGCGATCTTCCGTGCACAGGCGGCGACTGCAGCATTCCAAAAGGATGGGAAGAAAGGACTCTGTTTTACAGCAAGGACTATAGGCTTCGCCATGAAATTATTTTGTTCAAAAAGACAATTGGAATTGGAAACTAATTCACTCTTTACATGCGAGAGTGAATTATTAGTTAGGTTTTGATTTTCTGTATAAGTGTTGTACTATAGTACTCTTTAATATAAGTGTTCTACAACAGTCTCCGTAATTCAATATATAAGTGTTCTACTACGAATTAGTTAGAAAACTACTCCGTAAATCAATATAAGTGTTCTACTACAGTACTCTTCGCGCTACTAACGCTGAATCAGCGTTTGAAACGGCGACATGAGTTGTCACACCACCGAGAATTGATGTCTAATTCTATATTCATCACATAATAGAGTTCATCCGATCAAGTCTCGTGTCACATTTTTTGTGAGGAATTAAATTAAAAGCCAAGTAGAAGTCAATACACGTGACCATGTCCCTTTATTAAAAGCCAAGCAGAGGAGCCATTGGTGTTGAAATATTATTATAACACCACCACAATGCATGTGTGCATCAAATAAATAATTCAATTTGCAAACAAAACAAAGATGGCACACTAGTTTAGCTGACATAATGACAACATCCATCATTAAGGAAATTAATATGTCCATAGACAAGCAAGGTGCATTTAAAATGCATGACAGAGAGATACATCAAATGCAGCTTTATTTACTACTCTGCTAATGATTCCAAGAACAAGGGAACATAAGGAATATAGAATGGTCTACAGTTGACCTCTTTTTTAATGCTATATCTAACATACTGAAAGACACGGGCATGGATGATATGAACTCTTCTGCGGTCCATGTCATGTGCGATGATTGTTCCATCCTCCCCAGCAAAGAAAATCATATTCCATTCTGGGTGAACTGTAATCATTGTGTACTCGGCAACCCAATCCATGAAACGAAATCTTATATTAATCCTTTCAAACAGGATCCGCATGCTGACCATATGCTTCAATGTCCAATTATTAGTACCATAGTCTTCAAGGATCTAGATTGAAAGCTTGGAATCATTGGGACCAGCAACAATACATACACACAAGTGACCTTGAGCTTGATGCATGGAGTGTTGAAGACTGAAAGTGCATCTAGCCCTTTAGTGGATTTTGGATGATTGAATGACAACACGATTAAAGATCTAACATTTTCTCTAAGTGTGAAACATGAAATTGGTTATCTCACAGATGTTTAATGAAGCCAAAATAATGTGTTGTTGTATAAACAATCTAGTTCAAGCATAAGACAACAATGTAAATATAATTCATGCAAAGGCTTAATTATGGTGGGATATCAATGATTGATGGTGTTCTATGGAATTCATTGTATGATTCAACACAAGGTGTGACTTGATGGCTTGAGATGGTGAAGATAGAAGGGAAAGGCTTCGAGGTACTAAGCAAGGGTGAAGGGCAAGCGATGGCTTGGCGGCCGAAGAACCTAGCTAGGGTGAAGAAGGAAGTACTTCCATTTAGTTGAGGTACTAATCAAGCTATGAAGGTCATATTGATGTGGAGGATCAAATCTATATTAGACAAGTTGACGGAAGTGACTTGATGCATTTGGAGTTATTCATATTTGATGAATGGAATCAAGTCACATGCTCAAGATGGCTATGCTCAAGTGAAAAAGATCAATATCGATATGTTGGCACCCTCACTTGATGAAGATTGAAAGAGACGGCATCAATTTGAAAGAAATCAACTCAAGCGGTATAATCTTGTTTTTTCCTTTTAATCTTGAGTTTATAGGAACACCATACTATTAAGAGGGATGCATCATGTCGATAGATGATTATCCATAAGTGCTCAAGCCAACCTATGTGAGGTTTGAGTGAGAGAGACAAGAGATTCTAACTCTCTGCATAGTACCCGTGCATACCGGACGTGTCCTATATTCATACCGGACGTGTCCGGTATTTGGCGTGTGCACTTTTCTGTCTTTATAGTTTTGGAAGAGTTGTGTCAGAAGTCCTGACATGTGTCGGGAGTTCTGGGGGTTAGAAGTCCCAAAAAGTGTCGGGAGTCCCGACACCTTATTGACTTGAGAGTTCATTGTCCTGGTCATACTGGACGTGTCCGGTAGGTATGGCCGACCAGAGCCCAACGACTAGTTTTCAAATGAGCTGAGGGTCGGGAGCTCCGACTTGAGTTGGTCGGGAGTTTCGACAATCGGAAGTCTCAGAAAGCGTTGGGAGTTTCGACACCTCGCATACTTTAACTCAATGACCGTTAGCGCAGTTCAAGTCATACCGGACGTGTCTGGTATGGCAACGGCTAGAAAATGGCTAGTTTTTCCAAGGAGGCTATAAATACCCCCAAGCCTCCACCTTTGGAGGCTGCTGATTTTGCTGATCCTCTAGCATGTTTTTGAGCCTTGCAAACACTCTCTAACCCTCTCTTAGTGAGTGATTCATCCAAATTGCCAAATCCTTTTGTGGGTTGAGAGAGAATTCAAAAAAGAGAGCAAGCCACCACTTGAGCACTTGTGCATATTGTCAATCTCATGATTTGCATTTGTTACTCTTGGACTCTTCGGTCCTAGACGGCAAGGCGTCGCCGGAGAGCACCCAAGAGATTGTGGTGTGCCTCGGAAATTTTGTAACGGTCGATTCCGCCGCCGCAAGTGAAGGAATCAACTAGTAGAAGGAGGAAAAGGAGTTGGAAAAGACTCCGACTAGAGTGACCTTTGTGGTACCCTCTAGGGCTAACCTTCGCTGGGTCACTCGCAGCCCCCTCAATGGAGAGTAGGACTCAACCGAGTCCGAACTTCGGTAAAACAAATATCGTGTCTCAATTCGCATTTCTTTTGATATTTGTGTTGCTCTAGCTCTTCTGCAGGTTCTCTATATATCATATCATTTCTAGTAGGTACCTGTAGCTTGGATTGAAGATTGAAATCAAAAGGAGCAAGTTTGGGCCCATTCCACTGAACACGTGTATACCAGACACGTCCGGTATACCTACCGGACACGTCCGGTATTGGTGCATGTGCAAAACTTAATTGTATTTTGATTTAACTCTTTGGTTGTAGGTGTCTGGCTCCCTAAATTTATTTAGTATCTTTTACGTACTCTGTGGCTAACTTGTGAGGGGTGATATTACTCTTATTTGGAGTTTCTATTTTGGAAACTCCCATTACTAATCGCTTCCGCATTTAAAGGTGTTAACTTTTAGAAATGCCTATTCACCCTCCTCTATGCGGCATCCTAAGTCCTTTCAAAGACCACTAGGCCTATCAATTTTCTTCCATGTGTTTCCCTCCATATCCACAGCAAGTATCATAGAGTACTCCCCAAAGTGCCCCGTAATGTGCAGACAACCGTTAAGAAACACACTTGGTAGTCTGTAAAATATCACATCAATATCCTCGCCCTATTCAGATTCCTTATAGATCCATGTTGTTGTTTTAGATGAGTAGATCTCCACACCTGTGCACAAACCATCAACATCCACATACTCAATCACATGGAAGTGCGAGGAGGCTGTCGGATCGAACCCCAAGCGAGCCTCACCAATAGAATGGCCAACATCATGGATGCTAGGCGGCAATATATTAAACTTCTGGGTCATTAGATTACAGACGATATAGCAGTATCCATCAACCCCAAGGCACCCGCATAGGATAAGGCTATTGTAGCAATCTAAGACAGTTATATTGTTAGGGTTGAAGTGCAAGAATTCAAAGGAGGGGGCATACACCAGAGACGCTGGTGAAGTTTTGACTGCCGTTCTCCTTGTCGTAGAAGAAGCCGGACACAGTCTGGGACAACAGCTTACGGTTGTCGGAGATGAGGTGGTTCCAGGAGTGATAGACACATTTGCAGGAGAACAAGGAGCGGGCAAGGAGGTGGCGGAGGATCTCCAGAACAAGATCCTCTGTGAGGCTGTCCTATGTGTTCCTGTTGTTGGGGGCCACCTCCATTTCGAAGAGCCTGCGATCGTCATTGTGCAGTAGGATGAGAGCTTCCTTAGTAATGGGATCACTAAAGAGGAAAATAATCTGACAAAGATCCATCAGTGAAGTGCGAAAGCATACCCTTGCCTTTGGATCTGACGATGGCACGGCGCGAGGTGCGCAATGGAGAGAGAAACAATGCGTCAACCTTGAAGATGGAGAAGTGGAATGGTGTTGCAACTGTGTTGTGGGTAGTTGGGAAATGGGGAAATAACTCACGCTAAATTTACTACCGCCGGTAGACCAAACGGTCATGTAGGGCCGGTGGCCAGAACGCATATCTGGTCGGCTCAGCTTTTCATGCGATGGAGAAAATATCACTGCCGCATCTACTGTTAACCCATCGGTGGTAGAAGTCTCAACTGCCGGTTTCCTTCAGCAGGAGGCCTCGCTATCGATCCAACCGATGGTGGAAGTAAAACACAGTCGCTTCTATTGCTACGACAGTGAAAGTGGCGATAGTGATAAGTCAATCTGTAGTAGTGTGGTCTCAAGATGATGAAACAGAAAATTTTGAAAGGTGGCAGACAATTTTGAAAGGGCAATAGATCGAGTTCGTGTGGGCTGGCAAAAGTGAGGGATGTGCAGCCAATACATCTGGGAGCGAGTACACGCGGGCTCAAGGAGACTAACGGACGTTGGCAGGTGGGATTACAGAGTTTTGCACAATGTTAGTGTGTCGTTAGCCAATTATTAATCAGGAAGCCAAATGAATAGCGACATAGGGGTGCAAATGGATACGATGTGGATATTGAATCTCTAGACTCAATATGGTACTAAAATTTTGGTACTAAAACCTTTAGTCTGACAGCCGGTCGATCGAGAAATATCCATATCACATACACTGCTATGTCGGACAATTAAGTAGACATCAGGGATTTAATGGAAATTGGTGTTCCTATGCCCTTTTCATCTCGCTCAGGGATGGATCTAGCGGTAGGGCTACAGGGCTCAAGCCCCCCTATCACTGCTGATCCCTTGGAGTCCCATAGAGCCCCTCTAAGAATTTTTGTCATGGCTGCTTTGAGGAGGAGAGCCTGGAGATTGAAGATGAGCTTTCAGGCCCCCTAAACTTCCATCCTAGATCAGTCATTGATCTTGCTGTAGAAGGCTTAAACTATTATCAATTGGATGGAGGGAGTATAAACCTAGTCAACTTTCTTGGGAAGCGATACTTTCATTCTTTTTGGAACAGAGAGTGTACTTTGGCCTCCGACCAAACGCACTCCAACACTACTAAGAAAAACATTTTTCCAATGCTATTTTAACCACTGGTTTGTAACGAAACCAATGGTGATAATGTTTTTCACTACTGGTCTATAGGTTGAATTAGCTCTACAGGTGATGGCACAGGTGGAAGGTAGATGGTGCCAGATGCAGAGGGGCGGGTGCGTCCATTTTTTTTGAAAAAAAAGAAAATTCATTTTCACTGCTGGTTCCAAAGTAACAGAGGTGCTGATTCACACCCACTATCATTGACAACTCATGAAACAGGCCGTGATGGTGGTTTCTGAGCCAACGGTGATGACATATCTATAGTAGTGCAAGCCAAAGCAAGTTAATATTAGTTAAGCCTTAGACACAACAATGCAAAAATGAACAAGAGGTGCTATATGGTGTTTCAGTCTTGATATATTGAGAGAGAGAGAGAGAGAGAGAGAGAGTGGTTCGCATGAATTTACATCTTTTCTTGATTTCTTTCTCTTTGTTTGCATAAATTGTCTAGAAATTGTACCATGAAACTAGAGTAATTAAGATCCTATTTGGCAGGAATTTTTTAGGAGCTGGTATAGCTTCTGTTGTGAAGAAGTCCTCTGGCCTAAGATCTCGTTTGAAACCCCTAGAGATTATAGGAATCAGGATTTTGTGCAAGGTTTCTAGAATCTAGATTTTATATAATATAAAAATCTATGATGTTTGGATCTCAGGATTCTAGCTTGGGATTATGGGTATTAGAATTAGTATATTGTCTATAATAGCATGAGAATGACCAAATGAAGAGAACAAGGTGCGGGTAAAACCGTCTTTTCACATGTAGGACGGGAGGAGTATCCCATATTACCCATCTTTGGGTGGATTATGGGATTGTTAGAATTTTGGGTTTAGATTTGTTGTATCTCCTGATTATCCCCTCCGTTTGGAAGATACGTGGATTTTTATTAATCTGGAATAGTAGACACCAAATAGATTCTTAGCCAATTTAAAACGTAGGAATTTCATATAAATCTTGCACGATGTTTAATTCTATAAGAAAAATAGAGTAATATGGAATAAGGAATTTTTACCGCGTTCCAAACAACGTAACCCTAAGTTGCTTAATGCATGGCTTCTGGTTAAGACGGGACAGTCCACATTTGCTCGTGCTCATGCAACTGGTTGCAGGGGCCCACGCGGGCGTGCTAATGAGCCAATGGGGGAGCAACACGCGGCGCCATTCCCGTCGCTGTCAGTACTAGCCAGCCGGAGCTGGGGTCGTGGCTGACTGGCTGGTGACTTGGTGAGTGCTGACAGCGACGGGACGTGCGCCCACCGCCGCCGCGCTATGACATGCGAGCATGCGACTGACCGGGGCCAAAGCTGGCGCCGCCCTTGTCACCTTCACTGCTTCACACCACCACACCCATGCGTCCCAAATCACGCATGGTCGGTCGCTTGGAGGAGATAAGGTACTGTTGGTAGTCCAGGCGTTGCTTGTCTCGCCTCCATCAACCAACGACCAACGGGGGAGATATGGCTGGAGGCAACAGGTACGGTGGCGCCGGCCGGCTAGCTTGGTTGCCATCAACTTCGTAACTTGCATGCATTGTCTCAGTTCAATGATAAGCCGCTCTGGTCTCGTGTCAATGTAATCCATCATGCTATAAAAAAAATGCCAATCTTCTGCTCATACCACGTACGCACAGTTCAGATAGCTAAGTAATATTTTCTCCGTTCTAAATTATAAGTCGCTTTGATTTTTTTAGTATATTTATTTTTTCTATATATCTAGGTATAATAATATGTCTACATACATAGTAAAATGGGTGAACCAAAAAAGTCAAAGCGACTTAAACGAAGAAAGTATCAGTGATTGGGAAACAGTCATCTAACATAACTAGCTAGCAGGCACTTCCTAGATGTAAAATTTTCGTCTGGCTGTTCCTCCAAAATCGGCAGTAGACCGAGGCTTGCGATTAGTGGATGTCCGAACCAGCACACTTGCCCACTTTGCCATAGTTGCACGGAGATAGCGGTCCATTTTTTTAACACTATCGCTACGCCATACGGGCCGGGTCTGGGACACCATCCATGATCCATGCGTGGCTACCAGCTGATCTCTTGCACGGTGAGAGACGTACGTGGCACACTCTCACGATGATAGCGGACTGGTGGCAGGAGATTGCTTTCAGTATAGGGCGTGTCCTATGGGAGCACTCCGTCTGATGATGGTCTTATTAGGGAACATGCAACGGTTAGTAAGCCAACCTCTCCAACAATATTAACTTTTAGCACATAGTTTTTAAGTATGAATGGACCCACATGACACTCTCACATAACCTTAAAATATGTGTAAGAGCTTAGCTCTTGATTAAGAGCTAACTTTTCTATCTCTTCTATTAAAATATAAAAAAAATACTTAAAGCTAGCTTAAAAGCCAATTGTTGGAGCTGCCCTTAGCATGTATTCGGTTTAGGGATAACATAGGATATAATGGACCAATTTCTAATTTTTCGGACAGGACCCATCTACTTTTGTGTTTGGTTACGAGGATACAGTCATTCCTTTTTTTTGGTTGGAGAGATTGAGAGATATGGGATGATGCAATTTTTGACACCATTAGAAGGTAATAATCTATATAGACTCCATCTGACACATGTGGACCCTACTTGTCATTTCCTCTAATGACTTTTTTTGTTTTCTTTTCTTTTACCGGACACACCTTGTCTTCTCCCATCGGACCGTCAACATAGGCATAAGAGGGAAACAGAGCATCGTGCCTCCCCTCGCCACCGGTATGTGCCTTCCCCACTAGGATTGAAAGCGGGACAGATATTTCCAGATATCCATATGTACTGACGGGCGGGGGTCCAAACCATATATGAATAGACACTATCTAAATTCAAACATTTAATATCCGTTTCATACCCGAATCCGAATACTCAAAATCAGATTTCTGATATGTATATGAGATAGATATCAATCTCTGATATGATTTGTATCTGGTTGCAAGATCCAAAAAAATTATGGGATAGAATACAGGATATATGCATGAGATAAAATGCAAGATCACTGATATCCATCTATTTCAGATATTATTTAATCCCGATTCCCCTCCACTGCCCACCCTACCCCAACTTCTCTAGTGCCTCCCCTCCCCAAACCCGCCCCACATCATCATGACCTCGGGCACCCACTGAAAGGTCCTAATATGGCTAGAGGGGGGTTAATAGCTATTTAAAACTTCTACACAACACTAGAGCAAATTGGTTAGTAACACAAATGGCACAATGCAATTTTGCTCTAGCTCTATATGGGCTACAAGCCACCTATCCCAACAATTCTAGTTACTATAATCACTATCACACACAACAAGATAGATCACTACTCACTAAGCTAGTGTGCTCTTAAAGACTAACTAAAGAGCTACACTAACCAAACTAACAAGCTCTCAAAGACTAATTACACTAAAGAGCTTGACATCTAGTTTGCGGGAATGTAAATGAATAAGTAGGGTGATTATACCGCCGTATAGAGGAGTGAACCAATCACAAGATGAACGCTAATTCAATCACCGGGAGAATACCAAAGGGCAAGAGGCAACCAATTTTTCTTCCGAGGTTCACGTGTTTGCCGGCACACTAGTCCCCGTTGTGTCGGCCAACACTTGGTGGTTCGGCGGCTAATAGGTATCACACACCTAGCCCACCACAAGAGGCGCCGCAAGAACCTACCCACAAGTGACGTAGCTCAATGACACGAGCAATTTACTAGAGTTGCCTTTGGCGCTCCGCCGGGGAAGACACAAGACCCCTCACAAGCAACCGATCGAGGCCGAAGACAATCACTAACTCCGCTCAACGATCCTCCAATCACCAGGCTGTCTAGGTGTCGGCAAACACCAAGAGTAACAAGCTCACAACCAGCCCAAATCACCCAATCAGTGCCACAAAATGATGCAATTCAATGCAATGCACTAGAGGCTCTCCAATCTCACTCAAGATGATGAAATCAAGTGAACAAGTGAGTGGAGTGTGTTGCTCAACTTTCAAAGGGTGTACACAAGTGTATGAGGTGCCAAGAGGGTGGCCAAGGCTAGCTACAGCCTCTATTTATAGCCACACAAGCAAATAGAGTCGTTACCCCTTGGAGCTGCTCTCTGCGAGAGCACCGGACAGGTCGGTGTGCCACCAGACAAGGGGTGGCGGTGCCCTCCAACGGTCTACTCAATGGCTATTTTGACTAGCCATTGGGTCATCGGACAGGTGACAGTGGCACCGAACAGTGGCGGCGGTGCCACCCCGGCCGAGCCCCCATTTTCCCTCCTCTCTAGATAAATAGTGTGGTGCACCGCCGCACCCATGACGGTGACCATGGCGGTGCCCCCCTCGGCTATAAATCCAACTTGCTGCCCTCAGGAGAAACAGGGCGGTGGCACCGACACAGGTAGTGGCGGTGCACCGCCGTGCCCATGGCGGTGAACATCGTCGTATCCGATGACCACCCCACAGCGGCCCTTCTCTGTCAGGTCCTGGTGGGCACTGCCACAGGGGTGATGGTGCATCGGACAAGGGGTGGCGGTGCCACCCTGGCACCACCACTAGCTCTTCGAGTTGTAAACTTTTGTTCGATTTGATCCACGTCAACTCGAGCTACTCCCCGCAAGCGATGCTAACTCTTAAAGTGTTTTCTCAAAACATGTTAGAGCCAAGTTAGCATTTCTCAAAACATTTTCCATAAATATTTTTGCTTGCTCTCCGATGTGCACTAGGCCTAAATGCAATGCATGAAGTCTAACACCTAGTGGCACTAGATGACCGAATTGTCTAGTTAAGAACCCCTCTTAATAATACGGCCATCTATCCTAAATGTGATCACACTTTCTATAGTGTCTTGATCACTAAAACAAAATCCCTAATTATACCTTTGCCTTGATCTCCATAGGGTTTTGTTTTTCTCTTTCTTCTTTTCCAAGTTGAGCACTTGATCATCATCACATGTGGCCATCTCATCATTTCATGTGATCAACATCACCATTTGAGTGCCACCATGCTCTTCACTTGGATTGCACTAGCTCATATCATCACTGATGACAAAGGTTAGTGCTTAGGTTTCATCAATTATTCAAAACCAAACTAGGGCTTTCACCCGCGAAGGCAGAAGATTCTATGCCGCCACGAGCTCGATGCGGGGAGGAGACAACCTTTGCTGCCACGACCTTGGTGCATGGAGGAGTCGCTAGTGCCTCCAAAAGCCCGCACGAGGAGTAACCACTCATGCAAGGAGACAACTGGATGACACCATCAATAGAGGATGACCCCGTCCACTCATTTTCGAGAGACGAGCATCCCACATCTCGACGTCATATTTCATTTCGGGGACCGACCCATCCTCGGCTTCCTCCATCCAAAAACCATCAAAAAAAGGTTTAACCCATCCCATCTTCTTTGGTCCCATGAACCAAACACACACTTATTAGTATCGCTTCCTCCATCCAAACAACATAAAAAATGTTTAACTCATCCCATCTTCTTTGGTCCCATGAACCAAACACACACTTAGTATCACGGAAGATATATAAAGAGAGTAACACCCATCTTAGTGTTTGGTTGGAAATGGAACCGTCCCCTAAAGGGATTACTTTTCAAAGATATTGTCCCCGGGTGCTTTAAATATGAGGTACCACGCTATCCCCTTCCGACGGTGTTGATTTCCGTTTGCTCATCGTCTTCTTCATTTTGACGTCTCCTCGCCTCCCTTCTTCCTCCCAACGTCACATAGGCCACGCCATCGAGAGGTTGCATCGCCGGGGAGGCCGCACCCCTTGGGCAGCAGCACCGCCGGGGGGCCACGCCCCCCCTGGGTTGGACATGCCCCTTGGGTTGGACATGCCGCCAGGGAGGCTGCGCCCCCTGGGCTAGCCGCACCGCCGGGGAGGCCGCGCCCCCTGGACAGCAGCACTGCTGTGCTTTTTTTTATGTGTTTTGGGAAGAAAATAGAAGGAAGAGAGCGAAGAGGAGTATGACATAGGGACCCGTCTTAATAGGTTACCAACGGACACATAATGGTTGTGTCTCATCTCTCATGTCCCTTGCTTGTCCCTTGAACCAAACAAAAGACAGGGACAACCCTATCCCAACAACCAAACATTAAACTTAGACTGTCCCAACCTCAAAACTGGGACATGACCGCCTCATCCTCTATATCCCAGAACCAAACACAACCTTAGCCATTGTGCTATGTGATACAATTAAAATTTGGTTTTCCCTTTTGGTGACCATGGCTTGAGCCATACTATCCCTTTATTACTAATAAACGGCATGCCATGCCATTCAAAAAAATCAATCTAGGATAAATTTTGGCCTCAGAAAGTAGAAACTACGTACTACAAACACCGGCCAATACTTTTACATTATTGAGTTTAGAAGCATGCAAATTAGATATGAATAATCAAATTAAGTAATGAAATGGAGTTGGACAAATCTAAAGTGATAAATTTGACTTAGAACAAATCTAAATAGACTTATATTTATGTGGTGAGCGAAACTAGGCTTGGACGCATGAACGCCAAAGGGGGAAAAAAAGAAGATAAACAGGGCCACAACAGGTGGCACATATGGCTTCTTGCAAATTTTGCAAGTGCCATTTTCTTCACACGGCCACCTGAATCCCAAGTGGCGGCAGTCATTTCACACGAAAAGCATTTGAAGACATTTGAGTGGGATTTGGAATTGGAAACACAAAAGTGATTCATAAAAGAACACCTTTTTGCAAGTTCTACGAGGGAATCATGGCGTGGAGATGTAATTCTACATGCGGTGTCATGTCGCAACAACATTTGCCGTTTCTTCCCCGGCTTTTGTACGCACGGGTGACAGGCCACAAGCCCACAGCCACAACAGGTGAGAAGTCGTATATCCCTACGCACGAACCTGAAGCGATGGACGTCTGCGTGACAACTGACAAAATAGGCTGAAACGCAACAGCTACGGTGACAAATAAACCCAAGTGAGTTAATATTTCCTTATGATGGTTTAGCAATAAAGTGGGGAAATGAATTGGTTCAAACACAACATCGCCATCAAATCCATGGAGAACTTGTCACAACACTGTCAAGTTCTTTGCCTGGCTCCTCACCCAGAACAGAATCCACTGCCGGGCGGCCCTAGTCCACAAACACATCCTCGACGACGCGCGATGTGAACTGTGCGGCCTGTCCGATGAAACGGCAGACCACATCTTGTCCGAGTGCTCCTTCGCACAGTCCTTCTGGACTCACATTGGCTGGCCGTCCGGGTTGCCAAAGTTTCAGAGCTCTGGAACACTCAACAACCTCCAAGGATCTCCAAAGAAGTGCTGAACCCCCTGCTCCTCCTCCTCCGCTGGGAAATTTGGAAACATAGAAATGAGGTGGTTTTCAGAGGGATGGCGCCTGACATTGCACGGCTCAAAGCTGCCTGCAGGGAGTCGATCAAGGCTCGGAGCTGCCGCATCCCCAGGAAGGAAGTCATTAGCTAGGCAATGGAGTAACGTTTTGATTATGTAATCTACACTCTCCCTATCTCCCGGCTCTGTATTTGTAACCAAGGCCATGCCTTCCACCCACCGGTTATCCGGCATCTGTGGAATATATTGCAGGTGGGGATTTGTTTATCCCACCCCCGAAGTTGACCTCAAAAAAAAAAAAAAAAAATACTGGCACGATATCATACCAATGCGACTAGGAGACTGTAAACTCAAGTAGAAATCCTGCAGAGTGCGAGGGTCGATCATTTGGTCGCGATAACATCCCATCACGTGCTCCAGAGAGTAGAATGTGAAACAACCGTTGGGCATCAAACATGGAATCACACACGTGCCCATGCACTGCATCGAACAATTTCCTTCCAACTATTTCTTCTAAATTTAAACAATAGTCACATGGGTTAATACATGCGCATAGACACGTGTCACAAATCCACGACTGGTGCCCACGATTGTAGATTGTTCCATTGGGACCGTCCTCATTGAATTTTTTAGCGCACAAAAACACCCCTGGAATTTTTATTGCTGTTTGGATACTTTTGTTTTGGAACATCCACGTTAATTCTCAAGGGCTATGTTAAATTTCAACAAAAACTAAAAACATCTAGGAATCGACTCATATTTCCATTATGAAAAAAATACTATAAAGTAAACATCCTAATATAAACCTATATCTAAATTACCAATACTTTCCATTATAATGTTAAGTAACTTACAAAATTTTATTTGAATTTCCCATCTTTGTTATTATGAAAAATAATGTAGATTGTAAAGTAACCCTAAATTTGAATATAAATTATCTCTGCCATTATTAAAAAATAATGTATGGTAATCTGTCACCGTACCATAGATTATTTGCATTTAAATTACCCACCTCCACCTTATTAAAAAAAAAGAAAAGTAACATCTTAATAACATAAATATGTCACTTTGAAAATATCTCAAAATACTTCTATATATGCTTCTAAATTATCCACTTCTATTTTTTTATTAATATAGAGAAAACTAAATCAAGGTACACATGCATGATGTTTGTCACCAGATCTGTATGAAAGAAAGTGTATATATAAAGTAATTAGTAATTAAAGTCTACTACAATCGGACAAGATAAGATAGCACATATATGGGCAATGTGTTAAAACATGACCAAACTAAGGAGACCAAAGATACATGATTTTCATTAGTTATGGACCATAAATATGTCCTTGAATTGAGATTATTGTCCTCTATTAAATTACTAGCTCGTGTAAGAGCCTTGATTATTATACTACTACATAATATTCATCACCGCTGGGTCTAAAACCCCTTTCACCGTCGGTTTTGTCCTTTGATGGTGAGAGTGGAAAGTGATGACTACCTTCATCACCGCCAGTTCATTATATGAACCGACGGTGGAAATTGAAAACAAAAAAATCCAGCTGCTACTCACATCGTTCTCGTCGCTCAGCTGCTTAGCCCGCCACTTCCTCTATGCCCTCCCCCCTCCCACTGCCAAGTCTGAGAGAGGGTGATCGAGATTGAGATAGGAGAGCTAGACCACCCACATGCAAAGAGAGAGAGAGAGAGGGAGAGGGGGGGGGAGAGGACTCACCTCCATGCTGGGGCCCATCGACGGGGCATTGTGCACTGAACGATGAGGGGGTGCTTGAGGGTCCACCACCACGGTATCGTAGAGAGGAGTCATGGGAGTGATGAATAGAGAGAAAAAGTGAGGGAAAGAATAAATGGAAACACGAGAAGGATGGAGAGGGGTGGGGGTCAATGACATGTGTGTTCCATGAGCGGCCATTCATGCGGCGTCACATGGCTACATGGGCCCACCTGTCAACCACCCTAAAGATGCACAATAGACGGGAGAGACACACGGGGCGAGAAGTAGTGGGCGCACGTCTAGATGGTGGGTTCAGTGGACGGTTTTCATTGACAGCTCCTCACCCGAACAAATGGTGAAAAGCATTTTCACCATTTATTTTATCCAAACTAGTGGTGATATAGTATCACCAACGGTTTTAATAAAACCAACAGTGAAAATGTTGTAGAAAAATGTTTCTGTAGTAGTGTTAGGCTAGTGCGCTATAAAAAGGTCATTTCCATTTTGTTTGAATGTGTGGTTGTGGTTGTGGGGGCAGGCAACGTTTGTAAGACAAATAGGCACAAAATTGAAGGTGTATTTGTATGATTGTATCTATCAAACCAGATCAAATTTTAACCTCAATGTTTGTGTGATTTATGTGATTGTAGAAGACAGTGTTTTAAATAGACGTGCAAATTCAAAAACTGTTTGGGTACAGTTTTGTTTTGTTAAATTGGCCATTTTTTATTTTCTTATTGATTAAATTTCATATGACATTCAACCCGATATTGAGAATATCATGTTTAAACTATGCTTCATAAAAAAAGGATAAGTTAAAAAAAAAACAAAGAGAGCAAGGGAAATATACTTCTTTCATTCTAGATTATAAGATATTTTCGTTTTTCTAGATACATATCAATTGTTATGTATTTAGAAAAGCTAAAACGTCTTATAGTTTGGGAACGAAGGGAGCAGATACGAGATCGGTGAATTCAAAATGTGACATGCAGACTAGCCTAGTTCTATATGTACCATTTTGTGATCGGGATGATCGGAACAACCCCAACAATAGATGCTGGGACCTTTCCAAGGCACGGAGTATACACTACTAGTATATATCATAATCCCATTACCATTCCCCTCAAAAAAAAAATCCCATTACCATTATGATCCTATGACATACCGTGGAACGAATAGAACACTCAGCTTTCTCTTCAGACCGGCGTAGTAGGGCTGGCGCCCTGCGCCCTGAAAACGGCCGGCCCCGTTGGACCAGGACCGTGCTTGCGATTTGGTGGGCCCAACACATGTCACGATGGCAACAGTAGGCCCATTATCGTTGGCTCCTCCATTTTTTTTATAGGAAAAGGAAGAAAACCTAGGCATGCTTCCCCTCGTTTTTTTAACGCCTCAAATTTTAAGTAGTATGTGAACTCACACTACAACCACATGCATGCACACAACTAGATTACAACCTTACTTCAGCACTACAACCACATGCATGCACACAACTAGATTGCAACCTTACTTCAGCACTACAACCACATGCATGCACACAACTAAATTACAATCATGCACACAACTAGATTACGACCTTACTTCAGCACTACAACCAATAGAAAATGAAACGGTCGACCCAGACATAGACGGTCGACCCAGGTGGATATACCCTATAAAATATAGGCCGTAGCAAGCGTAGTTCAATGTAAAGATGGCAACGGGTAAAATCCGCGCAGATACTAGCCCTAGATATCCATACCCGCGAGCAAAAATCCGTGCCCGCACCCGCGCCCGTTAACCGTCACGGGTAGAAAGCCATGCCCGTGCCCGCTATCCGCGGATATCACATGCCCGCGGGCACACCCGTATACCCACAAAAATGAAGCAACAAAACACCCAACCATATCTTAATAGCAAGTAAGAAACAATATATCAAAAAATAAACGTCTATATCTCAACATTAGATAAAGTATGACACATTGACCATACAAGAGTCATTAAAAATCTACATTAGTGTATCTCAAGTCATCACAAATTAACACGAATAAAGACATACAATCGTATATAGATTTATAGGGTCATTGGCGCGGGTCTAGCGGGTTTGCGGGTGCGGATATCATTTTTCCATGCCCACGAGCAAATATCCATCGGGTTTAGAATCACACCCATGCCCGTGCCCGTGGGCACAAACTTAAACCCATATCCATGCCCATCGGGTTTTCTATCCGCGGGCATGCGGATATTTTGTGCCCGTTGCCATCTTTAGTTCAATGTAGCGAGCGTAGTTCAGTGGTAAAACATCTCCTTGCCAAGGAGAAGATACGGGCCAGCTTAATTTAGTAAGGTGCTATGATAAAAAAATCAGTCTAGTTGACTACTTAACTACTTATATTATAGTTTATATTATAGTAAATTATTTATTTAATTTTAATATAGTAAATGACTACTTAACTACACTACTTCTATTAAATTACTATTTAATATTAAATGAATATTAAATTAAGTAGTTGTTAGTCAGTACTGTACCCCTTCCTATCTTATCCTTCCTTTGCACCCGACTCAAAAAAAAAGAGTGCTTATGTTTATGTTATTCCGTTATTGGTATGGTTATGTTATATAGTAAATGGATAAAAGGGATATCCTCTGGCATTAGAGAATATTCGACAAGAAATTATCTACAGGTTAAGATATCTCTGACAAGGGCTATAGCTCAGCAGCATGTTCGGTTGGCTAGTTCGTATCGTTGCTGGTTCGTGAAGAAGTATTGCTGACTGGTTTGTGTGAAAGAAAAATACTGTTCCGGCTGGAAATTGACGATCGTTTACGACACCGGACACCGGTGAACACCGGTGAGGCACGCGAGTGGATCAGAGATCGAACTCGGGTGGGCTTCTCGCACGCCGGTGCAGCTAGCCAACCGAGCCTTAGGGGGCGTTTAGATCCAAAAAATTTTGGATTTTGGCTCACTGTAGCATTTCGTTTGTATTTGGTAATTAGTGTCTAATTATGGACTAATTAGATTCAAAAGTTTCATCTCGCGATTTCTCACTCAACTGTGCAATTAGTTTTTTTTTCGTCTACATTTAGTACTCCATGCATGTGCCGCAAGATTCGATGTGACGGGGGTACTGCGCAAAATTTTTTGGAATCTAAACAGGCCGTTACTCAGTCCCTCGCATGCTTCCCCTTGTTGGAACTTGGTCACTGTCCTCGATTTGATGGAGATGAGACGAGTGCAGCTGGAAACTGACGCTTCAACGCTTTTGGGGCAAGTCGTTCAATGTACCACGTGCGGCCTACCTGCGTGGCTGCGTCATCGTTAATTACGTACCCTACCCGATCGATAATTATAATTGCATGCCCCCACTTCACAAATCGTGCGTCACTGGATTTGTTTTAAAGTTGATGATGAAATTAGCTGGTGCTGTTAGTAGCATGTGTGATGTACGCATGCATGCTAGAATACTATGCTAACTTTTGACACCAGCTTTCCTGGTTGCAAGAAAAACATGCACGTGTGCGTGCCGATGACAACTTGCCAACTTGAGATATAGAGCATGCTCCGAGCTAGTAAAATACACCAGTCGCCCCCCCCCCCCCCACACACACAAACTTGTTCATTGGTGTCATAAGTCTCCAAATAATCTGTATATATCTAGATTCCACAACTTAAGTGGCTCACTTGAGGTCCAAATCTGTTCACATAGTACTATCATTATTTTAAATTTTAAGCCGTTTTAGTTTCCTTTTGAATCAAACTTATCTAAATTGAGTGGAGTTTATATAAAAATATAGACACCTACATATGAAATATATGCACTTTCAAAATATCTTTCATGTGATACAAAAGATCTTTGTGTAGTTTTTTATAAACTTGGTTAAAACAAGAGAAATATGACTTCGGACAAAGCCAAAATGACTTACAATTAATTTGGAACACAATGTTCATATCAGTGTTGGGTCACAAATGGCAACATGAAAAAAATGACCATTGGAACCCACATGTAATCCCCTAACATCATTGCTCGATTTGGTCACCCATAATTAATGGTATTTGGACCTTAAGTGGCATAAGTAACAAATTTAAGGATCGTCGGTGTACTTAACTCTATTCTTGATAGCTAGGAGTATATAGCTTTGGTGCAATTCCTTTTTCATTTTTTAGAAAAGAAACATTGTAAAGTTCAATTTATGTTTGTAAGAAAGATTAAAGGTTCTGGTGGACATGTCAACAAAGCCACTACTTTCTGTTTAACTGTCCCCATCCAGCTCAAATTGTCCAAAATATTCAGTACCCATGCTTGCTTAATGATGGTCCCCATATATTATATACAAGTTAATATTCAATATGTAGCGCAGCACAGTTGGTAGCATGTATTAGCTTGTATTCGTCCTGTGCAGTGAATTTTTTTTCGTGTTTTATTGCCCGTATATACTCTTACATGCATTTCTACGGTGTTCAAAGTAGGTATTTGTATTTCCTCCATTCCAAATTATAAGACGTTTTGATTTTTTTTAAACATAGTATTTAAGTGCATTACAAAAATAATATATCTAGAAATGTCAAAATGTCTTATAATTTGGAACAGAGAGAGTAGTCACCAATCTGCTAGATTTAATTGTATTGGACAATACATACTTGTACAAGCTGATGAAGCACACAAAAATAAAATATACTCATCTCACCTACCTGTGTTAAAAATATGAGACCTCTACTAAAACATGCAGACAATTACCAAACAGCTTGCAGACAACCAAAATTTCAAGGTATTCTGGCTTAGTTAGTGTTGTATACGGTGTAATGCATGCTAAAACTAATACAAACAACTGACCCCACCTTATACATCTAGCAAGTACTTAGCAGTTACAGTTAAAAGGGAGTGAGTGCAGTTTCTGTGCCGCTTGGCGCTTGCAGACGCCAACCGTTTTAGAGGTCGACTGGAACTTGGAAAGTTAAAATTAACTAAAAAAATTGAGAGAGGGAAACTTGACAGAAAGTTTGCTTGGGTGGTGTTCAAATCCGGCCCAAAAGAGGGAGAGTGACAAGCACGCACGCACACGTGACCTGCCAGCCATGGTGGGCCCAATGCGTCGAGGAAGCTGGGCCAGTCCATAAAACTCTGTCCCATGTGAGTTAGATAGTCATTTTGGGTATTACGGCCCTTCCGAATTTGAGAGCTTCTGGTTTAGCGTGGGACAGCAGCGCTCTGGGCTCTCAGCTATATGAATGTGAGATTTTGTTTTTTGTTACCAATTTTTTTGGAGTACATAGCTTGACAAGTGTATAAAACAAATGGTGATATATGCATGAATGCTCACACATTTTTTTGACCGAAACGGCAGGGGAGCTCCCTGCCTATATTTTTTTCTTTTTTTTTTCAATTAAATGGAAGAATGTTATGTACAACAAAATGATATACAATGCTCCCACTCACACTGGCCCTAGCCCTTATGAAGAAGGGCTATAGGAGACTGAGCTCGCACCAGCAGGGAGAAGCCTTCTTTTTAGATTGATCCTAGCAAGGATCTCCAGCGTCATGTGAAAAACAGCGGAAGGTAACTGTAGTACCACTATAATTAGTTTGGGTAACGTACAATATTGTGAATGGATTTTTTTGAAAGAAATAATATGTGCCAATTCACCCTAACACATGTAGATTGATGCGAATCAGACTACATCCAAACAAAGCATTACATTTTACTATAACAGTTTGTGTTTCTGTTAAACCGTAGTAGGAGTAATTACATGGAGTCGTGCATAGAGAAAAGCAGGTGTACCGTACGGGCATTGCCGCCGGGAATGCAGAAACTACCGCTACCGCCAATCGGCCGATGGGAAGCTGGCATCCACCGGAATGAACGGCGGGAGATCCCAGTCAATTCAGGTAGTACGAAAAGCGAGCTCCGCCGGGCCGGTCCATAGGTTTGCACCGCTATGGGCCCCACGGGTATATATTCATTTACTTGCCGACCAAGTACTAGTACTATGATGTGCTAAAGAAAACTAGTACTATGATGAAGTCCACTGTCCACTTCGGTTTAGTTTTATGTCTCTTTTGTTTAGTAAGTATGGGTCCAATCCAGTGGCTAGTATTTATAATCTATGATGAATTATATCTCTTGTCCACTTTTTCATTGTAATTTTATTATCTACTTATATTATCTAGAAGATATTAATAGGTATATATGACAAGAATTTTATATAATCTTCTTCTTAATATAAATAAAAAATATTAAGTTATACTACTAATTTTTTTTGTTGTCAAACATTGGGGGGGGCCATGGCCCCTGCCAGCCCCCCCCTGGCTCCGCCAGTGGTCCAATCAAAATAGGCCCAATAAAAACAACTCACATCAAGCATGCTAGGGAGCAAGCACCACTGCACTGACACACAAAATTGGTTACATCAGGTCATCAGCAGCTCAATGTGTTCACATTTTAAAATTATAATAGAACTAATGTTTACTACTGGCAATTTAAATTAAATTTCGATTGCACCATTATTTGTTTTACAATATATGCTTCAAAACAAGAACCCATTTAGTATGCTTAGAAAATATTTCGTTGAAGAATATTTTCTCATGAAAATGGAATATTTTCTCTCTTTTTTAAGCAGGGACAATGTTTCATCTTCACACAAAAAAAAATGTTCTAGATTCGTGGAAATATGTTCCAATTCAAAAGAAAAATATAGTGATATTCACTTGAACTATTTCTTCTTCAATGCAATTTGACTGTTTCCATGGCTTATTCTAAACTATTCAGTATTCACAAGACGTTTCACAATGTGTTCCGGATTGTTCTTATGGTATTTTTGAGATTCTCATACTACCTTTCAAGTTCCTTGTATATATCGGCTCCGATCAGTTGTGCTCATTTGGCTGCACTGCAGCTGCTGCTGTTTGCTGTCAGTGACATAAAACTTGAAACGGTTATATGCAGTCAATGAGAGTAGCGTTGCAATCTTTGCAGCGGCGGCTAAAATAATCACAACCGAGCGGAATTATCATTAGTTCATTGTGATGGTCTCATGGATTATTATTACTATTTAATCATTGCACATTTTTAGGACATGTATGTTTTAAGCTCCGAATATTTTTGCTAAAATATGGAACATGTGTCTCCATAATCTGCAATATTTTCTCACCATGTGAGAACATTTCTTTTTCTGAACATGCTAAAGGTCTCATGAGCACCTAAGAGGAGGGGTGAATTGGGTGTCTAATTTCAATTTAAATCCTAAGGCTCAATATAAATCATAAACTATTCTAGTAAAAGGGCTCTAGATATGTGTTATCCGTGGTTGCTAAGGGCTCTCAAGAGAGAGGGTGAGGGGATATAAATACGCAACCTCCCAAAACTAGTTGTTATTGTGCTGGATAGGATTTTTTGAGACTTGAGAAGTTAGTATACATTCTGCATAGTCTAGACATCGAGAAACAAGAGGTATCAGAAATTTTGGTCAGGAAATAGAATTTTCGGTCAGAAAAAGTTAACTTTAATCTGAGAGCACATGATGGGAAATTACATCGAAATTTCTAGAAATGCTCCTAAATTTTCACTTCAAGCTTCAATTTCAATAATTTTGGACTATGGAAAACTTATTTTAGAGGGCTATCCATCCTAATTGAAAGCAATCTCCAAGACGTTCAAAGTTCAAGTGTTGTGGAAAGTGTATCTCTCAAGTTAGCCCTTAGATTTGGTTATTTTGAGCACAGAAACTTGTCAACAGACTCAAATCAGTTTCATCCCTCTTGATAAGACAACATACCTATTGTCAAGATCCAATATAAAAAATATTTCAATCTCTTGAGCTTGCATGACGTTTCACATGCCATTTCTTCATTATATGTTTTCATAGGGTTGTAACCAACTTTCCCTCAATCCTTGAGTAAGTCCACCTTGACCTTGTGATCTGAGCTGTTTCAACACATAAGAGTTCGATACATAGTTTTATGTCACATCTTAACATTGGTTCATTAGCGCTAAGTTGTCATTTGCCCTTCACCCTCACTTAGTACCTCGAAACAAAATCCTTACTTAACCCTTTTCCCCTATCTTGCCATTCTCAAGTCAAGCTTTGCTTCGTATCAAGCATATGCATTAATTGATTACAATTCCTCACCCTATCTTGCTTGAATGTTTACTTCTATATCAATATTGTGATGAATAAAGCTTCCATGTTCTGCTTCATGAAATACTAAATTGTTGATCAACTTTCTTCTTTCTCGATTAAGAATATCATCGATGTGACCAAACAAGCAATTTCCTTTGATCCACCATTGCTCTTGATCACACATCTTGACATATATCAATACGAATGAATTAACAATATCTTCTCATCCATGCAAGTAGGTCTTCAGTGAGAACAAATTAAACTTTTACTTCATCAATTTGCTTGCATTTTCTTGTATTAGACACATTGAAAGCTCTAGTTTGGTTTTGGTGAATTGATGAAACCCTAGGTGCTAACCCCTTTTACTCTAGTGATCATGAGATAGGGTAGCACATTCCAAGTAGTGGAGCAAATGATGAAGATCATGATGATGGTGGTGCTAGCCATGGTGATGATCAAGTGCTCAGGCTTGGAAAAGAAGAAAGAGAAAAACAAAAAGCTCAAGACAAAGGTGATATCCATAGGAGCATTTGTGTTTTGGTGATCGAGATATGTAGCGAGTGTGATCACATTTAGGATAGATAGTCGTACTATTAAGAGGGGTGAAACTCAATGTGAAATGCGGTTATCAAAGTGCCACTGGATGTTCTAACTCATTGCATATGTATTTAGATTCTAGTGAGTGCTAACACTTTTAAAAATGTTTGTGAAAATATGCTAACACACATGCACAAGGTAATACACTTGGTGGTTAGCACATTTGATCAAGGGTGACGAAGTAAGAGTTGATCTAGGGGCATTGGACCCTGATCATTGGAGCGTTGGACCAGCCTCTGGCTAGGTCCGATAGCTAACCTGAGCGTAGGGGCTCGGGCGTGGGAGCATCGGACCCTGCAGCGTGGTGACGTCGAGCGACACGCATGCACTATTCCTCTCCGCGGGAACTGGCGTGGCACGCGCTGGCCTAACATGTGGAGGCGTCGGACCGAGGGTTGTGTCTGACGGTTGGCGACAGACCAGGGTCTGACCTTTTTTGTGCTCTCTGGACCTTACTAGACCGCATCAGACCCTCCCTGTGTGGAGTCCAACATTGGGTCCGACGGTTGGGTCCGACGGTTTGATCAATGGGTGGCAGTGGACCGTTGGCGGCAACGGTCGTTTTGATTTGAACGAGGTCACGTGGCAACACGTGGTTGGCTGTGACTGGTGCCGGACCCTAGTGTTGGATGGTCTGAGTGGGTCCGAAGGTCACTTAAGTGGCCTAACGGTCACTACCTCTTGGGGGTGTCTATTTAAGTGAAAGGGCCAGCCTTGGGTGCTCTCTTGGTAATTTGACATATTTCTCATCCCTTAGAGCTGAGCTACTCCTCTCCATCCACTCCTACTTGATTGATTCATCATTTGGTGAGATTGGAGAGCATTCAAGTGCATTGCTTTGAGTGATTGCATCTAGAGGCACTTGGTGATTGTGTTTCGCTACGGGATTTGCTTGTTTCTCTTGGTGGTTGCCGCCACCTAGACGGCTTGGTGCAGCGAGGATCATCGAGCAGAGGAAGGTGATTGTCTCTGGCTCCGATCGTGGTGATTGTGAGGGGTTCTTCACATTTCTCCGGCAGAGAGCCAAAAGGTACTCTGGTGGATTGCTCATGGCGTGTGTGATCCTCATCTTGTGTTGGTTGTGCGGCAGCCGATTGCGGGTTAGGCGTGTGATGCCTATTAGCGCGTGAACCTCCAAGTGAGTGAATCGCCATAACGGGGACTAGCTTGCCGGCAGGCAAGTGAACCTCAGTGAAAAATCTTGTGTCATCTTGTCTCCAAGGAATTCATTTGGTATTCATTGTGATTGATTGATCACCTCTTGCCACGGCGGTATAAACATCACTACCTCTCTTGTATTTACTTTCCTAGTGTAGCTAAGATCTTTAGTGTAATTAGTTTTGAAAGCTAGCTTATGTCTTGTCTAGTGGTTAGTGTGGCTCTTTAGTTAGTCTTTGAGAGCACACTAACTTAGTGGTAGTGACTTAGTGTTTACATCAAAATTTGGAAGAAGAATTGCAAGAACTCGAAAGCTCCCAAGATCATGTCCTCAAGAAATCGATTGCGTGAAGGTCAGTATTAGTTGATTTGAATGCAGCACTGAAATCGGCTTTCTTCAGATAGTGCCAGCAGATAACGACAAAAGATACGATCGGCGCCGGGAAAAACATGTTGGACTCTACAAAAAGGGAAAGATTGGGGTCCAAGTTATCTTAAATTAGGAATATTTTCTCTTAGGCCAAAAATTGTGATGAGTCATGCCTAAGTAGGATTCATGCATAGATTCCGGGTATAAATATTGGACCCCGGCTATTGTAAAAGTAACACAATCAATCAAATATAAGTTCTTTACTTTTTTTGGCTTTGGCCACCCCTTAGGAGTAGGAGTAGAGTAGATCTCGACGAGTTCTTCAGTGAGCAGGGCTGCATCGGTCCGGCCGACCTCCGGCTTGTCTGTAAGTACCGTCATGGCTTATACTTCTATTCGTACGGCTGCATCGATCCGATCGACCTCCACTGTGACTCTGGTATAAGCTAGTTATCGATTCTTGTTTAGTTCAAGTACGGTTGCATCGATCCAATCGACCTCCACTGCTCGAACTAGATTAAGGTCAAGTTATCGGCTCTATCTAAGGGTGGCGTCCTTCGGATAGATTCATTAAGTTATCGATATTGGTTATTGCTTTCATTATTTATTTAATTATGGCAACATCACTTCGCCCGATTGGGATTGATCTAGATCGGACTTACATCCTGTTTAACCCATCGTTTGTTAATCTAAACTGATCTAATCTGCATCTTAAACGATGAATTATGTTTTATCGGCTGTTTTATGTCAATCTTGATCGTGCATAGTGTGCGGTTAAGGCATGTCTGGTCTTGAGTAGATCTATTGGCTAACAAAAACCGTTCCATGGCCTGTTATCACGGCCTGTGTGATTCTACCTCACACCCCACTATTAGCACCGTGGAGTGGAGATCGTTATTTGGTAGATCTGTTCCTGATAGGGCATGACTTTAACTGTGCGCTATGCCTGAATCGGCTGTTTTAGCCGATATCGAGTGCTTTCACATATGCAGTTCGCGTCACGAGACCGTTGAAGTAAAGATAGGTTGAAAGATGTGTTAGCCCCATGATCTTATTATTGTATTATGGCCTACATGATTCTGCCTCATACCCCAATGATATTAGTAATAAGTTAGGGTCATCAAATCTCTTGTTGTTTCTACGGCCTGCATGATTCTGCCTCATGCTCCACTGGTCATAGCGGTAGATGAGATCTAATATGTTCAGTAGATTTATCTCTATTAAATAGTTAAATGATAATGAGCTGCTTCTTTTACATAAAAAGGGATTCGGTTACTTACAGTCATTGGCTTAGCATAAACTGATCATTGTTGACATCCTATCACCATTGACTAATATTTGTCTAAATAATGATATTCATCTTGAGTGATAACTGATTTTTCTTCCATAAACACATAAGTTTTAACTGATTTATTCTTATGAGTATGTTGGAATCGACTATTTAGTCGATCTCCTTCCATATCGGCTCTCAGAGCCACACATTCGGGACTATCTGGCAACACCGGCATGTTCCACCTTAAATTACTTATTAGCTTTCTCTCCTTGTCAATTGTAGGGTTAAATTGACTGGCACGTCTTGGGAGGAGTACGCAGGATCGACCATCCCTACGTTGAAGCTAGGCGAATCTCCAGCTCCATCGAGCAGACCCTTTCGACTTGCTCGTGTGCCCTCGGCACGGAAAGAAATTTGGTGTCGACATTTAGCCTTTTGTGTGATATAGAGATCATAGATAACTAGAATTGTAGATAGGAGGCTTACATTTTTAGTAGGCTAGTGCAATACTCTCTTCACCATTTAATTGTCTAACATCTTGGCTTAAGTGTTGTTGTAAAATTTTTCAATAGGCTATTCACCCCTCCTTTGGCCATTAGGATCTTTAAAGTGGTATCGGAGCCGTGGTCACCATAATTTGAGGCTTAACAACCTTGGGTATCAAAATGGCTCAAATCAACAACACCAAGAAGCCACCCCAATTTGATGGCTCCAATTATCTTTATTGGAAGGCAAAGATGACAACATACATCAAGTCAATCAATAGAAAGGTGTGTAAGGTGGTGGAGATCAAGATTAAGGTTTGAAAGCTCTAGTTTGGTTTTGGTGAATTGATGAAACCCTAAGTGCTAACCTAGTTTATCAAAGTGATTATGAGATAGGTAGCACTACTCCAAGTGGTGAAGCAAATGAAGATCATGACTTGATGATGGTGATGCCATGGTGATGATCAAGTGCTTGGACTTGGAAAAGAAGTAAGAGAAAAACAAAAAGCTCAAGGCAAAGGTGAAATTGATAGGAGCTTTTCAGTTTAGTGATCGAGACACTTAGCGAGTGTGATCACATTTAGGATCGATAGCCGTACTATTAAGAAGAGTGAAACTCGTATCGAAATGCAGTTATCAAAGTGCCACTAGATGCTCTAACTCATTGCATATGCATTTAGGATCTAGTGGAGTTCTAACACCCTTGAAAACATTAATGAAAATATGCTAACACATGTGCACAAGGTGACACACTTGGTGGTTGGCACATTTGAGCAAGGGTAAAGAAGATAGAGTTAAAAAGGAGTTAGTCGCTCTAGTCACAGAGTGACTGGACGCGTCCGGTCACCACACCGGACACGTCCAGAATAAGGACCGGATGCGTCCGATATTTGGACCAGAGGTGAGTGACTAAGTGAAAGTGACCGGACTCTGGCTCAGTGGAGTGACCGGACGCTGACGAGTTACTGTTCGACATCAGGTCAAAGTGATATAGCCCGAAGCAGGATTGCAAACAGCGATCGGACGCGTCCGGTATGAACCAGCAAGTCTCGGGTTTTTAGCACAATAATTGATCGGACGATGGGAGCATCTGGTCCGGTATGACCGAACACGTCCAGTCGGCCCAAAGCGGCTTTGGGAGCTCTCTGGACTCGACCGGACGTTGCGTCTCCTGCGTCCGGTCCGGTGTGACCGGACGCGTCCGGTAGGCCTAGAGCGGCTCTGGGAGCTCTCTGGACTCGACCGGACGCTGCGTCTCCTGCGTCCGGTCATTGTCTAACAGTGCGTCCGATCACATAGTATTAGTCGTTGGGCGCAAATGGCTAAACAATTTGAAAGGGACACGTGGCGGTCAGGCTATGACCGGACGCAGTGACCGGACGCGTTCGGTCACCACACCAGACACGTCCGGTGCACACGACTTGCGTGTCCGGTCGTCCCGCAGTCAGCCCAATAATTGAGCCAACGACTCTATTGTTTGGGGGTGTCTATAAATATCATTTGGCCAGCTCTAGCTCACTCTCTTGGCCATTTGCATTGATATAGCAACCTTGTGAGCTTAGCTAAAGCCCTCTCACTCATCTCCATCATTGATTCATCATCTTTGTGAGATTAGGAGTGAATCCAAGTGCATTGCTTGAGTGTTTGCATCTAGAGGCACTTGGTGTTCATGTTTTGCTGCGGGATTCTCTTGTTACTCTTGGTTGGTGATTGTCTCCGGCTCTAATCGTGGTGATTGTGAGGGGTTCTTGACCTTTCCCTGATAGAGAGCCAAAAGGTACTCTAGTGAATTGCTCGTGGCTTGTGTAATCCACATCTTGTGTTGGTTGTGCGGCACCCTATTGAGGGTTTGGTGAGTGATGCCAATTAGCGCGTGAACCTCTAAGTGAGTGAATCGCCACAACGAGGACTAGCTTGCCGGCAAGCAAGCGAACCTCGATAAAAAATCATTGTGTCTTCATTTGATTCCGAGGCGATTGGTCTTCATTGGTATTCATTCTTGTGATTGATTGGTTCATTCCTCGACTCGGCGGTATAACCATATTGCTCTCTCTCTCCCTCTTTACATTACCGCAAACTAGTCGTCAAGCTCTTAAGTGTAGATAGTCGTGAGAGCTTGTTAGTTTGGTTAGTGTGGCTCTTTAGTTAGCCTTTGAGAGCACACTAACTTAGTGTAGTAACATAGTCATTATGTGGATAGAGACTATATAATCTAGAATTATGGTAGGTGGCTTGCATTTTTAGTAGGCTAGCGCAACACTCTCTTCGCCTCATATTTGTCTAACCGATTTGCTAAGTGTTGTTGTAGAAAATTTTAATAGGCTATTCACCCCCTCTAGCCATTAGGACCTTACAAGTGGTATCAGAGCTGTGGTCATCGTGATTTGAGGCTTAACAAACTTTAGTGTTGAAGGGGACCATGACGTCTAAGAGGGAGGGGTGAATTAGGCCACCTAAAATTCTAACTCTAAACTACGGCCTCTTTTTCTAATCCTAGCAAAACCTATGCAATAAATAAACTATCCAAATGAGCAAATACGGTTTTGCTAGTGTGTTGCTATCTCTACCACAAAAAAGGAGTAAAACAATCAATGTAAATGCAGAAGCTAAAGAGCAAGGTAGATATATGCAAACTCCCGTCGATGACTCCGGTATTTTTACCGAGGTATCGAGAAACGCGCAAGCTTCTCCCTAGTCCTTGTTGGAGCCCCTCACAAGGAATTCCTCGCAAGGGCCAAGCTCCCGGTCGGGTAACTCCGTTGATAGCCTTAGGCCTTCCCCACGTGCAAGTGGGTCTTTGACGTGCCTTCTGGCAAGCCTCTTCCGGATGCTCCCCGCCGTCTTCACTATCAAGCTTCCGGCCGAAACACCGCGGGCCTTGTTCCCTCCGATACACAGTGGCGGCCACACCACAAACGCGGTTGGTGTGATCTCGCAAGACTACAAGCCCCTCCAATGTACAACAATGGTGCGCACAAGCACCGAATGGTAAGAGGTATGCAAACCTCACTAAACACTAGGCCTAAACTTAGAGCAAGCGCATATGCAGTGGTCTAATCAACCTAAGCACTCCGCACATCACCTACGCTAATCACCTAATGAGTCACTAAGCACTATGCAAGTGGAGATCACTAAAATGGTGTATCAACACCCTTGGTATGTTTCCTCAGCTCCACACTACTCATTTGGCCGGTTGGGGGTTGTATTTATAAGCCCCATTGAGAAAGTAGCCGTTGGGGACGAAATCTCGCTTTTCTGCTACTGACCGGACGCTGATCATGTCCTGATCGGACGCGTTCGGTCGTCCCGACCGTTGGAGCCACGATCCACTGATCGGACGCTGCCAGCGTCCGGTCACATGTCACCGGACACGTCCGGTCACATTTTCATCGCTCTGGAACCTCTCTGTACTCGACCAGACTCCGCTGTCCTACGTCCGATCGACTTGCCGCCAGCGTCTGATCGCTGCTGCTGACGCCTGTTTGCCGAGCCTCTTGATCGGAGCGTCCGGTCACTTTCCCAGCGTCCGGTCACCTCTGTGAACTCGTTTCTTCGTGATCTTGCGTATGGCTTGGTTCCTATCTTCATGCTTGGACTTTGCTTGATATCTTGGGTCTTCTCTTGTGCTTCTAAGGTCTTTTTATGGTGTTGATCATCGAATCATCATGTTGTCTTCGTCCAAGTCACGTCTTGCATCCTATTGAACTACAAAACAATCACTTGGAAATTCATTAGTCCAATTTGGTTGTGTTGATCATCAAACACCAAAATCCAAAGTAAATGGGCCTAGGGTCCATTTTTCTTACAATCTCCCCCTTTTTGGTGATTGATGACAACACGACCAAAGCAAGCAAATAATAAAAATTTGCAAATTTGAAAACTACCTACTTGCTAGGATGCAATGCAAGGGGCAATGTTATATGACGCTAAAAGATACTACTTGTAAGACTAGAAGATACCACTTGAACACTTATCTTGCCCTTGCAAATGTCCCCATGTGGCATTATGGATTTAAGCCTTGCTTCCTACAAATTCTCCCCATTACATAGGCAATCCATAATCCACTATCCTCCCTTTCTCGGACCATTACCACTTGTAAATCATTAATGCTTGCTTTTGGTCCTCTCAATTCTCCCCCTTTGGAATCAAACACCGAAAAGGAAGACATTAGAAGCACAAGGGAGGGTCAAACTTTGTGATCCTTAATGTGTAGAGTGGAATAGGTCACAAAATTTGACTCTCACATTATATAGATTAAGCTTCCCCTAAATATATGCATACATATGGTAGAAAACAAGGCATATGCATATTTGGCAAATTATTTCTCAAGGGAATTTAATCTATATAATGCATGGAGAAAGCATATAAATATCAAAATGAAGTCAACATGATGATATCGGTTTAGAAATACCATATGTGGAAACCAATTTGATTTCTACCACTTGCAATAGGTGGTGGATATTTGAAGTATGATGCTTAACTCCGGGGACTCTATTTTCCTTGCAATGAGACTTCTATACACATGATAAGCTTGAAAAGGTGTTAGTCTCAATGCATCCAACTTATAGAGTAACCTCCCCCTAAATTTATGCACCCAAGTGTGGGATACTTGTAGAAGTCATGCACATTGATTTTAGAATCAATAATACCACTTGAAAGATGACATCTCATGAATGTGAGAATCATTTTCAAAAATGATATTCAGGAGAAATTATCTACAATTTGGACTTTGGCACATATTAGATGAACAATCAAAAGACATGCTATGTGTTGTGCTCCTAAACAATTTTATACCATGTAGGTTTGCTCCAAGGGTTAAGAATGAAACCGAGCAAGCCTACCATAAGATATACCTAGTGTATGCATGACAAAAGATATATGTATGTAAATGCAAACATAGGCATGAAAAATAAATAGATGCTTTAAGATGCCAATTTGTAAGAAATACCATTTGAAGGAAGTACCAATTGAAAGAAATAACATCTAGTTACCTAACATGGGAAGGGGAATTTGGGTCCATAGTATTCACTAACCCACTTGGCAATGATTTTGTCCATCATGATGCACCCCATGAAATGCACCCATACTTTGCCAAGTCTCCAAATTCCCCGAAGTCCATTGGACTTCTCACTTCCCTTTCGGGATCCAAACCTTTTTGGTGCTCTTCATGTTGGAAATGATCTCCTTTGGCACCCAAAAGCGTTTGATCCAATTGTTGGCTTGCTTGTTCACCTTGATGGCCACCACCTTGTCATTTTTTTCTTCTTCAAGAGATAAGGTGTGGAGGCCTTCTTGTCCACCTTGTTGGTGTAGGTGTTGGAGAGGTTGCTTGTTTGCTTCTTCTCTTTCTTCTTTGCTCCTCCCCCATTCTTTACCTTGCACTCATAGGACTTGTGACCTTCCTCGTGGCACACGTAACAAACCACGGTTTGTCCTTCATCAAGCTTCTTCACTTCCATGATGGTGTTATCTTGATGAAGTTGGGCTTGCTTCGCCTTGCCTTTCACTTGAGTCAAGTCCTTGGTGAGGCGAGCTACTTCTTGCTTGAGTTGCTCATTCTCCTTTGTAACCTCTTGTGTGCATGTATCTACAATAACTTTTTCAACACAAACTTGGTTGTACAAGGGTCAGTCTAAGCATAAATCATTACAAGAAGTAGAGGCATCCTTTTTAGACATGTTAAAGATAGAACTTTTCTTTTTAGATGCCTTGGTGAGGGTTGTACTAACGGCTTCAAGATTAGCAACTTTATTAGTTAGCTCATCATAATGTTTGCACATGGTTTCTATTTTAGCAAGCAAACTTTTATAAGCATCATCTTGTGAGCAAGCTAACTTTTCTTTTAATTTTTCATTTTTTTTATAAGTTGCTCATCATTGATTGTGCATGCATTTGTTGTTGCACTAGTCTTAAGTTGCTCAATTTTAGTAGATAGTTCAACATTGAGATTAGCAAAGTTCTTATATTATTCAAGCAAAGTTTTATATGCTTCTTGTGAACTATCTAGCTTTTCTTTTAATTTTCCGAGCTTCTTTTGTTGACTAGTGCAAACTTTAGCATAATTAAGATTTTGTTGCATAATTTCATCATAAGAAGGCATTTAATCATCACTATCACTCTCACTAGAGGATGAACTTTCGTTACCTCGTGCCATAAGGCACACATGAGAAGAGCTTGATGATGAGTGCTTGCGGCCTCGCCTCTTGTGATGGTGTTCTTTTTCACTTGAAGAATCATCCCATGACCTTATTGATGTGAGGGCTTGGTTCTTGCACGCCTTCTTCTTTGTCTTGGGTGTGGGCTTATTTGGACAAACTTCCACAAAATTCCCCAACTCGCCGCATCCATAGCATCCTCTCTTTCTTTGCTCATTTCTTTGATTAGTGAAGATAATATCTTGGATTTGGATGGGCACACCCTTGACATTGAGCCTTTGGATCATCTTCTCCACCTTGTTGATTAGTTTGATTGATTCTTCATCAAGGTCAGAGGTGGAGGAGGAAGATTGATCATCTTCACTTGAATCTTCTTCTTCTTCATCTTCACTTGAGGAGCTTGAGCTTAAGCTTGTCTCAGCTTGCTTGCCCTTCATCTTCTTTTTCTCGCTACATGTGAGAGCTTTGCCTTTGCTTGACGAAGAGGCTTCTTCTTGATCCATCTTACGTGACATTTCAAATGCCACTATCTTGCCAATGACTATGTCTAGGGTCATGGTGCTCAAGTCCTCCATGTTGTGAAGGATGGTGATGATGCTTGCATATTTCTTTTGTGGTAGCATGGAGATGATCTTCCTCATGATGTCCGTATCATCTAGCTTTGTTAGTCCTATTGAATGCAGCTCATTGATAATTAGATTCAAACGAGAATACATACAACGAACAAGCTCATCATCATTCATTGTAAAGGAATCATAATTTTGTTTAGCTAGACAATGTTTTTGCTCACGGACATTTGATGTGCCGTCATGGAGCTCTTGAAGTTTTAACCAAATTTAATGTGCCGTATTTAAAGTGAACACTTGGTTAAACACATCCATACTAAATGATTCAAACAAGCAATTTTTAGCTCCAGCATTAAAATGAATTTCCTTTTCTTCACTCTTCGTGGGTTTATCGGGATTCTTAATGGGTTTCATCCCGTCACGAGTGACTCTCCAAACTCCCAAATCAACCACCTCAAGGTAGCAAGCCATTCTAGCTTTATAATAGGGGAAGTTAGTGCCGCCAAAGTGCGGAGGCCTAGAGGTATCCATCCCAACCACTCTCAATAGTGTCGGCTCAATGGCAGTTAAGCCAAAGGTCCAAAGTGAGCCAACCGGCTCTGATACCAACTGAAGGGGACCGTGACACCTAAGAGGGGGGGGTGAATTAGGCAACTTAAAATTCTAACTCTAAACTATGGCCTCTTTTTCTAACCCTAGCAAAACCTATGCAATAAATAAACTATCCAAATGAGCAAATACGGTTTTGCTAGTGTGTTGCAATCTCTACCGCAAAAAAGGAGTAAAACAATCAATGTAAATGCGAAAGTTAAAGAGCAAGGTAGAGATATGCAAACTCCCATCGACGACTCTGGTATTTTTACCGAGGTATCGAGAAGTGCGCAAGCTTCCCCCTAGTCCTTGTTGGAGCCCCTCGCAAGGAATCCCTCGCAAGGGCCAAGCTCCCGGTTGGGTAACTCCATGGATAGCCTCGGGCCTTCCCCACGCGCAAGTGGGTCTCCGACGTGCCTTCCAACAAGCCTCTCCCAGATGCTCCCCGCCGTCTTCACTATCAAGCTTTAGGCCGAAACATCACGGGCCTTGTTCCCTCCGGTACACGGTGGCGGCCACACCACAAACGTGGTTGGTGTGATCTCGCAAGACTACAAGCCCCTCCGATGTACAACAATGGTGCGCACAAGCACCGAATGGTAAGAGGTATGCAAACCTCACTAAACACTAGGCCTAAACCTAGAGCAAGCACATAAGCGGTGGTCTAATCAACCTAAGCACTTCGCAAAGCACCTATGCTAATCACCTAATGAATCACTAAGCACTATGCAAGTGGAGATCACTAAAATGGTGTATCAACACCCTTGGTATGTTTCCTCAGCTCTACACTACTCATTTGGCCGGTTGGGGGTTGTATTTATAAGCCCCACTGAGAAAGTAGCCGTTGGGGACGAAATCCCGCTTTTCTGCTGCTGACCGTACGCTGATCACACCCTGACCGGACACGTCCGGTCATCCCGACCGTTGGAGCCACGATTCACTGATCGGACGTTGCCAGCGTCCGGTCACATGCCACCAGACGCGTTCGGTCGCATTTTTGCCGCTCTAGAACCTCTCTGTACTCGACCGGACTCCGTTGTCCTACGTCCGGTCAACTTGCCGCTAGCGTCCGGTCGCTGTTGCTGATGCCTGTTTGCCGAGGCTCTTGATCGGAGCGTCCGGTCACTTTCCCAGCGTCTGGTCCAGCGTCTGGTCACCTCTATGAGCCCGTTTCTTCGCGATCTTGCGTATGGCTTGGTTCCTATCTTCATGCTTGGAGTTTGCTTGATATCTTGGGTCTTCTCTTGTGCTTCTAAGGTCTTGCTTATGGTGTTGATCATCAAATCATCACGTTGCCTTCATCCAAGTCATATCTTGCATCCTATTGAACTATAAAACAATCACTTAGAAATTCATTAGTCTAATTTGGTTGTGTTGATCATCAAACACCAAAATCCAAAGTAAATGGGCCTAGGGTCCATTTTCCTTATAGGTGTAAAAAATGGCTCAAATCAACAACACCAAGAAGCCACCCCAATTTGATGGCTCTAGCTATCCCTATTGGAAGGCTAAGATTACAACATATATCAGGTCAATCAATAGGAAGGTTTGGAAGGTGATGGAGACCAAGATTGAGATTGATGATGAAGAGGCTCCCACCGCTGCCGAAGAGATGCTACTCCAAAACAATGACATTGCTCTTAGTGCCATTCATGATGCTTTGAATGAGAGTACATTTGAGCAAATCAAGAACTTTGAGAGAGCTCATGAGGCATGGAAGAAGTTAGAGGAATCATTTGAGGGCACTCAAGCCATGAAGGGTGTAATGGCATACATTCTCAAGGAGAAGTTTGCAAGCTTCAAGATGAAGGAGGATGAGAGTGTGCCCGAGATGTTCCATAGGCTTCAAGTGCTTGTCAATGATCTCAAAGCACTTGGAGAAGAGGTGAAGGAGAAGGACTTCTCCCATAAGTTGTTGAGATGCTTACCCTCAAGATTTGGCACATTGGTCACTATTCTAGTGAGGAGTGGTTTGGACACCATGACACCAAACCAATTATTGGGACATATAATGACCGATGATACATATAGAGATGATGATGAGAAGGAAGAAAAGAAGGAGAAGAAAGATGAGAAGAAGAAGAAGAATGTGGCATTCAAGGCCACATCATCCAAGGGCAAGGCAAAACAAGAATCATCATGTGAAGATGAAGACTTGAGCTTTGATGAGATGGATGATGAGAAGATGGCTCTCTTTGTTAAGAGATTTGGCAAGTTCATGATGAAGGAGGGCTACCATGCTAAAAGAAAGAAATCTTCATCCAAGAACAAGGAAGAGTCGAGAAGGTGCTTCAATTGCGGAAGCAAAGATCATCTTGTTGCTCAATGCCCCTACAATAGTGACAATGATGACAAGAAGAAGAATAAGAAGAAGGACAAGAAGGAAAAGAAAGAGAAGAAGAACAAAATGACCTTCAAGAAGAAGAAGAAGGGTGATTCATATGTGGTCACTTGGGATAGTGATGCTTCCTCAAGTGATGATGATGACAAGACCACCAAGAAGAAGGCACTTGCAAGCATTGCTATCAATGAGAAGCCTTCTCTCTTCGACACTCCATCATGCTTCATGGATAAGGCCACTAAAGTACAAACTTGTGATGATGGAAGTGATGAGGAACATGATAATAAAAAAGAAAATAAAAATAAAAGTGATAGTGATGATGATGAACTAACTAAGGATGAACTACTTGACATGCTAGATGATGCTAAAGAACACTTTGACATTAAGAGAATAGAATGCAAAAGCTTGCGTAAGTAACTAAAAGCCCGTAAGCAAGCCTTTGATGAGCTCAATGCTCCTCATGAGAGGCTAGAGGAAGCCTATGAGAAACTTGGCAAGGCTCACAAGAAGCTTGAAAAAGCTCATTCCTCTTTGCTTGATAAGCAAAATAAGAAGAAGCATGTTGAGACATGTAATGTAGGCTTAACATGTGCTATAATTGATGAATCATTCTATAAGCCTATCATTGTTGCTTCCACTAACCATTCTTTTAGCACTTCAACTTTCACCTCATCTAGTAGTGATGGTTTCACTTGTGATGCCTCACTAATGGTTTTGAATGAGACCCTCAAGAAGGAGGTCAATGAGCTCACTCACACTTTGGCTAAGGCCTATGGTGGTGAGGACCGCTTGCTTATGTGCTTGGGTAGCCAAAGTGCTTCTCTCTACAAAGAGGGATTGGGCTATACCCCCAAGAAAGGCAAGGCGGCCTTTGCTCCTCATAAGACTAGCTTTGTGAAGAACAATGGTCGGTTTTGCACTAGTTGCAAGCAAGTTGGTCATAAAGAGCATAAGTGCAAGAACAAGAGCAAGAATGCTAATGTATCCTCAATTAAGATTAATTCTTTCTATGTACTTACCAAGGGTACAAATAGTGTGAAGGCTAAGTTCATTGGTGCACCATGGATGGGCTCAAAGAAGAAAGCCATTTGGGTACCAAAGAGCTTGGTTACTAACCTTTAAGGACCCAAGCAAGTTTGGGTACCTAAAAAGAATTAATACTCTTTTGTAGGTCAATTATAAAGCTAAAGGAAGGCATTGGGTTCTTGATAGTGGGTGCACTCAACACATGACCGGTGATGCAAGAATGTTCAATTCAATCAATACCAATGGCAATCATGGTTATGATAGTATCACTTTTGGTGACAATGGCAAATGCAAAGTCAAAGGGCTTGGTAAGGTTGCAATATCCAATGATATGAGCATATCCAATGTGTTACTTGTTGAGAGCTTGAACTTCAATTTGCTATCCATGGCTCAATTGTGTGATCTTGGATTCAAATGCATATTTGGGGTAGATGATGTAGAGATAATAAGTGTAGATGTCTCTAACTTGATCTTCAATGGCTTTAGATATGAGAATCTATACTTGGTTGATTTTAATGCTAGTGAAGCTCAATTATCTACATGTTTGTTCACTAAGTCTAGCATGGGTTGGTTATGGCATAGAAGGCTTGGTCATGTTTGAATGAAATAATTGAATATATTGGTCAAGCGTGACTTGGTTAAAGGCTTGAAAGATGTAGTGTTTGAGAAAGATAAGCTTTTTAGCTCTTGTCAAGCCAGCAAACAAATTGGAAACACCCATCCTAAGAAAAGCATGATGAGCACTAGTAAAGCATTTGAGTTGTTGCACATGGATTTGTTTGGGCCAACACAATACACTAGCATCGGTGGAAACAAATATGGATTTGTGACAGTGGATGATTATACTAGATACACTTGGGTATTCTTTCTAGTAAACAAAAGTGATGTGTTTGCAACATTCAAATCATTTATCAAGGGCATTCACAATGAGTTTGAAACAACCATCAAGAGAGTTAGAAGAGACAATGGTAGTGAGTTCAAGAACACTAGAATTGATGAATTGTGTGATAAATTTAGAATTAGACATCAATTCTTGGCCAAGTACACTCCACAATCAAATGGCCTGCTGAGAGGAAGAATAGAACACTCATTGATATAGCAAGGTCTATGCTTAGTGAGTACAATGTGAGTCAATCTTTTTGGGCCAAAGCTATCAACACGGCTTGCTATTGTAGCAACCGCCTCTATTGTCACCCATTGAAAGAGAAGACACCATATAAGCTCTTGAATGGTAGAAAGCCCAACATTGCATATTTTTAGGTCTTTGGTTGCAAATGCTATATCTTGAAGAAAGGCACTAGATTGGGCAAGTTTGACAAGAAATGTGATGAAGGATTCCTACTTGATACCCAACTATTAGCAAAGCATATAGAGTTTGGAATTTGGATAATGATACTCTTGAGGAAGTTCATGATGTTGAATTTGATGAAACCAAGGGTTCACAAGAAGAGAATGAGAACTTAGAAGATGTTAGAGGCATTCAACTTTCAAATGCCATGAAGAACATGGATGTTGGTGAATTGACGCCTAGGCAAGTGAATAATGATGAAGATGATCAAGTGCAAGTGCTCTCTAACTCAAATGTGCAAGATGATACAAATCAAGCTAGTACAAGTGGCTCTCATGAAAATGAACAAGATCAAGTGGCTAGTGCATCATCTCAACCCAATGATCAAGCAAGTGTAAGCAATCAAGTTTCAATACTCCAACCAACAAATATTGCTAGAGATCATCCATTGGACACTATCATTGGTGATATTTCAAGAGGTGTGCAAACTAGATCAAGGTTGGCTTTATTTTGTGAGCATTTCTCATTTGTGTCATCTATTGAACTAAAGAAGATAGATGAAGCATTGAAGGATGTTGATTGGGTGAATGCTATGCCTAAAGAATTGAATAACTTCACAAGAAATCAAGTATGGAAATTAGTAGAGAGACCAAAGGGACATAATATGATTAGAACCAAATGGGTCTTTAGAAACAAGCAAGATTAAGATGGGATAGTAGTAAGGAACAAAACAAGATTAGTAGCACAAGGATATACACAAGTTGAAGGTCTTGACTTTGGAGAAACATATGCCCCGGTTGGTAGATTGGAAGCAATTAGAATCTTATTAGCCTATGCTTGTGCCCACAACATCAAGCTCTATCAAATGGATGTTAAGAGTGCATTTCTCAATGGTTACATAAATGAAGAAGTATATGTTGAGCAACCTCCTGGTTTTGAAGATGACGAGAAATCCAACCATGTGTACAAGTTCAAGAAGGCATTGTATGGCTTGAAGCAAGCACCTAGAGCATGGTATGAGAGATTGAGGACTTCCTACACTCTAAAGGGTTTATGATGGGCAAGGTTGACTGTAACACCTCGGGTGTTTAAATACTAAAAACTGCCATGTCATCATATGCATTACAAGGCATTTGGTCATATTGAAAACTTTGATATGCATACACTAAAACAAGTTTACATTTATGATATGAGTGTTGCCTTGTATGGTTTGGATCAAGTTCAAAGTTTTGTTTGGATTTGAATTTCCGAAAACCCTAATTTCCAGTGATTAGTTTTGGCCCAAAAAACCTAATTCAAAATCAAAGCACATTTTGGGGTTGAGCCTTAAAGTAAAAATGTAGAGTTTGTTGAGTTGTACAAAGTTTGTTTTTGGAGTTTTCAAAGTTGTTTAGAAAAATTTGAAGTAATTTGAAAAGGCAAAATGTACTTAAAGTGTCCCCTTTTGAATTCAAATTTGCATTTCAAAATGTAGACCGAATTTGGGTATGGGTATAAAAGCAAAGTTGTAGAACTTTGAATTTTGAACAACTTTTGTTTTTGGAGATTTTTGAGTTGTTACACAAATTTGGGAGTAATTTGGAAATTTAGACAAATGGCAATTCTGTAATTATGTGGAACAGTGCTCGCCGCTTAAGCTACACCACCGGCGACCTTCTGCTTGCTTCCAGGCGCGGTCGTGGTCGTCTTTGGCATCGCGCTGGCACGGAGGGGGCTCCTGCGTGGCTTCCTTGTGCTTCTAAGCTGCGCTATAAGACCTATACCGTCGCCGTTCTTCGCCGTTTTCCCTGCTCTGCTTTTCCTAACGCCACTGCCCAACTCCGGTGAGCCCGTGTCATCGCCGTAGTGTTTTTCCAGTCGCAGCGATGCCTTTCATCGCTTCGCTAGTTCCTTGCATGCCCAGCCAGCCAGCTCTGGTCGCCTGATTCCGCCGAGAACCGCCGCTAGCAGCCTTTCTTCCTCGCGGCCGGCAGCATCTCCGTCGAGCGTGCTTTGCCTTGGCCAGAGCTCCATGGGCTGTCTCTGCTCGTGCTTGGCATGCCGTTAGCTTCGCCATGTTGCCGTGGTGCTGTGTGCTCGGTTGTTTGACCCTTTTGTCCACCGCAGCCACTAGAGCGCCGCCGTCACCATTGTTTGCACCGCCGTGGCCGTGGTGACCGTCGACCAGCATCTACGTTGATCCTCCGACCCTGCTCCTTGCTCCATCGCTTTCGGGGTGAGCCACTGATCCTTTCTAAGCGCTTTGTTTGATATTTACCGGTCTAGTTTCACCGGCGTAGTGTAGCCGCTCGGCCGTGTCCGCCATGGCCAGCGTTGAGCTAGTATAGAGCTGTAATCGGTGTAAGTAGGAACATCGGTAGGTGCGCCTAGTCATGGTGAACGTGTTGGTGTCTTCGCCGTCGCCGCTGGTCTCACCGTCGGCGAGAAATCGCCGGTCAGCGACGTCGTCGCCGTAGTCAACGCGGGAGATAGGGGATGACAAGTGGGACCCGGTTGTCAGTGACTCAGGGGTTTGAAAATGAATTTTTCCTTTTTCAGAGATGAATGAATAGTGTATGTTTTTGTTATTTTTGTGTAGATTTATTTAGACCTCCAAAAATTATGAAAAGTTTTGTGTGATCTCTCTGTGATGTGTATTATTTAAGAAAAATATGAAATGTTGATTTTCAGTACTTTTTGAATATGATAAAAATTGTCCAATTAATTAATAAATGAGTTTCCATGATTTTTCTAGGATTATTTATTTCTCCAAAAATTATGAAAATTGTTTTGCCACTTAGTTATCATGAGATGAACATTTACAAAACTTTTGAGCTCAATTGGAACAAGTTGATTTATTTCATAATTTTGGGTTTAATAATTAATTCATAAAAGCAAATAGTAATCTTTAATGATTTAGGTTTTGATTGAATTTTTGGATTGTGTGATGACCTTGGGTCATTAGTTGGTAATGATCTTTGGCAATTGATGTTAGTATTACGGAAAGGTTTAGTTAGTTTGACTTGAGACTGTACCGCAAAGGAAAGTTGTATTCAAGTTGTTAATTTTGTATCCATCATCGAGCATCATGTTTTATATTCCGCATCATGTTAAACATGGCATTGTTACTACGTGTAGTGAACGAATGTGAGCACGTGATAGTTAATCAAGTGGTTGAGGAGGTTAATCCGTCTGTTGAGGTCGGGTTGGATATTTGTGGTGCGACTCCGGAACTGGACTTTTCAGTCAACGAAGGCAAGCCCCGGATGCATTTAAACCTACCTTGTGTTTTACAAAGTTATATCGCTTTTGCTTTCAAGTACTGCATTAAGAGATTAGGAGTTGAGTGAAAACCTAATTGGTGCATTACCAACCTTGTTTTTCCATGTCTACCTTGTTAACCGTTTTAATTCGTATATGGCTAGTTATGCTTAGTCATGCTTAGACAAATAAAGTCGGGTGATTACCAGTCACCTGTGGATTTTAAATGGATCTTTGGTTACGCTTGGTTCTTTATGTTATCATGAAATATGTGCATGTGGAGTAATAAATCTAGACCGAGCGGACTCGGTGTAGGGGAGCCGCAAGACATGGAGGTCTTGTGAGCGGGTTCTTTCCGCCTGTGTCGATTAAGGCCCGTACCGTTGTTGAATTGCATGAGGTGAGACTTTGTAGTACTAACCACATACTCCGGTAAACCTTAACTTGGCTATTCTATTACGAGAATGGCTACTCGTGCACTGGGAGTGGAGAGATGGCGGGAATAGCGTGTACCGACGTGGCAATGGGCTGGATTGGTGGAGTACTGTATTCTCAGGTGGCGCGGACCCGTTCTTGTTTTAGATGATCCGAGGGTAGGTTGATATATGTAAGTCGGGGACCTACATATGTCGTGTGGTCTGGAATTCCCAGCTAGGTTTTAATCGGTTCGAATCGTCGTTGCTCCTCGGTTATGGAGACTCAACTCACTGTTCATCATCGTAGTTTAATAACTGGAACTTGAGTAAGGTTTGAGAAAGTGTTGGATACGAAGTTTCATGATCTCAATACGGATCAAGTCAGCTTTGTATATGATCTTTATGAAGTTTTAAATTTTGATATAAAGAATTTTGTTAAAGAGCTTTTACGCAAAAGAACTTTGATTATTGATAAAACCCTACCTTGAATCCCTGAGCCTGCATTCCTGTGTCTTATCAGTTTTTATTTCGGTTAAGTCTTGTTGAGTACTTTTGTACTCAGGGTTCGTTGACCCTTGTTGCAGGTGAGGTTCATGAGCAGATCTGTTTTGGATCGTGCTGCATGACTGTTGCTTAGTGCGATGACGATAAGTAAATGTGTGACCCTTGGGCAGGGCAACTTATTTGTGTGTTCTGTAATATGTTATAATGCCACTCCACTACTACGTTTTGTATTATTAATCAAACTTAGTTGTAAGGTTTGAAACTACTGTTTTGTAAACTAAGTTATTGTAAGACTTCCGTTGATTTACTCTGGTGTAGATATTTGAATAAATGTTGTAATACTGCAATGACTCTGTAATGTGATCCTGCTCGGAAATCGTGGATGATTCGGGGTTCTCCGAGGACACCCGACAGTCTTCTTAAGTTACCGAGAACATATGCATAGATGTCAAAGGTCATTGGACAGTGACAGGTGCATGTGGGCCCTATAATTTAGGAGGTTCTGCCACATTGACATCACTCTTTTCATCAAGAAGATTGGCAAAGTCTTATTTGTGTTGCAAATCTATGTTGATGACATCATATTTGGATCAACCAATCAAGACTTTTGTGAAGAGTTTGGAAAAATGATGGCTAATGAGTTTGAAATGTCCATGATTAGAGAGTTAAGTTACTTCCTTGGTCTTCAAATCAAGCAATTGAAGAATGGTACATTTGTGAGTCAAGGCAAGTACATTAAAGACATGCTCAAGAAGTTTGGCATGAGTGATAGCAAAGCCACTAGTACACCAATGGGAACAAATGACAACTTGGATAGTGATGCAAGTGGCAATATGGTGGATCAAAAATTGTATCGATCTATGATTGGAAGCCTACTCTATGTGACCGCATCAAGGCCGGATGTCATGTTTAGTGTATGCATGTGTGCAAGATTTTAAGCCTCACCAAGAGAAAGTCATTTGAAGGCTACAAAGAGAATATTAAGGTACTTGAAGCATACACAAAATATTGGTTTGTGGTATCCTAAAGAAGCAAAGTTTGAGCTAGTTGGTTACTCTGACTCGGATTATGCGGGATGCAAGGTTGAAAGGAAGAGCACCTCAGGCACATGTCAATTGTTGGGAAGATCACTTGTTTCATGGTCATCAAAGAAGAAAAATAGTGTTGCATTATTAACCGCCAAAGCTGAATACATATCTGTCGGTAGTTGTAGTGCACAAATACTTTGGATGAAGCCCACCTTGAGTGACTTTGGAATCAAGTTCAAGAAAGTGCCATTGCTATGTGACAATGAGAGTGCAATCAAGTTAACCAACAATCTAGTTCAATATGCAAGAACAAAGCACATTGATGTACGCCATCATTTCATAAGAGATCACCAACAAAAGGGGGACATTTGCATTGAGAGTGTAGGCACTGAAGATCAACTTGCCGATATATTCACTAAGCCATTGGATGAGAAAAGGTTTTACAAGCTAAGGAATGAGTTGAACATATTGAATTTCTCAAATATGTGTTGATGCACCCCCCCACTTATATGACATGCCTCTCCTTCGAGCAATCCAAGATAAAAGTTGATTGGCATGGCATACATCCTTGCTAAGGATACATTTAGTGCATCTAGTCATCTTTCACATTTAATAGGCTCATTCATGAAAATCAAATGATTTTGATGTTTGTATGGTACCACTATTGCTTCTATGCTTAATTTGGTCTAGTGGTAGCATATGACATGTTTGTGGGCTTGTAAACCTAGTGTTTGATCTAGAAAATGAGCTATAAGTGTTTAACTCAACATGGTACAAGATAACCCTTATTTGAAGGTGTGAAGAAGCTTGTCCTTGGATCAAACCGAGTTAAATATCTTTGGCAAGTGATCTAGATTGGACCAAATTTGGGAAAATGATCCTCACCCCATTGATTGACATTGATAATCTCAATTTATCTACATTTTGAACCTTTATGGTCATTGATGACAAAGGGGGAGAAATTGACATAGGAGAGATATGACAAAGGAAGAGGATCAATTAAAATTTTAAGCACACAAGTAGGGGGAGCAAGCTCATAAACTTGGTTGATGCATTTGAATCTGCATTTCATATGTTTGCTTGCATGGCACAAGTTTTAAATTTCAATATCCATGCTTGTGTGGTGTATGCTAGTTGTAGGTTTGAATGATAAAATAAAAAACTAGTATGCATAGGTTAAGTAACTAGACTCATGCACATATTATGAAAACTAGACCCTTGCTTCTAATGTTGATCTCATGGGGTATTCTAGTTTTTGTGTATGTCTAGTTACTCATGGTGCTAAGGATGGTATATTGGTGCACTCCGATTGGTATCACGCTTCAAAGGTCCATCTTTTATACCTTAGCATCATTTGGTAGACATTGTCTCCTTATTTCCTATCTAAGCATATGTGCAAGCTACAATCCAAACTCTTATCACATATGTAGGGGGAGCAATTGCTACCATTTGAGATTCATGAAACTTGTCCATATCCTTTTACACATGGTAAATATGCTTGGGCAAGCAACATGGATTCAATTTAATTTTAATTCATATCTTTGTGTAAGGGTTGTCATCAATTACCAAAAAGGGGGAGATTGAAAGCTCTAGTTTGGTTTTGGTGAATTGATGAAACCCTAAGTGCTAACCTAGTTTATCAAAGTGATTATGAGATAAGTAGCACTACTCCAAGTGGTGAAGCAAATGAAGATCATGACTTGATGATGGTGATGCCATGGTGATGATCAAGTGCTTGGACTTTGTTAAGAAGTAAGAGAAAAACAAAAAGCTCAAGGCAAAGGTGAAATTGATAGGAGCTTTTTGGTTTAGTGATCGAGACACTTAGCAAGTGTGATCACATTTAGGATCGACAGTCATACTATTAAGAGGGGTGAAACTCGTATCAAAATACGATTATCAAAGTGTCACTAGATGATCTAACTCATTGCATATGCATTTAGGATCTAGTGGAGTTCTAACACCCTTGAAAACATTTGTGAAAATATGCTAACACAAGTGCACAAGGTGATACACTTGGTGGTTGGCACATCTGAGCAAGGGTAAAGAAGATAGAGTTGAAAAGGAGTTAGTCACGCTGGTCACAGAGTGACCGAACGCGGCCGACATTTGTACCCGAGGTGAGCGACTAAGTGAAAGTGACCGGACTCTAGCTCAGTGGAGTGATTGGATGCTGATGAGTTACTATTCAGTGTCAGGTCAAAGTGATATAGCCCGAAGTAGGATTGCAGACAGCGACCGGATGCAGCGACCGGACACCACACCAGACATGTCCGGTATGAACCAGCAAGTCTCGGGTTTTCAGCACAATAATTGATCGGACGCTGGGAGCGTCCGGTCCGATGTGACCGGACGTGTTCGGTCGGCCCAGAGCGGCTCTAGGAGCTCTCTGGACTCGACCGGACGCTGTATCTCCTGCGTCCGGCCTGATGTGATAGGACGCGTCTAGTCGGCCCAGAGCGGCTCTGGGAGCTCTCTGGACTCAACCGGACGTTGTGTCTCCTGTGTCCGGCCATTTTCTAACAGCGCATCCGATCACATAGTATTAGCCGTTGAGCATGAATGGCTAAACAATTTGAAAGGGACATGTGGTGGTCAGGCTATGACTGGACGCAACGATTGAAATCGTCCGGACACCACACCGAACACGTCTGGTGCACACGACCTGTGCGTCTAGTCGTCCCGTAGTCAGCCCAATAATTGAGACAACGGCTCTATTGTTTGGGGGTGTCTATAAATATCATTTGGCTAGCTCTAGCTCACTCTCTTGGCCATTTGCATTGACATAGCAACCTTGTGAGCTTAGCCAAAGCCCTCCCACTCATCTCCATCAGTGATTCATCATCTTTGTGAGATTACGAGTGAATCCAAGTGCATTGCTTGAGTGTTTGCATCTAGAGGCACTTGGTGTTCGCGTTTCGCTATGGGGTTCTCTTGTTACACTTGGTGGTTGCTACCACCTAGACGGCTTGGAGCAGTGGGGATCATCGAGTAGAAGTTGGTGATTGTCTCTGGCTTCAATCATGGTGATTGTGAGGGGTTCTTGACCTTTCCCCAGTGGAGAGCCAAAAGGTACTCTAGTGAATTGCTCATGGCTTGTGTGATCCTCATCTTGTGTTGGTTGTGCGGCACCCTATTGAGGGTTTGGCGAGTGTTGCCAATTAGCGCGTGAACCTTCAAATGAGTGAATCACCACGAGGACTAGCTTGTCGGCAAGCAAGCAAACATCGGTAAGAAATCATTGTATCTTCATTTGATTCTGAGGTGATTGGTCTTCATTGGTATTCATTCTTGTGATTGATTGGTTCATTCCTCGACTCGGCGGTATAACCATCTTGCTCTCTCTCTCTCTCTTTACATTACCGCAAACTAGTCGTCAAGCTCTTAAGTGTAGATAGTCATGAGAGCTTGTTAGTTTGGTTAGTGTGGCTCTTTAGTTAGCCTTTGAGAGCACACTAACTTAGTGTAGTAACATAGCCATTGTGTGGATAGAGACTATATAATCTAGAATTGTGGTAGGTGGCTTGCATTTTTAGTAGGCTAGCGCAACACTCGCTTCGCCTCATATTTGTCTAACCGATTTGCTAAGTGTTGTTGTAGAAATTTTTAATAGGCTATTCACCCCCCCCCTCTAGCCATTAGGACCTTACAAGGTTGCCAATGCTGAAGCTCCCACCGTGGCCGAAGAGGTGCTACTCCAAAACAATGGCATTGCTCTTAGTGCTATTCATGATGCATTGGATGAGAGGACATTTGAGCAAATTAAGAACATTGAGATGGCTCATAAGGCATGGAAGTTGGAGGAATCATTTGAGGACACACAAGCGATGAAGGGTGCCAAAGCATATATCCTCAAGAAGAAGTTTGCTAGCTTCAAAATGAAGGAAGATGAGATTGTGCCGGAGATGTTCCATAGGTTCAAGTGCTTGTCAATGATCTCAAAGCACTTGGAGAAGAGGTGAAGGATAAGAACTTCTCCCACAAGTTTTTGAGATGCTTACCATCAAGATTTGGCACATTGGTCACTATTCTAGTGAGGAGTGGTTTGGACACCATGACACCAAACCAAGTGGTGGGAGATGTGATGATCGATGACACATATAGAGATGATGATGAGAAGAAAGAAAAGAAAGAGAAGAAAGGTGAGAAGAAGAAGAGTGTGGCATTCAAAGCCACATCATCCTAGGGCAAGGCCAAGCAAGACACATCAAGTGAAGATAAAGGCTCATTTTCTTGGGATGATGAGAAGAAGATGTCTCTCTTTCTGAAGAGATTTAGCAAATTCATGGTGAAGAAGGGCTATCATGCAAGAAGGAAGAAGTCATCATCAAGGAACAAGGATGAGGCAAGGAGGTGCTTCAAGTGTGGTAGCAAGGATCATCTTGTTGCTCAATGCCCCTACAATAGTGAGAATCAAGATGATGACAAGAAGGACAAGAAGGAGAAGGACAAGATGACCTTCAAGAAAAAGAAGAAGGGTGGTTCATATGTGGTCACTTGGGATAGTGATGCCTCCTCAAGTGATGATGATGATAGTGATGATGACAAGACCACCAAGAAGAAGACTCTTGCAAGCATTGCTATAAATGAGAAGCCTTCTCTCTTCGACACTCCATCGACTTGCTTCATGGCTAAGACCACTAAGGTACAAACTTGTGATGATGGATGTGATGAGGAACATGATAATGAAAGTGAAAGTAATAATGATGATGAACCCACTAAAGATGAATATAATTGACATGTTAGAAGAAGCTAAAGAATATTTTGACATTAAGAGAAGCGAATGCAAAGACTTGCGTAAGGAACTGAAAACCCTTAAGCAAGCCTTTGATGAGCTCAATGCATCTCATGAGAGGCTAGAGTAAGCCCATGAGAATCTTAGCAAGGCTCACAAGAAGCTTGAAAAAGTTCATTCCTCTCTACTTAATGAGCAAAATGAGAAGGAACATGTTGTAACATGTGACAAAGGCTTAACTTGTGATATAATTGATGAATCATTCTATAAGCCTATTGTTGTTGGTCTCTCTAACCCTTCTTGTAGCACTTTCACTTCTAGCTCATCTAGTAGTGATTGTTTCACTTGTGATACCTCACTAATGGATGAGAATGAGACACTCAAGAAGGAGGTCAATGAGCTCACTCGTGCCTTAGGCAAAGCCTATGATGGTAAGGACTGCTTGCTTATGTACATGGGTAGCCAAAGAACTTCTCTCTACAAAGAGGGATTGGGCTATACCTCCAAGAAAGGCAAGGTGGCCTTTGCTCCTCACAAGACTAGTTTTGTGAAGAACAATGGTCGATTTTGTACTAGTTGCAAGCAAGTTGGTCATAAAAAGTATGAATGCAAGAACAAGAACAAGAATGCTATTGTATACTCAATTAAGTTTGATTCTTGTTATTTGCTTACTAAGGGTGCCAATGGTGTGAAGGTTAAATTTGTTGGTACATCCATGTTAGGCCCAAAGAAGAAGGCCATTTGGATACCAAAGAGCTTAGTGACTAACCTTCAAGGACCCAAGCAAGTTTGGGTACCTAAAAAGAATTGATCTTCTTTTGTAGGTCAATTACAAAGCCGGATGAAGGCATTGGGTTCTTGATAGTGGGTGCACTCAACACATGACCGGTGATGCAAAAATGTTTAACTCAATCAACACCAATGATAGCAATGGTTATGATAGTATCACATTTGGTGACAATGGCAAAGGCAAGGTCGAAGGGCTTGGTAAGATTGCAATATCCAATGACATGTGCATTTCCAATGTGTTGCTAGTTGAGAGTTTGATCTTCAATTTGCTATCCATGGCTCAATTGTGTGATCTTGGATTCAAATGCATATTTGGGGTAGATGATGTAGAGATCATAAGTGTAGATGGCTCAAATTTGATCTTCAAAGGCTTTAGATATGAGAATCTATACTTGGTTGATTTCAAAGCTAGTGAAGCTCAACTGTCAACATGCTTGTTCACTAAGTCTAGTATAGGTTAGTTATAGCATAGAAGGCTTGGTCATAATAGAATGAAAGAATTGAATAGATTTGTTAAGCATGATCTAGTTAGAGGCTTGAAAGATGTGGTGTTTGAGAAGGATAAACTTTGTAGCTCTTGTCAAGCTGACAAACAAATTGAAAACACCCATCCTAAGAAGAGCATAATGAGCACTAGCAAAGCATTTGAATTATTGCACATGGACTTGTTTGGACCAACACAATACACTAGCATCGGTGGAAACAAATATGGCTTTGTGATAGTGGATGATTACACTAGATACATATGGGCATTCTTTCTAGTGGACAAGAGTGATGTGTTTGCAACTTTCAAATTATTTGTCAAGGGTATTCACAATGAGTTTGAAACAACTATCAAGAGAGTTAGAAGTGACAATGGTAGCGAGCTCAAGAACACTAAAATTGATGAGTTATGTGATGATTTTAGAATTAGACATCAATTCTCGGCCAAGTACACTCCACAATCAAATGGCCTTGTTGAGAGGAAGAATAGAACCTTGATTGACATGGCAAGATCAATGTTGAGTGAGTAAAATGTGAGTCCATCCTTTTGGGCCGAAGCAATCAATACGGCTTGCTATTGTAGCAACCATCTCTATTGTCACCCCTTGAAAGAGAAGACACCTTATGAGCTCTTGAATGGTAGAAAGACCAACATTGCATATTTTTGGGTCTTTGGTTGCAAATGCTATATCTGGAGGAAAGGCACTAGATTGAGCAAGTTTGACAAGAAATATGACGAAGGATTCTTGCTTGGATACTCAACCACTAGCAAAGCATATAGAGTTCAGAATTTAGCAAGTGGTACTCTTGAGGAGGTGCATGATGTTGAATTTGATGAAACCAAAGTTCCCAAGATGAGAATGAGAATCTTGATGATGTTAGAGGCATTCAACTTTCAAATGCCATGAAGAACATGGATGTTGGTAAATTGAGGCCTAGGCAAATAATTGATGAAGAAGATGATCAAGTGCAAGTGCTCTCTAACTCAAATGTGCAAGGTGACACAAATCGAGCAAGTACAAGTGGCTCTCATGACAATGAAGAAAATCAAGTGGCTAGCTCATCATCTCAAGTGGATCAATCAACAAGTCAAGCAAGTGCAAGCAACAATGTTCCAGTACTCCAACCAACCAACATTGCAAGAGATCATCTATTGGACACTATAATTGGAGATATTTCTAGAGGTGTACAAACAAGATCAAGATTAGCATCATTTTGTGAGCACTACTCATTTGTGTCATCCATTGAACCAAATAAGATAAAAGAAGCATTGATGGATGTTGATTGGGTGAATGCTATGCATAAAGAATTGAACAACTTTACTCGAAATCAAGGATGGGAATTAGTTGAGAGACCAAAGGGACACAATGTGATTGGAACCAAATGGGTCTTTAGAAACAAGCAAGATCAAGATAGGATAGTTGTAAGGAATAAAGCAAGATTGGTAGCACAAGGTTACACTCAAGTTGAGGGTCTTGATTTTGGAGAAACATATGCCCCGGTTGCTAGATTAGAAGCAATTAGAATCTTGCTAGCCTATGCTTGTGCCTATAACATTAAGCTCTATGAAATGGATGTCAAGAGTGCATTTCTAAATGACTACATCAATGAAGAAGTTTATGTTGAGCAACCTCCCGTTTTAAAGATGACAAGAAACCCAACCATGTATACAAGTTGAAGAAGGCATTGTATGGTTTGAAGCAAGCACCTAGAGCATGGTATAAGAGGTTGAGGGACTTTCTACTCTCTAAGGTATTCATTATGGGCAAGGTTGACACCACATTTTTCACCAAGAAGATTGGAAAGGACTTGTTTGCCTTGCAAATCTATGTTGATGATATCATATTTGGATCAACCAATCAAGATTTTTGTGAAGAGTTTAGAAAGATGATGGCAAATGAGTTTGAGATGTCCATGATTGGAGAGTTGAGTTACTTCCTTGGTCTTCAAATCAAGCAATTGAAGAATGGTACATTTGTGAGTCAAGGCAAGTACATCAAAGACATGCTCAAGAAGTTTGGCATGAATAAAGCAAAAGCCATTAGTACACCAATGGGAACAAATGACAATTTGGATAGTGATACAAGTGGCAACATGGTGGATCAAAAGTTATATCGCTCTATGATTGGAAGCCTACTCTATGTGACCGTATTAAGGCCAGATACCATGTTTAGTGTGTGCATGTGTGCAAGTTTTTAAGCCTCACCAAGAGACAGTCATTTGAAAACTACAAAGAGAATATTGAGGTACTTGAACATTACACAAAACATTGGTTTGTGGTATTCGAAAGGAGCAAAGTTTGAGCTTGTTGGATATTCAGACTACGACTATGCGGGATGCAAGGTAGAAAGGAAGAACACCTCGGGCACTTGTCAATTGTTGGGAAGATCATTTGTTTCATGGTCATCAAAGAAGTAAAATAGTGTTGCATTATCAACTGCCGAAGCCGAATACATTTCCACCGGTAGTTGTTGTGCACAAATTCTTTGAATGAAGGCCACCTTGAATGACTTTGGAATCAAGTTCAAGAAAGTGCCATTGCTATGTGACAATGAGAGTGCTATCAAGCTAACCAACAATCCAGTTCAATATGCAAGAATAAAGCACATTGATGTCCGCCACGATTTCATAAGAGATCATCAACAAAAAGGGGACATTTACATTGAGAGTGTCGGCACCGAAGATCAACTTGCCGATATATTCACTAAGCCACTTGATGAGAAAAAGTTTTGCAAGCTAAGAAATGAGTTAAACATATTGGATTTCTCAAATATGTGTTGATACACCCCCCCACTTATATGACATGCCTCTCCTTCGAGCAATCCAAGGTAAAATTGATTGGCATGGCATACATTCTTTACTAAGGACTTGTTTAGTGCATCTAGTCATTCCTCATGTTTTATAGGCTCATTCATGAAAATCAAATGAATTTGATGCTTGTATGGTACCACTATTGCTTCTATGCTTGACTTGATCCAGTGATAGCATATGACATGTTTGTGGCCTTGTGAACCTAGTGTTTGATCTAGAAGATGAGCTATAAGTGTTTAACTCAACATGGTCAAGATAACCCTTGAAATGAGGTGTGAAGATGCTTGTCCTTGGATCAAACTGAGTTAAATATCTTTAGCAAGTATTCTAGATAAGACCAAATTTGGGAAAATGATCCTCACCCCATTGATTGACATTGATAATCATAACCTATCTAAAATTGAACCTTTATGGTCATTAATGACAAAAGGGGGGAAGTAATGTACAAAGATAGTAAAAAGATGACATAGGGGAAGAAATATGAAAGTAAGGGGATCAATTAAAATTTGAGCACGCAAGTAGGGGAGCAAGCTCACAAACTTGATTGATGCATTTGAATGAGCATTTCATATGTTTGTTTGCATGGCATAGGTTTTAATTTAAAATTCCATGCTTGTGTAATGTATGCTAGTCGTAGGCTTGAATGATGAAATGAAAAACTAGCATGTATAGGATGATAGTTAGATATGCCTTGCTTACTTGCTTTGCTTTCACAAGTGGTACTAGAGCCTTGCATATAATGTTGATCTCATGAGGTATCTAGTATTTGTGTTTTGCAAGTAATTTTAAGTGGTATCTAACTAACCATGGTGCTAAGGATGGTATATTTGGTGCACTCCGATTGGTATATGCTTAAAAGGTCCATCTCTTATACCTTAGCATCATTTGGTAGACATTACTTTCCCACAACTCTAATCCATGCATATGTGCAAGCTTCAATCCAAACTCTTAGCACATATGTCGGGGGAGCTAATGCTACCAATTCGGGTTCATGAAACATGTCCATATCCTTTTATAAATGGTAAATATGCTTGGGCAAGCAGCATGGATTCAAATGAATTTCAATTCATATCTTTGTGAAAGGGTTGTCATCAATTACCAAAAAAGGGGGAGATTAAAAGCTCTAGTTTGATTTTGGTGAATTGATGAAACCTTAGGTGCTAACCCCTTTTACTCTAGTGATCATGAGATAGGGTAGCACATTCCAAGTAGCGGAGCAAATGATGAAGATCATGATGATGGTGGTGCTAGCCATGACTCAGGAGCTTTTGTGTTTTGGTGATCGAGACACGTAGTGAGTGTGATCACATTTAGGATAGATAGTCGTACTATTAAGAGGGGTGCAACTCGTCGTGAAATGCGGTTATCAAAGTGCCACTAGATGTTCTAACTCATTGCATATGCATTTAGATTCTAGTGAGTGTTAACACTCTTGAAAATGTTTGTGAAAATATGCTAACACACGTGCACAAGGTGATACACTTGGCGGTTAGCACATTTGATCAAGGGTGACGAAGTTAGAGTTGATCTAGGTGCGTTGGACCCTGATCATTGGAGCGTTGGACTAGCCTCTCGCTGTGTCCGACAGCTAACCCTAGCGTAGGGGCTCGGGCGTGGGAGCATCGGACCCTGCAGCGTGGCGGCGTCGGGCGACACGCGCTCACTATTCCTCTCCGTGGGAACTGGCGCGGTGCGCGCTGGCCTGACATGTGGAGGCGTTGGACCGAGGGTTGCGTCCGATGGTTGGCGACAGACCAGGGTCCGACCGTTTTTGTGCTCTCTGGACCTTACTAGACCGCGTCAGACCCTCCCTGTGTGGAGTTCGACGGCGGGTCCGACGGTTGGGTCTGACGGTTCGATCAATGTGTGGCAGTGGACCATTGGCGACAACGGTCATTTTGATTTGAATGAGGTTATGTGGCAACGCGTGGTTGGCTGTGACTGGCGTCGGACCCCAGTGTTGGACGGTCCGACGACCCGTGTCTGCGGGTCCGAAGGTCACTTAAGTGGCCTAACGGTCACTACCTCTTGGGGGTGTCTATTTAAGTGAAAGGGCCGGCCTTGGGTGCTCTCTTGGTAATTTGACATATTTCTCATCCCTTAGAGGTGAGCTACTCCTCTCCATCCACTCCTACTTTGATTGATTCATCGTTTGGTGAGATTGGAGAGCATCCAAGTGCATTGCTTTGAGTGATTGCATCTACAGGCACTTGGTGATTGTGTTTCGCTACGGGATTCACTTGTTTCTCTTGGTGGTTGCTGCCACCAAGACGGCTTGGTGCAGCGAGGATCGTCGAGTAGAGAAAGGTGATTGTCTCTAACTCCGATCATGGTGATTGTGAGGGGTTCTTCACCTTTCTCCGGCAGAGAGCCAAAAGGTACTCTAGTGGATTGTTCGTGGCTTGTGTGATCCTCATCTTATGTTGGTTGTGTGGCAGCCGATTACGGGTTAGGCGTGTAATGCCTATTAGCACGTGAACCTCCAAGTGAGTGAATCGCCACAACGGGAACTAGCTTGCCGGCAGGCAAGTGAACCTCGGTGAAAAATCTTGTGTCATCTTGTCTCCGAGGAATTCATTTGGTATTCGTTGTGATTGATTGATCATCTCTTGCCATGGTGGTATAAACATCATTACCTCTCTTGTATTTACTTTTCTTGTGTAGTTAAGCTCTTTAGTGTAATTAGTTTTGAGAGCTAGCTTATGTCTTTGTCTAGTGGTTAGTATGGCTCTTTAGTTAGTCTTTGAGAGCACACTAACTTAGTGGTAGTGACTTAGCATCTTGTGTGATATAGAGATTATAGATAACGAGAATTGTGGATAAGGGGCTTGCATTTTTAGTAGGCTAGTGCAATATTTGCTTCGCCATTTAATTATCTAACATCTTGGCTTAAGTGTTGTTCTAGAAATTTTTAATAGGCTAGTCACCCTCTTTAGCCATTAGGACCTTTCAGACATAGCATGAAATAGCAAGATCATTTGAAATGAAACCTATCCACGATTCATTAAACTCATTAATCATTTAATTATTTTATCGTGCCCAAAACCACTGAGAGGCCTAAATAGTATTTCACGTGCACTCCAAAGGGGGGCCCTAGTGATTGAACTTCAATAAAGACAATACCGAAACTAAAAGGGTGGCTTGTTTCTTGGGCTTTTTCAATTATAGTTACTAGTAATTGTTTTATTCGTCTCTTTAATTTTGAGCATTGTCATGTTATCTAACAAGCACGCATCCAACTTTGAGAAAAAGGAGAATGAGGAAACATGTAGATGTGTTGATGTAGTTACAGAGAAGAACATTTATAAAATCTTTAAGAAGTCCATACGAGTTGGCGATAGACATTGTTAATTGAAATGATCAGGCCCTATAGAAGACAATGCTTATTGGTAATTTTTAAGTCATGCAAGAAATTCAGATGAATCAACGAATATGGTAGAAGAAATTACATAGTTAATTTAATATGTATAATTTATTGATATAAATACTGCCTTTTGTTGTACTATTTAAAAGTTTGTCGATAACATTTTATTTATAAATATATTGAGTATTATTATTATAAGGTGTTTATATTTTATTTTGTATAAGGGGCTCTGAGGACTGACCATGGTCACACGTAAGGTAACGACTAACGAATCTATGTACCATGTGGCTCACGCGGCTGTCCGCATAGGATGGCGTTGTAGTTCCTATTTGGATGGACTAGACTAGTAATTAGCTAGAGCTAGTGATTAGTTGATTAGCTAACTAGTGATTAGTCCTACCCTGTTTGGATCCCCTGCCTAACCAGTAGCACTATCTCGATACAAATACAGATTTACCCCTGATTGCTCTGTGTTCCTGCGCTGACGGTGCATATGCTTGCTGTTCAACAGGATTAAAATACGCTCCAGGCCGCGCACAACTGCTTCCCGAATAGAAAAGTTCATACTCGAATGTAGCACATGCACGTCTTCGTTACTGGAGTACTCCGTAGAGAAGTTCCTACGAGCGCGGCGAGCTCCGCCCGCTTCCAGGGCACGCCGCCGATCTCCATCCCGACCTCGAGCCTCCGCCCGCCTGGGCAAATGGGGGGTAGCGAGCTGGGCCTCACCTAGCAGGGAATGCGCGGCTGTGGCCGGGAGCAAAGGCAGCGGGAGGACCGAGATCCGGGGGGTCAAACTGCAGCAGCGGACGCCGCCGCACGAACGGGACGATCCAGGCGGACTGGCGGAGCTAGCTGCGCGACTGCCCAGCGGCGGAGGCAGGATTCGGCGCAGGAGAGCAGCTGGATTCGGCGCGGCGAAGGCCGCTACGACCGCGGCAGAGGGGAAACGCGGTGGCGGCGGCGGGCGTAGCGCGACCCGATGCGGGAGCGAGCGACTGAGCGGATGCGGTTACCTGGGGGTACGAGACGTCATTTTATCGATCGGTAAAACAATTAGTCGAGATATAGCTAGGTTGAATGCACAAGTGATCTAACTAGTCATGCTTAAACTTTAGCTCACCAATTTTTCACCTGTTTGATTCTAAAAGACTAAATTTTAGCAACTACTCCCTCCATCCCAAATTGTAAGTCATTCCAAGAATCTTGGAGAGTCAAAGTTTTTCAAGTTTGACCAAATTTATATAACAAAATAATAATATTTATCATACCAAGTAAGTATCATTAGATTCTTCATTAGTTATATTTTCATATTATACCTATTTGATGTCATCAATCTTTGTGTTTCTCTCTATAATTTTAGTCAAACTTGAAAAAGTTTGACTCTCCAAGATTTTTGGAATGACTTACAGTTTGAGATGGAGGGAGTAGTTTTTAGTTCGTGGGATCCCATCGAGCCCTTAGAAGCGTCATGCGTGCGCTCGGGGCTGCTTATTCATGGTCTCCAAGTGGGAAGTGGAGACCCCTCTCAAAATGGCAAACCCCGGCCGAAACTGCCCGGTCAGCGCCGTTTGCGCTTTTGGCCTCGGCTGTACTGTCTCTGATGTGTCTGTGTGGAGCCATCTTCGTTTCCACCTGACCAATCTACCTAGATCACGACGGGTGGAAGTGGAATTGAGGCTGGTCAGCGTTTGCCATCGTCGTAACTGTAAAAGGCCATGTGTGTGTCCCCGATGGGCTGCTTATTCATCGGCTGCACTCCGTCTCCACTCCATCGGCGAACCTCCGGGCGGGGCTGGACTACTGGAGGCTCCGATTACACATCTAATGACGTACGAAGACGCTCCTGCGTTCTGAGTTCTGACTCGTGGATTACTACGTGCATGCATGCGTAATCACATTTGCAAGCCGGCCTGTTGACCAAGCACAACATCTCTCCGGAACATTAGGTGGCCCTGTGGCCATCACGTCGGCACTTTGCTCATAGGAAACAGCTTTCAGGCAGCCCCATCTCTGGGCAACGTATTACGCCTGTGGGCTCACTCCTGGCCTCTCGCCCTGAGGGACACGGGGAGAGGCCGAGGGTTTTCCACAGGTGAGTGACTAGACTGTAGTGAAGGGATGAGTGAGGGTATAGAAAAACGAGGAAATGAAAAAGTGCGGATTAAATGTCCATTAATTTGTCCGAAAAAATTCGACCACTTTCCTACACGAGCGCTCCGGGTATTTATAAGCCATAACTGGAGACACGATGGAATTACATTAGGGTTAGACCCTAACCGGTAAATGCTATACAAGAGCCAGGGGTACAACGGTAATCTCCTTTCCTCAGCCAACCACTCCCGGGTCCAATTGCTGACGGTGGGGTCCCTTTCCGTGGCAGGCAGCGACCTTCGCGCGCCCCCAGCGAGGGTTTGTTCGCCATTACTGTCTTGCGACCTTCTCGCCATGCTCCTTTGGCGCAGCTGACCTTCGAGCGTGTCACCTGAACACACAGATGAAATAAACTGATCAAGGGCACCCTCGTCACGGGGGTGGTGCCCAGGATGAGGGCGAGTTAGTTGAGCCAGCGCTAGGTCGAGGGTTAGGGGAGGAGCGGTGTCGGGGGTACCTCCCCCCAACAGCAGCCGCTCGAGGGTCGGGCCCAGCATGATGGGTCGGAGCAACGTTAAAACCTAGGGAGGTAGGCACGCATGGGTACCTAGCTTGCGGCCCCGGTCCAGCGACGCCCCTATCGTGCTCGACCGGAGTTGGGCCTTTGATTGATTTGGGTGAATGGGCCCAGTGTGGAGTTGGATGGGACGCGGGATTGTTGGGTGTTTTCTGTTCGTGTTTTTCTCAGGCAGTGGTTTATGAATCTTTGGGATGTGCGCTGGCTTCTTTCCTTAGGTGCGGGTGCTTGGTGCCTATAAATAGTTGCGGTAGGTTAGGGTTTTTTAATGTTGCGCCTTCTGTTTGTTGGCTGGTTGCTGCTGCTGAGCTTGTTGAGCGAGGGTTCGATTGTTGTGAGGGTTGCTTTTTTCGAGGGTCCGTGCTTTTGCAGGCTTTATCTGCCTCGTCGGGCTTATTGAGGTACTTGTTTGGTCGCTTGTACTTGTTGTCTTTTGAGTTTTGTTTGTATTGAAGAGTCTGCTGGCGTGTTTTGTGGATTGATGGCTCGTGTGAAGAAAACTGCGAAGCCTGTTGACAGTTCAGAGGTCGCTGACTCTGCTTCGGATGCTGCAGTGAGCTTCGAGTTTGGCCTGTCAAGGGTTACTTCGAGCGACTTGGACAAGTTCGCGAAGGCTGGTTGGTTCGCTCGAGATCTTGCGAGGCTGTCTGAGGGAGAGGTTGTTCCCGATCCTCATGATGACAAGGTTGTTGTTTATAAGGAATTCTTCTTGGCAGGTTTGAGGTTTCCATCTCACCCTCTTGTTGTTGGCGTGCTGAAAAGGTTTAACCTTAAGTTTCATCAGTTGAACCCCTCTAGTTTTGTGAAGCTCAGTATCTATGTTTGGGGCTGTAAGTCTCAAGGTGTTGAGCCAGATTTCGAGGGCATTGTCCGACTTCACCGGGTCCATCCTCAGCCTCGGAAGGTGACTGTTGATGGTAAGCCTATGCATTTGCAGTTTGGTGTTTATACCTTCGTCTATTGTCATAGTGAGGAGGTTCCTGTTCAAGCACAGAAAAACAAGTGGGCTTCGCCTTGGACCAAAAATTGGTTCTATATTAGGATGGAAGGCGAGCCTAGTCTTTATGGGAAGCTGTTGAGGCTTGACAGTGTGACTGCGGAGGGTATCATGACTGATGGTTGTGCCGATGCTATGGATGCGCTCAGGACTTTATCACGTCATCAGTGTGCACGCGACTTGGTTGACTTTATCACGTCATCAGTGTGCACGCGACATGGTTGAGGAGTTTGTTTGCACGAAGGTTTTGCCTTTGAGGGCTAATCAATCATGGTTTGTGGTAAAGGATGATGAGAAGTATCGGGCGCATGGTTTGAAGGGTCTTAGCATGGATGAGAAGTATAAGAAGGTTGCGGAGGCTGTGGAGGAGCTCATAGAGGCTCTTGGGACTGCTGAGAATAAGGTGATAAAGATTGCCTTGGCCGATCATCATCGTGTTAATCGGTGCTTCGACTTACTTGGGTTGATTTACCCGATTTGGCCTTCTGTGGAGCTGAAAGATGCTGAGGTTGGCAAGAAAAGAAAGCGAGCCGGGGCCGGTGACAAGCTCACGAGTACATCTAAGCGAGGTGGGCGTGGTCGTGGGCGTGCTGGGGGATCTTAGGTTGATTGTGTTGCCGCGGTGAAGGTTGCTGCTTCGTCTACTGCCTTGTCTATGGCGAAGGTAGAGCGTGGTTGGGGGGCTCTACCTAGCCGTAAAATGACAAGTATTTCCCATCTACCTATTTTGCAAGTGATCTCAGATGACGATGGTGATGATAGTGAGGAGAAAGAGGGGAGCGAGGGCTCTAAGGAGGTGAAGGTTGATGGGTCCAGTTCCTCTAGCAACAGTAGTGAGTCTGGCGCGAGCGGTTATGATGATGATGAAGACGATGAAGGGCATGACGAATCAGGTAACCCTCGGCTTGTTGGTTCTGAGGAGCTCAGGTTTTAGGGTGGCGGAGCAGATGAGGGGAGGGAAGTTGAGTCTAGCTCGACTGGATCTAGGTCGATGCCTCGCTATCGCCGCATGCATATCATGCAGGAGGGACATGAGGTTGCTACCGACAAAGATGAGTCTAGAGCTGGTACGAGCAAGCATGCTCTTGGCGAGGCTAGCCATAGTGGTTTGAGGCATTTCGTTATCTCCTATGGTGCTAATGAGCCTGAGATAGACCTTTTCACTAGCCCTGACCTCCACGATTGCCATCTTATTGGGACTGAAGAGGAGCGTCAGTTCTTGGCGGGGACCTATCGCCGGATTTGCATGCCAGAGGTGGAGTTTTTGATGTCCCATGAGTCAGTGGATCATTTGACCGAGGACGTCGAGGTAGCTAGGGTTAGAGCCATTATGCTTGCTCGAGCTACGTGTCGGTGCCATGGTCATGTCGGGACTGAGCTGTAGGAGCGAATTGCATCATTGGAGAAGGAGAAGGTTGACCTAAAGGCTAGAAACAAGGAGCTGTCTGGGCAAGTTGGGTCGTTTGAGGCCTCGATTGCAAGGAATAAAGCTTTGGTTGAAGATGCGGAAGCGTGTTTGAGTCATAATGTTGACCTTAACGCGGAGCTGAAAAGAAAGGATGAGGATCTGAGGAAGGCTAAGGATTCTTGCAAGAAGGCTAAGGAGTTGGCGGAGGAGAACGCTAAAAAGTTGGAAGACTCATGTGCCGCTTTGCTTGCTTGTATGCAAGAGGCGAAGGTTGCCATCGATACCACTTTTGTTAAGGGCAGCATGGAGTCAAGCGGGGTGTTACCCAAAGCTGATCCTGCTGCGTTTTCAGCATGGCTTCAGGTGGAGCTTAGTTAGTTTTCTCAACTGTTGGATAGTGTTGCTTATTTTGGGGCTTATGGGGCTACCCTTGCCGTTGCGCGGTCTTTTTCAGGCCGCTGGATGCGATCATTTGAAGAGGCTTGGGCGGGTTAACCATAACTATCCTAGTCAAGAGGATGTGCGGGGTGCTACTAATGATCGGCTTTGCAGGAATGTTGTCGCGCGCTTCTTGATGAAGTTTTTGATAGAGGCTGGTGGCGATAGTTTAGCTGGCGCCATGGCCGAGCGTGGTTGGGGGGATCTACCTGGCCGTAAAATGCCAAGTATTTCCCATCTACCTATTTTGCAAGTGATCTCGGATGACGATGGTGATGATGGTGAGGAGAAAGAGGGGAGCGAGGGCTCTAAGGAGGTGAAGGTTGATGATCCAGTTCCTCTAGCAGCAGCAGTGAGTCTGGCGCGAGCGGTTATGATGATGATGAAGGGCATGATGAATTGCGTAACACTAGGCCTGTTGGTTCTGAGGAGCTCGGGTTTTAGGGTGGCAGAGCAGATGAGGGGAGGGAAGTTGAGTCTAGCTCGACTGGATTTGGGTCGATGCCTCGCCATCGCCGCATGCATATCATGCAGGAGGGACGCGAGGTTGCTACCAACAAAGATGTGCCTAGAGCTGGTACGGGCAAGCATGCTCTTGGCGAGGCTAGCCGTAGTGGTTTGAGGCATTTTGCTATCTCCTGTGCTTCTGATGAGCCTGAGATAGACCTTTTCACTAGCCCTGACCTCCACGATTGCCATCTTATTGGGACTGAAGCGAAGCATCGGTTCTTGGCGGGGACCTATCACTGGATTTGCATGCCAGAGGCAGAGTTTTTGATGTCCCATGAGTTAGTGGATCATTTGACCGAGGACGTCGAGGTAGGTGGGGTTAGAGCCATTATGCTTGCTCGAGCTATGTGTCGGCGCCATGGTCATGTTGGGACTAAGCTGTAGGAGCGAGTTGCGTCATTGGAGAAGGAGAAGGTTGACCTGAAGGCTAGAAACAAGGAGCTGTCTGGGCAAGTTGGGTTGCTAGAGGCCTCGATTGCGAGGAATAAAGCTTTGGTTGAAGATGCGGAAGCGTGTTTGAGTCGTAATGTAGACCTTAACGCGGAGCTAAAAAGAAAGGACGAGGATCTGAGGAAGGCTAAGGATTCTCACAGGAAGGCTAAGGAGTTGGCGGAGGAGAACGCTAAAAAGTTTGAAGACTCGTGTGCCGCTTTGCTTGCCTGTATGCAGGAGGCGAAGGTTGCCATTAATACCACTTTTGTTAAGGGCATCGTGGAGTCAAGCAGGGTGTTACCCGAAGTTGATCCTGCTGTGTTTTCAGCATGGCTTTAGGCGGAGCTTGGCTAGTTTTCTCAACTGTTGGATAGTGTTGCTGATTTTGGGGCTTATGGGGCTACCCTCGCCGTTGTGTGTTCTTTTTTAGGCCGCTAGATGCGATCATTGGAAGAGGCTTGGGCGGGTTAACCATAACTATCTTAGTCAAGAGGATGTGTTAGGTGCTGCTAATGACCGACTTTGTAGGAATGTTGTCGCGCGCTTCTTGATGAAGTTTTTGATAGAGGGCAAGGGTCAGGCTCTGGCCTTTTGACGAGGCGGTGGCTGGCACTCACGAGGTACGTTCGGGCTTTACTCTTGTTGTTTTTTCTTCTTTTCTCCCCTTTTTTATGTTGCTTATCATTTTGTTTATTTTGTTAGCTGACGCAGCCCTGGGATGCTCCGACCTCTGCTGCTAGAACTGCGAGGCAGGGACCTCTTCGATAAGCATGAGGGTCGCGGCGTCTACTGTTGGTGAGGTGTCTGGCAGCGATATCGCTGCTGGGGTTGGTCGCGAAGGTGTTGAAGCAGGCCTTGGGACCGAGGAAGCACGAGTTGATGGAGCGCCAGCCACAGAAGCCATGGATGTTGATACTATAGGGCAGGTTTGACGTGCATGTGCGTCATAATTTGGATGGCGGTGCCTTATGGAAAACAATTGGTGTGCCTCCCTACAAGGGTCTATTTTTGGTTGGTGATTAACTGTTGCTTTCATTGCGTAGGTTCCTACGGGGCCTATGCGTGAAGTGTTGGATGTTTTGCCCCTGATGTTAAATGAACAGGGTACATTTATTTCTGGTGCATCATGGGCGCGTGCTAAGTCTAAGTTTCCCTCGTTATCGTTTGATCGTTTTTGGTGGGCGAAGCTTGGTTTATATGATAAGAAAAATCAGGAGGCAAGTAGGTTTTGGCGGAACGCGGAACTTATGAATCGTTAGTCCGAGCGCTTGCTTTTTGGTTTGGGGTCTACTTCAGGGGTGTTGGATGATGTTGATGATGAGGATTCTATAGACTTTATTATTGGGCGAGGGAGCCTGAGTCCGGATGCTAAGGGAGAGTTGAAGGTGTCGAAGCTAGAGCCATTGGAGCTTGATGAGCGTGACCATCAGCGTATGTACCGCGCAAGTGTTTTGGAAGGTGATTTGCCATTGGTTCCTGTGGCACCCGTTCTTTGGGGGCCAATTGTTAAGGTTGAGGGGTCATGCGGGGGTGAGGGTTTGCAAGTGGTTGTGGATGATGTACTGAGTTTGTGGAGAGTGTAGCAGATGAACTGGTTGAGAGTGTGCTTGAAAATACAGTTATGGAGATGGCGAGGGAGGTGGCATGTGAGGTGTGTTTTGAAGAGGATGATCCCGATGTCTAGGAGTTCCGGCACCGAGGGTCTACTTGAAGTCTGTTTTTTATCGACGCAACAATTGTTGTTGTACCTGTTGTAATTTTGACATGTTATTGGGAGCCCTGTCGAGGGTTCCAGTTGTTGTAAATTTTGTGTGGTGTTGTTTAACTGACGAGTCAGGATACGGTACGATTTTGTTGTCGCTTTGGTTCGCGGTGACGCCTCCTTTTCTTTTTTAGGCGAGGCTCGCTACTTTTCATTTTCTAAAACTTGACGCGCAGCGACGCCCCCCTTTTCTTTTAGGCGAGGCTCGCTGTTTTTCATTTTCTAAAACTTGACGCGCAGCAATGCCCCCTTTTCTTTTAGGCGAGGCTCGTTGTTTTTTGTTTTCTAAAACTAGACGCGCAACGACGCCCCCTTTTCTTTTAGGCGAGGCTCACTATTTTTCGTTTTCTAAAACTTGATGCGTAGCTACGCCCCCATTTCTTTTAGGAGAGGCTCGTTGTTTTTTGTTTTCTAAACTTGACGCGCAGCGATGCCCCCTTTTCTTTTAGGCGAGGCTCGCTGTTTTTCATTTTCTAAAACTTGACGCGCAGCGACGCCCCCTTTTCTTTTAGGCGAGGCTTACTATTTTTCATTTTCTAAAACTTGATGCGCAGCGACGCTCCCTTTTCTTTTAGGTGAGGCTCGCTATTTTCATTTTCTAAAACTTGACGCGCAGCAACGCCCCCTTTTCTTTTAGGCGAGGCTCGTTGTTTTTTGTTTTCTAAAACTTGACGCGCTTTGGGTGAAAATAGAATGAGAGAAGGATGCTGGGTTTGACTTTATTTTTTTTTACGGGGTTACATAGCAGTGTTAGTTCTAAATACATCGAGGGTTTGCCGTGGTGAACTTTTTCGATTGTCGTCTACGTGGAAGATGACACGACAGTTTCGGTGCTACTCGCCGATTGATGATGAACCTTGGTGAGCCCACGGTGATTTGTTGTCGCCTTGGTGATGGAGGTACCGGTTGATGCTGTCTTGGTTGGCCGCTGGGGTCACAGGCTTTCTTCTTGTGGAGCTTGGACCCCGCGAGGCTCCACGCCGCTCTGAGCGTGAGTTTCTCGTAGAGCGCCTTCATGTTCTTGTTCTTAGCGAAGCTTCTTTGGCATGTGACTGATTGCCCACTTGTAGGAGGGTGGGATTGAAACGCCTCCTCTTGAATTATTGGTGGACGGTGCCATAGTCCTTGTCGATTTTGCTTCCACTGAACCTTCGCCCGAGGCTTGCTAGATATATGTCATCCTCAGGGCTCGCATAGTTGAGCGGAGGTGTTGGCTGGCACGCACCAGCTTCCAATAGGAGGTGTTGGTGATCCCTTCGCTCCAGGGCTCAAGATTGGCGGCGAGGGAGCCCTCGGGGGGGATGGTACATTTTTTCTTGCGGTATCCCCCGAGTGCTCTAGGCTTTGAGACTGCATTGATTGGGCTCGCGGATGAGATTGTTCCAGCAGTCCCTAGCATTACGTTTGTTCTTGTGGTACCCTCGTTTGGATTGTCGAGTGTGGGGTCTGGTGGTTTTTTAGGCGGGGCTTTTCTTGTGCGAGGGTTTGGAGGTTTGAGAGGCATTTTCAAGTGTGGGGAGGTTGAGGATTGTGGCTATTGCTGTGGTTGCTGATCGACCCATTGGGTGGATTGGTGTGGTATTTATAGGGTGAACCGGCTGTTGGATTTTGGTGTGGTAGTTTGTTTTTAATGTTGATTGGGTGGGTGGTTTGTTTATGGAGCATTTAATCTCAGTCGATTCATTCCTCAATGTAGTGGGGAATGCGGCTGGTTTATGAGAGATTGATGTTTTGTTGGTGAGGTTGGTGTGTGGAGTGAATGCGTCGTTTGAGGTGATTGGTCTTGTTTTTTAATTTTGACAATTGATTTAGTATTCTTGTGGGCCCCCTTTTGTTTTTGTGCTATTGGATTTTAAATCGGCGGTACAAGGATGCCCTTCGGTTAGGGTTGTTTTGCTTTTTACGAGAGTGTACACGCGCTTTGACCCTCGTTTCCATCCTTTTGTTTTGAGGATGGGTGGCACTATGTCTGTCTTTGTGTCTTGGGGATGTGGGGGGTTTGCGTTGTGAGCCCATGGCGTTTCTGCGAGGGTGCTAAATTGTTTTGACCTCCACGTCTGTCCTTATCTTAAGGCCGGGTGGGGTTTGGTTTTTGTGAGCCCCTGGTGCTTTGCGAGGGTGCTCACTTGTTTTGACCTCTACGTCCGTCCTTATCTTAAGGGCGGGTGGGGTTTGTTTATGTGAGCCACTGGTGCTTTGCAAGGGTGCTCACTTGTTTTGACCTCCGTGTCCGTCCATATCTTAAGGGCGGGTGGGGTTTGCTTTTGTGAGTCCCTAGCGCTTTGTGAGGGTGCTCACTTGTTTTGACCTCCGCATCCATTCTTATCTTAAGGTCGGGTGAGGTTTGCTTTTGTGAGCCTTGGAGGGATGTTTTGTACCGAGCGGGGGTTGATAGGTTGGAGACCCTGCTTGGAACAAATCTTTATTTGTGTTTTTTCATCGATGAGGGTGGGTTGGCCGTGACCCACCCATTTCGGCGAAGGTTGGAGTTTTGGGAATAAATATTACATTAGAGGGTAGAGCGACTGCCTCATTAAAAAACCTTGCGCCCCTTTGCAAGGAAAAAGAGTGCAGCACTGAGTTTTTACATTATTGAATGAGAAAAGGAAAATTACATTGTGCGAGCGCACGCTAAGGCGCCACTAGGGATAGTATTTTTGAAGGTCGTCTATGTTCCAAGGGTGAGGTAGTTGGTTACCCTCGCTGCCTTCGAGATTGTATGCTCTGGGTCTGCTTGCTTGAGTAGCCAAGTATGGGCCTACCCATTTTGGTTGGAACTTGCCCGCCATCTTCGTGTTTTGTTTTCTAATTAGCACCATATCTCCTGTGTTAATTTGGTGGGGTTCACTTTCTTGTCTCGCCACCGGATAGTTTTAGCTTGATATAAGCGAAGGTTGTTGACTGCTTGGCATCTGAGTTCTTCTGTGAGGTCTTTGGTTAACTGTTCTTCATTGAGGGTGCTTGTTCCATCTTTTGAGAAGGTCACTCTTGGTGATTTGTGAGTGAGCTCTTCTGGGAGGATGGCTTCTTCTTCGAAGAGGAGTTTGAAGGGGGTGAATTTTGTTGCCCACGACTCAGAGGTATTGTGTGACCATATGATTGAGGTGAGTTCCTCTACCCATTTTCCCATGGGTCTGCCGTGTAATCTTCTAGAGATGCCTTAGAGGATTATACCATTCGCTCTTTCGACGAGGCCATTGGATTGAGGGTGTCTTACTAAGGCGAAGCACGGCTTTGTTCCTATCTACATACAGAACTCCTTGAATACTTCGCTGTCGAATTGGGTTCTGTTGTCTACTATGAGTTCTATTGGCACTTCGAAATGGCATATGATTTGTTGCCAAAAGAATCTTTTGACAGTCTGCGAGATTATTGTAGCTAGTGGCTTTGCTTCTATCTATTTGGTGAAGTACTTGACGGCAACCACTACGTAGCGGAGGTTTCCTGGAGCTGTTGGCAATGGTCCGACTAGGTCCATTGCCCATCACAGGAGAGGCCATATTGGGCAGATTAGGGTGGTTTGAGCCCCTGGTCTGTTTGAGTGTGTTGCTGAGAGTTGGCAACCTTTGCAATGCTGCACTAGCGAGGCTACGTCGTTGATTACTGTTGGCTAGTAAACCCTTGTCTAAACGCTTTGCCCACTAGAGCCCTGGGTCCGTTGTGGGAACTGCATGAACCCTCGTGTATCTCCTTTAACAGTTGTTTTCCCTCACAGGATGTGACACACTTGAGCAGTGGTGCTATTACGCTAGCCTTGTATAGTTCATCATTAATGATTCTGTACCCTCGTGTTCTCTGCTACGTCCTTTTTTCTTCCTCTTTGGTTTTTGGTTCATGATATCCTTTGAGATAAGCCATTATGGGCGCTCTCCAGTCTTTGTTGTGTATTACGTTGATGAGCTTTGGTACTTTTATGTTTAGTTCTGTCGAGGGTTGATTGATGACCTCATAGAAAACGTTTGAGGGTAAGTGATGCCTTGAGCTGTGGCTTTTGCTAGTTCGTCAGCCTCGCTGTTCTCTGATCTCGAGATTGGTTTGGTCATGATTCCTAGGAAGCAACCCTCGATCTTGCGAACTGTGTGCAGGTACTTTTGTAATTTGAGATCTCTGGCTTTGAAGCTTTTCTCGATGTGGCCGAAGGTGACCTGGGAGTCAGTTTTGATGATTGCTTGCCTTACTGAGAGTGCGCGGGGCTTTGATAGAGCTAGTATGATTGCTTCATATTCTACGCTTTTATTTGTGCATTGGAATTCTAGCCTCACTGCATATCTAAGTTTGATACCGGATGGCGAGGTTAAGATTGCCGCTATTCCAGCTCCCGCTGATCCCCATGCTCCATCTATGTGCACTGTCCATATTGGTTCTGTAACTTCCGCTGTATTGTGAGTGTCGGGGGTCCAATTTGCCAGGAAGTCTGCGAGGGTCTGAGATTTGATTGTGTTTCTCCCGACGAACTCTATTGCAAAGTTGTTGATTTCGGTGGCCCATTTTCCTATTTGACCTATGGCTTCTGGGTTCTTGAAGATGTTGTCAAGCGGGAAACTCGAGGGTATAGTGATCTTGTGCGCCTAGAAATAGTGCTTCAGTTTTCTAGAGGCCATGACGACTGCGTATGCTATATTCTCCATTTCTGTATAGAACTTTTTGCTCCATCGAGGGTTTTGGATACATAATACACTGGCAACTGCTTCTTCTAATGTTCTTCTTAATTTTCTTTTACTAGTACTGCAATGACAGCATGTGGCGAGGCTATGACATATAGGAGGAGCGGTTCGTTGAGTTGTGGGCTAGCGAGGGTTGTTAGGTTGTGTAGATAGACCTTTAAATCCTCGAAGGCCTTTTGTTGTTGGAGTCCCTAGCTGTACAGATATGTGTTTTTTAGTACTTCAAAGAAGGGGAGACCTCGCTCTGCGAACCTTGAAATGAATCTGTTTAATGCCGCTAGTCTTCCTATGAGCCTCTGTGCTAGCTTTCTTGAGGTCGGAGGTTCCATGTTGAGGATCATGTCGATTTTCTCTAGATTGGCCTCGATTCCTCTTGCTAAGATGAGGCAACCGAGCAGCTTTCCCTTGCTTACACCAAATATGCATTTCTCTGGATTCAATTTGAGCCCCGCATTGCGGAGGTTGTTGAAAGCTCTGCGGAGGTCCTCGATGTGTTCTTATTTGAGCTTGCTTTGTACAATGATATCGTCGACATAAACTGAGATTGCTTTGTCCTCTTTGAATACTTTTGCTATCATGCGAGCGAAGGTTCACCCTGCGTTGCGTAACCCCTCTGCCATTTTTCTGAAGCAGTACGTTCCGAAAGGAGTGATGAAGCTTGTTTTTTCCTTGTCTTCCTGGTTCATCCAAATTTGATGGTATCCTAAAAAATAGTCCAGGAGTGACAAGAGCTCGCAACCAGCTGCTGAATCGACAAGTGTGCTTATTCTTGGTAATGGGAAATCATCCTTGGGGCAGGCTTTGTTTAGGCTCATGAAATCAACGCACATTCTCCACTTGCCATTTTTCTTTTTGACTAGCACGACATTTGATAACCAAGTTGGGTATTTAACTGGTCGGATGACCCTCGCGTCAAGCAATCTTTGGACCTCTGCCTTGGCTATCTGCTTTCTTTCTTCAGACATTTTGCGAAGCTTTTGCTTGATTGGGGGGTGATTTTTGTCGATGTCAAGGATGTGCTCAATGATGGACCTATCTACCCCTCAGAGGTCCTCTGAGGACCATGCGAAGTGTCACTGTTGTCACGCAGGAAATGGATGAGGTCGGCCTTGGTTTTGCCATCCAGCATAGTAGAGATGATGATCTGCTTGCTGGTGTTACCTTTGAATAGTGGTAACTTCTTGGTTTCTTCTGCTGGCTTCGCCTTGACTTGTTGTTCTAGTTCATTTGGCGAGGGTATCTTGACTGTTGGCTTTTCTTTGCCTAGGTTGTGTACATTTTTCTACCTTGGGGTGACTGTTTCTTCTGCTATTCTAGTGAGGTCTTGGTTGCCGTATACGGCAATGACGCCTCTGGCGGAGGGCAGCTTCATATAGAGATAGCCCGGGTGGAGGACTATGCTGAAAATGTTTGTGACCCCTCAGTTGAAAATTGCATTGTAGTTGTATAGCATGTCAACCACATCGAAGGTTATGTGCTCTGTCCTGCTGTTGCTTTGGTCGCCGAAGGTTACTAGGAGTGTGATTTTGCCTATGGCTTTCACTTGTTTGCCCCCGAATCCGTATAGCGGGCATCCAACCGGCTAGAGAAGATTTCTATCTAATTTCATGTTGTCGAAGGTTGAAGCGAATAGGATGTCGGCGGAGCTGCTAGTGTCAACCAGGATCCTTGTTACTGCCCAACCAGCCAGATTTGTCTCCATGACCATGGCATTAGTATGAGGGTAGTCTTTTAGTTTAAGATTCGTGCTATAGAAGGTTATTGGGATGTGAGACCATTGCAAGTTCTTGTGTGGCCCTTCAGTTACTAGGTGGTATACCCGCCTCATATGCTCTTTACGCTGTCTCTTGTTGCCGTGATCGTCGTTGGATCCTCCGGTGATTGCGAGTATTACACCGAAGGTTGCGGCTGGGTTGTTGATTGTTGTTTGAATGGGTTGGCTCACGGGTTCTGGTTTTACTTGTTGTTGCAGCTGGGTTGGTGGCTGTGGGGTGGTGGTGATAAGGCTGGGTGTTGGCTTTGTATTTGTGGTGGGGTGGGTGGGTGAGTAACCGTGTATGGTTAGCTGTTGGAGCGATTGTTGTAGCCGTATGATGGCTAAGGCTTGTCATAGGTGTTGTAATGGTGATAGGGGGATTGTAGTCAGCAAAGGTTGGGTATTGCTGAGGATGTTGTTGCGAGGGGATGCCGTAGTTTACCGGTGTGTATTGGTACGAGGTGGTTGCGGGGGTGGGTTCTCCTTGTATAGTTAACAGGTTTTGGTGGGCCTGAAGCGGCGACTTCCTGTGCTTCTTGATATTCTTTTCCCTTCGCAAAACATGCACATTGCTTTGTCGAGTGGCCTTTGCTTGGTCCATAGAAATGGCAGTATAGCTTTGCTGGATCTCTTGTACTGGGTCTGCTTTGGGTATTGTCTCTTTTGTCATTCTGGCTGTTGGCGGGGGTCTGTTGAGATGTTGGACTTGGTTGTTGTCTTTGGTGTTACGGAGGTATGGTCTCTATGGTATTCACGTTGATTGGTTCGTTGTGAGGGTACTGGTTACGCTGTGGTGGCCTCAGAGGCGGGTGCGTTTGAGGTTTCAAAGCCTCGGTCTTCGAACGGAAGACAGTGTCTGATCTGATGTACTTATCCATGACCTCATGTAACTCTGTGATGGTTTTTGGTGGCTTCTATGCGAGCCTCGAGGAAACTGGCCCTAGTCTTACCCCATTGATTGCTGCTAGGATTACTGCATCATCTGTTATGTTTGGTGTCCTCACTCTAAGCTGGACAAATCTTCGCTAGAAGTCTCAGAGGGGTTCTCTTTCGGCTTGAGTGCAGGTGAATAATTCCATAGGATTAGTTGTAGAAGGGCTGATACCTTTGAAATTGTTGCATAGTTTTTCATGGAGGCTCCCCTAGGAATCTATCGAGCCTGGCGGGAGGTTGCTGTACTAGCTTTGGGCAATGTCCCTTGCTATAATCACGAAGGACTTCACCATGGTATACTCATCCCCGCCTGTGGCTGCCACTACCACTTCGTAGCTCATTACGAATTGGTGAGTGTCTATGCTTCCGTCTTACCTTTGTAGGTTCTGTGGTTTGTACTCAAGCTGCCAGTTTCTGGTTTGGAGTATCTGGGTCAATGGGGATTTTGGGTCGTATGGCATTGGCGGAGGTTGGTTTCTGTGGTGTTGTTGTACGGCTGGGGGAATGTATTCTGGGTAGATCTGGTGAAAACGAGGTGGTGGTGGTGGGGGTGGGTTCGGGTGGAGCGGAGGTAGATTTGGGTGGGGCAGAGGTGGATTTGGGTGGAGCGGAGGTGGATTTGGGTGGAGCGGAGGTGGCAAGTCATGTTGTTCGGGTAGGTAGTTTGGGTTAGCTTCGATCGAAGCTGGGTACTCATCCATTTGCCTGAGTTGTTCCCTGGCTTCGTTTGCCTTCTGCCTTATTACTTGCAGGCGTGCTTGCCTCTGGTGGGCTTCGACTCGACATCTTTTCTCCCGGAGCTCCTCATGCATTTGGTTTAGGGCCTTGAGGCCTCTCGCCTCTGCACCTTCGTCGTCGTCTTCCGGTACGTGGCCAGTTTCTTCCGTCCTGGACGGTTCAGGTTGGTGGTTGGCTCCAGCCTCGGCTGCCTCAGCCCCATCCGACTCAAGCTGTGTTCTCGTCGGCTGAGCGGTGGGTTGGAGTACCGGAGTCCCGCCGGCTCCGCTTGCGGAGGTTCTCGCCGCCGGGTCCGACCCTCACGGCGGAGCGGGTCCCTTTGGGTGTTTCTTCTTGTAGTTGCCATTATTTTCGAGGAGTGGCGGACTGGGATCCCCATGGACGACGCTAACTGTGGGGTCACTCCTGGACTCTCGCCCTCACTGAGGGACACGGGGGGAGAGGCCGAGGGTTTCCCACAGGTGAGTAACTAGACTGTCGTGAAGGTATGAGCGAGGGTACAGGAAAACGAGGAAATTGAATAGTGCAGATTAAATGCCCATTAATTTGTCTAAAAAAGTTCGACCCCTTTCTTACACGAGCGCTCCGGTCATTTGTAGGCCATACCCGGAGACGTGGTGGAATTACATTAGGGTTAGTCCCTAGCCGGTAAACGCTATACAAAAGCTAGGGGTACAACGGTAATCTCCTTTCCTCAGCCAACCACTCCCAGGTCCAATTGCTGACGGTGGGGTCCCTTCCCGTGGTAGGCAGCGACCTTCGTGCGCCCCCAGTGAGGGTTTGTTCGCCGTCACAGTCTTGCGACCTTCTCGCCATGCTCCTCCGGCGCAGCTAACCTTCGAGCGTGCCACCTGAACACATAGATGAAATAAATCGATCAAGGGCACCCTCGTCACGGGGGTGGTGCCCAGGACGAGGGCGAGTTAGTTCAGCTAGCGCCAGGTCGAGGGCTAGGGGAGGAGCGGTGATGGGGTACCTCCCCCAACAACGCGCCTTGGCAATGTTCAAACCCACCCCTGACACAACCAAAGTCAAGTTGGAAATGCAGTACTCCGTACGTGCCCCCACCTGTTGCCATATACTCTCTTTGTACTTAAATATCTGTCGTTTTCGTTTTTCGATAAACAACTTTAACTAAATATATATTAATAATTATGATAAATAATTAGTATTATTGGAAAGATCTTTGAATCTAATTTTTTAATAAATTTATTTAGAGATACAAATGTTGCACGTATTTTTACAAATCGAGTAAAACTTGTGCCGTGCACATCAACGACGACAGTTATTTAAGGACGGAGGAAGTAGCTACATGTACAAGGACAAGGGTCAGAAGCTTTGATTATGTCGGACCTCAACCAACACGTACGACTCATACATATACTTTTGCATGTTTCCCTTCTTTTTTTCTCCTCTTGATTTGAGGATATTATTATTGTCGTTGTTTCTGTTGTTGGGTATTTCCGTTAGTTGACCGGAAGAAGCTATGTCCGGTGGATCCTCATTCGATCCCTGGACTCGGTCGTGGGCTAATCGATCGCTCCGAGGACCAGTGATGATGGCAATTGTAACCATCCATTCTGAAGACCCAAGCACATGGACAAGCCAACGGCTGCGCTTAATTAACTTGCAAACAACGGCTCGACGTTCGCCTAGAACGAGCTTACGGTTTGCCTTTTTTTTCACTGGACCACCAGCAGCAGCTAACCACTGAACCCGACATGTACTATTCCTGGGTTGATACGAGCCACACACACGCTTAGGGCGTCCACAACGGTGTTAGCTACGTAGCTAACTTACGTAGAGGTGATAGAGAAAAGTAAAGACTATTTTATACATTCTTATTTTTATATACTATTGAATTCATACGTTTTTCTTGGACTACATCGAATAAATCAGCTATTGTCGGCCATCATGTGTCCATACCATAGCTACGGGTACGGGAACACACACAACCATGGCATTAATTAACTACCAGACCACGATTGGACGCGCACGCACGGCCGCATATTGGTTGCAGCTGGAGCGCCGGCCGGCACGCATTTGAAGCCAGCTACCAAGACACACGCCGCGATGCTTCTACACCTACAATTTATTAACATGTTGTAAAACAGAGTATCTCGATCCACAAGTCAGCTTATAACAATCTTTATTTAGATGATCCAAATGTGGCCTCGGCGGTCCCAACGAAAAAAACTAGTAGTTTCTATAATATAGGATACCGCACAAAAAAAGTACTGCTTTTCAACCCATGGTTTCTATGAGTAATAATTATTTTCTCCTTTTCTCTTCTAACTCTATCTTCTTCCTTCAATGGGAGTGCGACACGAGCTCCCTAGAAACTGGTGGTTTCTCCCCAATAGCGATTTCATGGTTTCTTGGTGCATTTGGTCAAGAGTAGACCTGATTTCTTCATGAAGAAACCATTTCTATGATTTTTGCTCTCTTTCTTCATTAATTACGTTGCCATGTCAGCGTTTTACTTACGTGGCAAGTCATTTAATGAGGATAGAAACCATCATCAATACACCATTGGAACTGCCCTTAATAACAAAGGAAAAACAAATCATACCTAGCGGAGTAGCGGATCGAGGAAGACAATGCCAAGTCTCGTTCCGTCCAGTTGATCCTCGCGGCTTCTTTGTGCTGTTGAAAAGGGAAACAAACATGTTTTTGTTCTAAACAGAGCACAGCACTAGTAAGGCTCACATACACTAGCGGAAAACCACATACTTGTACGCATCTGTGTCGATCATCTAGAGAGAAGAAAGAAAAAAAATTTGCTAAACAATGCTCGGTTGTTTAGCCCTATCTTAGCACTCGATTTTCTCTTTCTCTCATTCTTCTCCCTCTCTGGCTTCTCCCCTCTTTTTCCAACTCCGGCGGGCTTTAGAAGGGGTCGGCCGGGAGAGACATGCCGTCCAGACGGTGGGGACGGTGGCCGGGGGGTTAGGGGCCCTGGCAGCTGTGGAGACAGCCGGGCCAAGTCGGGGCTAGGGCGCCATGGCCAGAGCTCGTCGTGGAAGCTGACGGTCGGACGAAGAAGGAGGTCGCCGCTTCCGCGCTAGGGTTTCGCGGAGCTCTACGGCCGCAGCCATGGCCGCGGAGCTCCGGCGAAACCCTAGTACGGCCGTGCGGGGCGGTGGCGGGGGCGAGGAAGAAGATTAACAGTAAAGGAAGGGGAAAAAATCAAGTGTGGAACACTCGAGTGCTGGCTAGACAGCTTCAAAAAAGAGGAGGAAGAGATGTAGTTACAGAGATCTCCGCCACTACTACTAACTCCGGCAAAAAAATATTTTTTTGAAACTATGTAAGTGTGCCACGATTGGCACATGAGCCCACACGTTATTTATAGAGAAATTAGCAGAAGTTGTGTGCTTCTTTTTTTTAAAAAAAAAAAAAAGAACTTACGAGCTGTGTGATTGATTAGTCTGGCTGGTTTGTGCGTACTGCGCAGGTGCATCTTGGGCAGTGCTTAACTGAAGTCCAGCCATGGCGGGCGCACCAGGCAGGCACCAGCTCCTTCTCCTTTTGCACCTGACCAACGACCTGCCGTACTCTCAGCCTCTCAGGTCCATACTTACTACTCACTGCAATACGGGTCCCACATGTCAGGTTAGACCGGCGTTTGGTAGGTGGCCAGCGCCGTAAAAAGGACGCGTGCTGGCCTGCTGGGTGTTTGGTGTGGGCTGGCGGGTGGTGAAGTGTTGTTTGCCTGTTGCGGCAACCCGCCGCAGCGTTCCAGCGCGAGGCTCTTCACTCTTCAGCACGCGCTTTCTCCCTTTTTTTTTCTCTCGGAGAACATTCTTCATCAATCAGTCAAGAAACAGTACTTCGCAGTAGGTACAGAAACGTCGTGGGTTGACCATTGGCCATGGCCGGACTGTTCTACGGCCAGCGTATGGTCAAAAGCTTTGTAGGACTCCTGTCGGAACCCAACAAACACGTACCCATTGCTGGCTGCTGCTCCTACTACTACGTTTCCACGCGGACCGATCCAAGTCGAGCCAGAGAACTGGTAGTATGTAGCAGCTGGGCCTGATTCACCGGCGGCTAGACAAAGAAGAACGTGCAGTGGTCGTCGGCTGGAGGCATCAGGGCACACACATTTAAAAACTATGGTCGGTTTCTATACATATTAATTACACCGTCACTTAAGCAATTTGGTGTCGTGACAAGTGATTTAATAAGAGGAGAGAGAAAAAAAAGTCTAAAAATCCAAATCTAACTAAGAAACTGGGTCTTCACGGTTATCGATAGACAAGAAACTACTGTAACCATGTTAGGAGAGCAAACATGGTTTCTATCAGTATTTAAGTCATATGCTATAGGAAAATCTTTCGTTGGAAAATACGGCCGTGTTTGGTTCTTTAGGCGCTCCTAAAATTCCTGTCACATCGAATGTTTGGATATATGCATGGAGTATTAAATATAGACTAATTACGAAACTAATTGCACAACTTGCGACTAATTTGCGAGACGAATCTTTTAAGCCTAATTAGTCCATGATTTGACAACGTGGTGCTACAGTAAACATATGCTAATGACAGATTAATTAAGCTTAAAAAATCGTCTCGCAAATTAGCCTCCATCTATGTAATTGGTTTTATAATTAATCTATATTTAATGCTCCTTATTAGTATCTAAACATTCGATGTGATATAAATTTTAGGAGCGACTAAAGAACTAAACCCCCCATATGCCATATTCGCCTGACTAATAAACCATGGCTGAAAGTACGGTTGACTGATTTGTTGTGAGAGAAAATACTATTTATTGACTTAAAAAATACGGCTTATAAGCCAAAGAAACAAGGGACGATAGTTTTTTAATGGGAAATTTTGCTACCGGACATGCCAAATGACCCCTCTTTGCTAGCGGGCATGCAAAATTTGACGATTTGCTAGTGGACACTCTGGTTCCTTACAAATTTGCTGGTGGACACCGGACCGAATAAAATATTCATTTCTGGGCTTTCGAGGAGAGAGAAGCACGGGAAATGTCCTTCACCCCTCATTGCTTTCTTCTACCTTGGTCTTCTTCCTCTGGCACGCGCGCGTCCTCGTTAGCGAGCCGCCAGATTACGTGGTCGCCGGACCACCTCCAAAGAGCTCCACCAGGCCTCGCCTCATGGCATGACGCGAGCAGCCGCTCCTCCACGGCCTCGCCGGCCGCGCGACACCGATGCGTCATGCCGCCATGGCATCGCTGCATCGCGCTGATAGTAGCGCCCACCACCGCGTCTCATGGCGCGACGAGCGGCAAGCTCTCGCCCGCTGGCGGCCTTTGCGGGCGCACGCGACGGCAGAGCTCGCCCGCGGCCTCGCCGGGCGCGGCGAAAGCGGCAACCGGTCCGCATGGCCTCATGGGCACGCAGGCGAAGCTGCGGTTCGCCATGGCCTCGCCGCCAAGACGCGCGCGAGCAAAGCTCGCTGCATGGCCTCACGGGCGCGTGCGATGCGAAAGGCAAACGCTCGCCACGGCCTCGCGGGCAGCGCGCGAATACCGCTCCCCACAGCGGCCTCGGCTGGCTGAAGGCGAAAGGCCGTCCGACGCCTCGTGGGCACGCTACCGAGCAGCCGCTCCGCCATCGTGAAGCGCGAACAGCCGCTCCGCCGCCACGGCCAGCGGCGCTGCAGCAGCGGCAGCGGGTCCGCGCGGCCTCGTGGCACGCTACCGAGCAGCAACCTTCTCCGCCATGGCCTCGCCGGAGCGCGGACGAAAGCGACAGCTCTGCCAGCGGCCTCGCGGGCGAAACATGCGAGCAGCGCGCGAGAGCAATGCCCGCCCGCCTCGCCTCGCCGGCGTCGAGAGCAGCAGCAGCTCTTCCAGCTGGCCTCGTGGGGCGCGACGAATAGCCGCCTCCGCCATGGCCTCGCCTGGCCGTGCCACAGCAGCAGCCGGTCCGCGACGGGCTCGTGGGCACGCGCCCGAGCTGCGGTTCGCCATGGCTGGCCGCGCCGGCCTGCAGCAAAGAAAGAAGCCGCCATGGCATGCGCTGGCATGTGTGCGCCACTCACGCCGGAAGCCTCCTCCGGCGGAACAAATGGCGGCGGCATGCTCGGCTGACGAGGACAAGCGTCGCGCCGTGAGGAAGGAGACCAAGGTAGAAAAAATGCCCGGGGCGAAAGGACATTTCCCGTGCTTCTCTCTCCTCGAAAGCCCGGAAATGAATATTTTATTCGGTCCGGTGTCCACCAGCAAATTTGTAAGGAACCAGAGTGTCCACCAACAAATCGTCAAATTTTGCATGTCCGCTAACAAAGAGGGGTCACTTGACATGTCCGGTAGCAAAATTTCCCTTTTTTATACGATGTACATAGAACTCTTGCATCGTGAGTGTCCTCGTCAGTTCACTATTCACCAGGTCGAATCGTTCCCGTTCCGACGAGGCTGTACCGGCCAGAAAGCGACGTGGCATTGATGAATACCTGACCGGCGTACTACTCCATAAGGGCGGTCCCAATAAAAAAAATACTTTCTATAACACATGATACCGTATAAAAAAAATATTCCTGCAAGATTTTCTACCAAGGTCCAAACAAAAATTTGTCCAATCATTTAGCGGATTCCTCTCTCCCGTCTCTGGATCTTCGGCGGCTCTGCGCGTTTGGCTCTTTTTCCTTTTTCACTCCCGTGCTGTATCGCGTGTGTCCGGCCGCCGGTGTTGCTAGCTTCTCTCGACACATTCTCAACATCTCAAGTCTTGCTTGCTTCTCTTCGAAGATGGGACTCGCCAATATCCTTCCGGGAAGCTCCAGTAGATGGTTTTAATTGGATTGAGGTGAAGAGCGGAGGAAGAATCTTGCCGGCGTGTGGCTTTTATAGCGAGACTCTGCTCACCTGTGCGCGGGTAATCGCCAGCAATTCTGCCTCGCCCGAGCCTCGCCTCCAGCTTCGCGAAGGCGCTCCAGAACGCCGCGGTGTTGGGCGTGGCCCCGCGCAGCTGTCACCGGCGCCGTCGGCCGCCGAGCGGGAAGCAGCAGAGCGCGTGCATCTGTCTAGGGAGTTCTCCTGCATGTACTCTGCACCGCGCTGCCTTGCGTGCCTGGCACCGCGCAGGCACTGGCCACCGGCGCCGTCGGCCGCCGAGCGGAAAGCAGCCGAGCGCGCGCATCGGATGGGGAGATGCGGGCCGCGCACGCGAACGTCGGGGCCTCGCCGGATTTGAGGTGCGGCGTGCGTGAACTTGGACCGGCGGCAGCACACCGGATCGGGAAGAGGGCGATAGAAACCGATCGTTTCTCCCCCAACGCGATTTCGCTCGTTTCTTCGTGCCTTGAACCGCGTGAGGACGTCGTTCCTCGAGGAGGAAACGGTTTCTCCTTTATATACCCTCTCTCTACGTTGAGTCCTTTGCCACGTCAGCAAATTGCTGAGTTATCAATATAACTAAGAGAAATAGAAACTATCGTCAATGTCCGATTGAGATTGCCCTAACTCCTACTTGGATGCGATCTCATTCCCCTTCACGGTCGCCTCTTTAGGCCCCGTTTGGATGGTATGGTTCTGGAGGAATTTAGATGGTTTGGAGGAATTCTAGAGGAATCTGTGAGAGAAAAACACTATTCCGGATAAAAAAAGAAGTGGATCAAGTCATGTTTAAAAACACGCGATGTACTAGTAGTATGTGTGTACCGTGTACACTACTCGTACATGGACAGCACAAACAAATCAAACCACTTAGTAATAATCAAAAACAACGCTGACGTACTATATAGTATGTGTGTATGGTATTTTGATACTAATAAAACAAATTACGGGATCCGTACATCCACAGCACAAATTTAAAAGCCTATATCCGTCATTAGCATATGCATCATATTGTTGTATTATAGGACTAATTAGGCTTAAAAAGTCTTCTCGCAAAACCATCTCAATCTATGCATTTAGTTTCGTAATTAGTCTATATTTAACACTCCATGCATGTATCAAACATCTGATAGGACAACGACTAGACTAGTTGAGGAGGTGAATCTAAACACCTCCTGAACCACGAGACGATGACACGATGAGATCATGCATGGCGAGGATCTCACAGCGAGTGAATTGCCGTAGCATGAAAACTGGAAAAGAAAGAAAGAAGACTTAGGGTGCGTTTGGGCGGGCTCCCACCGGCTCTGGCTCCCACACTGTAGCGCAACTGTAGCGCGCAGGAGCTGGAGCTGGAGGAGCAAAAAAACGAGCTTCTCCGGCTCCGGCGCTATCAGTGAGAGAGGAAAGGAGAAGAGAGAAAAACGGCTCCGATGAACAGTGTCGTTACAGGAGATGAATATGGAAGGAGTCAGAGGAGCCAGAGCCGCTCGGAGCCCGGCCAAACGGGCTCTTAATTAGACACGGTCAAGTGTCATGATTCTCTAGTCCATTTCAGTCTTTTGTTTGTTTTTTTCTTTGTCCTTCCTTGTCGCCATACTCATCCCAACATCGTACTCCTCCGCACCTCCTTCCTTCTTTAGTATCTGTTTTTCCATGTGTATAAAACTCAATTGTACCGTTTCAAGTCCCTGCCTCCACCTTTGTCTCAAGGTTGCCAGATAGTAGTAGTGCGTACAAATTTTGTCCAAATATTATTTGGAAAATGTTTACGAAAATAACAAAAGTGTTGCTAGATAGTAGCGTACGTACAAGTTTTGTCCAAATATATTTGGAAAATGTTTACGCAAATAACAGTAAGTGTTGCTAGATAGTACTCCAGTATACGTACAAGTTTTGTCCAAATATATTTGGAAAATGTTAACACAAATGAAAAAACTTAGACCATGTTTAGATGGACTAATTAAGGTAGGTGCTACAAAAATCCCTAGACAGTCCAAACAGCTTGGTTTATAGCCCATTCTAAATTATTCAACTACCCAGGTTATAAAAAAACCATTAGTCGCTTCTCCCAGGCTATTGCAGCTTACAAATTGTGTATACAGAAATTTATTAGAAAAATTGATTGATGATTATTTTTTTTTAAAAACTTATGATTATTTTTTTTACCCTCAAAATTCCAAGTTTTTTCAAACTTTTTAATCGCGGAGAAGCATTAAATCTCCACGAAAATATAATTAATTGCACAAAAATCACGAGTTCTTTTGATATTAAAAATATTCGTGCTACTAAAAATTTTAATCTAAACAAGGCCTAAAAAGTTTATGGTAAAAGAGTTGTTTCAAGAGATCATGTAGTAGTATATACTATTTTCTCACTTTTCGTAAGGAACAGTCGCCTGAAACCAGGCTTTCGTTCAGACGGCGACATGTGAGAGGTTGTTAATGTTGCTTCAAGATTCGTGCCTATTGAGTGTGTTACTTGTAACTTGTTAATTGTTTTTATGTCGACTTAGATCAAAATTTTGTAATTGTCTTACTATAGAAAAAAATATTATTGTTAATTGTCTTTGAACTGTATCCTGTTAACTGGGCTTTGTGGGAATTTATTAGATCATAATTGGCCGTCGGATCTCTTTGTCTGTAGGATCACAACCGTCGCGCTATACATCTAGAAAATAGGAAATCCCATTATATAAGTTACGAGAAAGAAAATTTCCGAAAATAGGTTCACAGGACGTGTCAGCTGGAACAACATTTTTCTCTCACACCAAACCAGCCAAACTAGGTAGCAGTAAATAATCCACGATTCAGCCCAGCCAGCTAAGGCCAGTCTCAGTGGGGTTTCATCAGAGTTTTATGGGCATTAAATAGGCTGATGTGGCACTGTATTGATGAAAAGAGAGATGATAAGAGTTTCATGGAAATAGAGACCGTACTATTTCTAAAATATGGATGCATTGTTAATCGGACCATGAAATCCTCACGGAGACTTGCCTAAGGCGCTACTGTACTTTGATCTGTCACGTAGTTTTGCTGAGGAGTTATGGTGCTGTCAGCAGCACGCGGTCTTGAACAGTTGGCGCAACGGCAGTGGTACGGTGCGCGGCTGCGCGCCGTGCGCCCCTGGTGCGTGCGTGCGCAGACAAGAAGCGCGTGTACCCGCCGATGGCCAGACCAATGGCAGCAGGATCCGCCGCTAGTACGTCGCTACGTGCAATTCCGTTGCCCGGCGGCGGCGGCGGCGGCGGCGGGGTGAGTCGCGTACCAGGTGCGGAAGCCGGAAGGCCCGCCGCCGCGCACCCGCCCCGCCCGCGAGACTCTTCCACCACAAGTCACCAACCCATTGGGCTTTGTTGGCCTTCCTAGCCGCGGCCGCGCGCAGCTTCCCTTCCCCACCGCCACCAGCTGGTCACACAGCACCTTTCCACAAACGCCCTTTGGCTTTCCTTCCTCGCCGCGACGCTTACTATTCGCGTCCCCGACCTTTCCTCCCTTCCACACGCGGCGGCCCCTGCCGTGGAAAACCAAAGACTATGGGAGCGATGCGACTACTACTTTTCAGGGCCCCTGCCGTGTGGGCCCCTCCGCCGGGCACGGGTGTCGCTGTCGCGACCGCTACAAATTCGCGCCACCGCCCGTCGCTTCTTCTTCCACATCCGTCTTCCGCTGTAACCTGCCTTGAACCCGCGGCGAAAGAAACATACAGCTCGCTCGTTGTCTGTCTGTCCCTTGTCTTCCCCGGCGCCGAGGAGGGCTCCTGAGAGGCAGGCGGTCGAGATCGTCGCTGGGCGGACACTCACTCACTCACTCGCTGAGATGGCGGGCGGCGGCGTCGGGGACGCGTACGGCGAGGACCGCGCCACCGAGGAGCAGCTCATCACGCCATGGGCCTTCTCCGTCGCAAGGTCCGTCGGATCGGATCCTTCTCCATCTCCATGCTCACGCCTTGCGTCATTTTCCCTTCCATTCGCATTCGCAAGCGAGATCTCGTTTACCAAACATTCCTCTTTACGGCACCCGACGTTACGCGACTCGCCTAAAGCTGCCTTTTCTTTTCCCATCTTCGTTCGTCCAAACATCTTCGATTACGCCATGAGCATGATCTGACGATCTGTTTCTTGTTCCTCCTACTCTTCCCCCCTCCTCCTCGTACAGCGGCTACACCCTGCTGCGCGACCCGCGGCACAACAAGGGGCTGGCCTTCTCGGAGGCGGAGCGCGACGCGCACTACCTCCGGGGCCTGCTGCCCCCCGCGCTGGCGTCGCAGGAGCTGCAGGAGAAGAAGCTCATGCACAACCTGCGCCAGTACGACCAGCCGCTGCACCGCTACATCGCCATGATGGACCTGCAGGAGCGCAACGAGAGGCTCTTCTACAAGCTCCTCATCGACAACGTCGAGGAGCTGCTCCCCGTCGTCTACACGCCCACCGTCGGCGAGGCGTGCCAGAAGTACGGCAGCATCTACCGACGACCGCAGGGGCTCTACATCAGCCTCAAGGACAAGTAAGCAAGTCCCCTCTGATCGCGTATTCTTCTTTTTCCTCCATTGTTGATTGTTCTGTACTTATTAATGCGCGTGCGTTGCCTTTTCATCAGGGGCAAGATCCTGGAGGTGCTCAAGAACTGGCCCGAGAGGAGCATCCAGGTCATCGTCGTCACCGACGGCGAGCGCATCCTCGGCCTCGGGGATCTCGGCTGCCAGGGGATGGGAATTCCCGTTGGCAAGCTCTCTCTCTACACTGCCCTCGGAGGTGTTCGCCCGTCAGCTGTAAGCGCTGCTCACAATGCTCTTTCTTCAGTATTACTCCTAATAAACTTGCTGTGTTCATTTTCCCTTTTCCCTGATGATGGCAAATGATTTCGCTGCTGCAGTGCCTGCCCATCACGATCGATGTCGGCACCAACAACGATACCTTGCTTAACGACGAGTTCTACATCGGCCTCCGCCAGAAACGTGCCACCGGCGAGGTCAGCCACTGATCTGCAGTCATCCTCCATAGTTTTACTTTTATTGCTCCTACGTACATGGCTGTTCTGTTCACCACCTGCAGTTGGTGATTTCATTGTAACCGATGTCTTGTCTGGAACTCTGGATTGAGACGTGATATTTCTGTCGTGATGGTTCACAGGAGTACCATGAACTTCTTGAAGAATTCATGACCGCCGTCAAGCAAAACTACGGCGAGAAGGTCCTCACCCAGGTCTGTCTCAGTCGTCGGTCACAGTGGACCAGTCACACACAGACAACTACCAAACCAGCTATTGTTGGTTTTCGCCTTTTTGCCGGGCCTTTCTCTGTGTGCCTGCCGACCCCTGATTCCTGAATCTGAAATGCGATGTTCTTTTTGACCTCTGACGTGCAGTTCGAAGACTTCGCCAACCACAACGCTTTTGACCTGCTGGAGAAGTACAGGGAGAGCCATCTCGTCTTCAACGACGACATCCAGGTAGGCTATGCTTATGCAGCTCTGTGTGTTGACAGCAACACCATGGTCCATGGATGCCAAGTTCAGAAACAGGGGGTGCTGCCTGTTTTGTACTCGTCCTTTTCTTTCTACCGTGCCGATGAATGAACCGCTGCGGGGTTGGTGATTGTTGCAGGGAACAGCCTCCGTGGTCCTGGCAGGCCTCTTGGCGACGCTCAAGGTGATCGGTGGAACGCTTGCAGACCACACTTACCTGTTCCTCGGTGCCGGCGAGGTCAGTCGATTTGATCTACTAGTATACTGCATCAGTAGTGTTACATTTTCTTTCTCAAAGTTCTGGATCACGCACGGGCTGCTTTTCTTGATGAAAATTGACACGCTTTTGTTGTCTGCTTTGCAGGCCGGGACTGGCATTGCCGAGCTCATTGCTCTCGAGATGTCAAAACAGACTGGGTCTCCGATCGAGGAGTGCCGCCAGAAGATCTGGCTGATGGACTCCAAGGGCTTGATCGTGGCGTCGCGGATAGACTTGCTGCAGGCGTTCAAGAAGCCGTGGGCGCACGAGCACGAGCCCGTGGCGACGCTGCTGGAGGCGGTGCAGTCGCTGAAGCCGACGGTGCTGATCGGCACCTCGGGCAAGGGCGGCACCTTCACCCAGGACGTGGTGGAAGCCATGGGTGCCCTGAACGAGAAGCCCGTGATCTTCGCGCTGTCGAACCCGACGTCGCACTCTGAATGCACGGCGGAGCAGGCCTACACGTGGACGCAGGGCCGCGCGGTGTTCGCGAGCGGCAGCCCGTTCCCGACGGTGGAGCTGGACGGGAAGACGCTGGTGCCGGGCCAGTCCAACAACGCCTACATCTTCCCCGGGTTCGGCCTCGGCGTCGTCATCTCGGGCGCCATCCGCGTCCGCGACGACATGCTGCTGGCCGCCTCCGAGGCGCTGGCGGAGCAGGTCACCGAGGAGCACTTCGCCAAGGGCCTCATCTTCCCGCCCTTCACCAACATCCGCGCCATCTCCGCGCGCATCGCCGCCAAGGTAGCCGCCAAGGCCTATGAGCTCGGCCTCGCCAGCCGCTTGCCACGTCCCGACGACCTCGTCAAGTATGCTGAGAGCTGCATGTACACCCCCGCCTACCGCAGCTACCGGTAAGGATCAGGACTGGGGGCTGGGGCCGGCGCAAAGGAAAGGAAACGGGTGAATTATTATTACAGACTACAGAGTGATGAGTGAATAAAAAGTTGAGCTGATGATTGTTGCAGCCAGAGGAGTGAGTTTACATATATACATTGATTTCTACTGTATTTCTGAGTACCGTATACGGCATACCACACTACACTACTACATACGGAATTACAGATACAGGGTCGTCAGTCATTTCAGTACCGTGTTAGTGTTAAGGGAGTAGCTCCTGATGGAGGTGCAGCTGATTCTTCTGACAAATTTGTTTGGTTGAAAACGAGCGCAATACATGTACTAGTGAAAATGATATACTTACTATATACATTTGATCTGATTTTCCAGTTTGGTACGGTCTTCTCTTTACTTCCACGTTCCACCTGAATCAGATTAAGACCCTTGTGGATCTCAAATACACCCCCACCTTCCTTGTTGCATCCAGAGGATTGAGTTTCGTTAATACTTGGGGTGTCCATCAGGGCGTGTCCGTCTCCCCACCTTCTCTAAAAAAAATAGAAATCCCCAATCCCCACTTGCCTCTTTTCGCGTCGCAGCTTCACCATGCCTCTGCTGCATCTGCCGCCGCGTCGCACTCCATCCCCCGTCGTGCACGCTTCACTTCGCTGTGCCCCATCCCACGCCGCGACGTGCCTCGTCCCTGCCCCTATGCATCGTGCCCCATGCCCCGCAGCTGAGCGTCATGCCTCGTCCCCCGCCGCCTCGAGGTGGTGCCAATGCTGCCATTCCCCACGAGAAGGTCGTGTCCGCTGCGATGCTCGTCCTCATTTCGCGACATCAGAGATACAGAGTGGCTCTATCATGCCAGGTGTAGGTGGGCGCTGCCATGTCGTGCCACCATCTTTGGCTGCCGGTTGGCCGAAACCGACTGTTCCACGCTTTGCTCGGCGTCGTCCGAAAGGATAAGGGTGAAAAACACATGTTGCAAGTGTATGTTTCAAGTGTTTTAGATGTTTCATTGGTATGCTGCAAGTGTTTCATATGTATGTTTCAAAACTAGATCGGGATGTTGCATATGTTGCAATGGTTGTACACGCATGTTGCAAGAGTCTGTTCTAAATGTTTTATCTGTTTTTTCAGATATATGTTTGCAAGTGTGTTTATCTGGATGTTACATGTGTTTTATCTAGATGCTGCATATATTTTGCAACGACTTTTTCAAGCGTTTTAGGTGTTTTTACGAGTGTGTCAGACGTATGTTGCAAATATTTCATTTGGATGTTTCAAAAGTAGATCGGTGTTGCATCTCCCTTCTCGCCTTCTGCTGTCTCGTTTCGGTGTCTCCTCTTCTTCTCGATGCTAGTGATGTTCGGGTGGTGTGGGCCCGCGTGGAGGCGGGTGGCGTGGGTGGGACGAGTCGTTTGAGTGACGCGTAACCCGAGCGAGCGGGCGTGCGGCACAAAGTAGCGCGGGGAGCTGTATCCGGATGCGGGCCTAGGGCCGGACACCGGGCGCTAGCATGTTCCATTGAGTTTACATACGTTGACTTCTACTATACTTTTTGTGTACACCGTATATTTTTTTAGGAAATTGTGTACACCGTATATGGTAGCTTATTTTTTGAGGGGAACCGTATATGGTAGCTGAAGTCTCCCTGACATTCTCTGGACTGATTCGCCGATCCTCCGGCCCAGATATATAGGGCCTCTCTGCCTGCGTTCTTCCGTCGAGGCCAGCGACGGTTCCTCTGTTCCTTGGGCTTTTTTTTTTGAGAGGCCTTGAGCTTTGTTTCTGTCCCTTGCCGAGCCACCAACGGCCCCCAGCTCGGATGCCGCTGATGGCCTTTTTCGATTTTTTATTTTTTATTTTCATATTTTCGTTTCTTGCAAAAATGTATTGTCTCTATTCTAAATTGTATTTCGTTTTATTTTTTAGATACATAAATTTTGTTATACATTTAGACATAGTGTATAAGTTACACATCTAGAAAACCTCAGCGATTTACAATTTAGAACGAATAGAGTAGTTCGGTACACTAAGTTTTCCATTTATCTACCCGGAAGCTATCATCTGATTTGGCGGTAATTAAATATTGCCAAATAAATTAAAGGTATTGCCACTACAGTTGGTTCACACGGCGTTAAAGCACATGGCTTACATCCCTACACGCATGGGCAGGGGCAGATCCGGACTATTTTGGATTTTCGGTGATGTCACTTGCAGCAACAAAATTTTAAAAACCTAAGAGCGGTACCATCAATGTTATTGGTGTAAGAGAAAACAAGAGTAATTACCATGCTTCTGAACACTAGTGACATTAATGTTTCCACCCCTCGCGAGAGGAGGGGGGATGGGTTGGCAAGTAGGATGGATTCGGATTGCATTTGCATGGAATCGAATCCGGATAGCACTGTTTACCGTATTTTAATTTGAATCCTAATATGATACAAATATTATCAGATACAAATAAAAAAAGGAATATATCAAATTCGGGTTTGGATTTCTAATATCCACTTGATTTTGAAGATAACATATAGATTTGTTTAAAAATCAATATTAGTGTAGATAGATAACATATATATTAACAAATATTTCAATAATCAAATATATAAAAAATTAATAATAAAATACTTGACCCGCGGGGTAAGACAGCCCAGGCATTGTGCTTAAGAAGAAGACCTTCTTCACGCAGGCCGAGAAAACCCCCGGACCTCTACCCCACCCATACACAGTGGCAACACAGCTCCCGTGAGACTGGGCTAGCTTTAGACCTGTGCTTTGGCGTGGAAGTGTAAATAAATATTACACATAATTGTTTATATAAAGCCTTTTCTTTTCATTTAAACTAATACTTCTTGCTTGAGTCACAAGAAGTAATTAGCCTCGTACCTACTCTTCCGCCCTCAGCTCAATAGATTGATTAGAGTAACTTCGAGAGACTCTCTATATCCTTCCTAATTGTTAGGAGTAGAGATTAGTTTGAAACACCCTTCGACAACTTCTTGAAGTGGTTATCCAAATATTGCTATCCTCTATTCTGGATTTCCCACGAACCAAAGATAGATAGCCAAAATGGCTCATGTGCACAACATATAGAAAAGTTGTTGAAGAGTGGAAATATATATACAAAGCGTTTTTTATGCAGATGGCTCTCAAAATTATGATTTAGAAAGTGAGTTTTAAATACTCTTGGAGATGCTCTTAGTCATCCAGCGCCACGTCTTGACGAGATCCAACTCCGCATACCTATAAATTTATCAGATGATCGTATTGTACCCAACCAGATACAACACAACCAATGACAGTACGTGAGCTCAACCAAGGTCTCCCCTCTTCGTTTCTTCCATGGCAAACAATCGTAGCATCATCACCGACAATGTTGTGGTGCCCATCAGTGCATGCATCCAATGCATGTGCGACGCCTACCTTCGTGTCACCGTGGCGGTCCTTGTGGTCTTGTGGGCTACAACTTTGCCATCACAGCGTGGTGTGACGAACCAAAACTGGTGGACCTAGGATTTAATGGAAGAGGGGACTAAAGTCATCTTCAACCTCCAGAGCCTTTATGTTGTCCTCGATCGAAGTCTCGGACAGTGGGTCTTCGTGCTCTCAATAGTGAAACATGGGACGAGAGCGGAGGCAGAAGACTCAATTTACAAGAACAGTGGCCTCCTTCCCTATTGTTTGCCCGAAGGCGCTTCTTATAGTGCTTTTTTACAACATGGGGACCATAATACCCGCACCTACCCTAGATACTCGAAATATTCCATACAACGGGGGCATTATGGTCCAATTCACTCCATAATATTGATGGGGTTGGCCCGAGGACTCGTCTTGGCCCGACCTTCACCGAGGCGTATCCTTCGTAGCCTATGCATCGGGCCTTCGCTTCTCGTGCCAATGTGCTTCGCCATAGACTTTGTATGCCGCCTCGCGTATGCCTGAGATGTTCGTTGTGACATTCCCCGCAAAATGAAAGGCTCCAAACTTTGCGGCCCTTGGCTGTTGGGTGACGACGCACAGAGGGAACCCTAGCAAAAAGGTGTTGCGCCCAACACCTTCCTTTCTCTCTTTCATGGATGCGGTTGGGGGGGTTGAGCCTCACCCGCCCCACCGCTATATTCATCCCTATGAGCTAAAGGATTTTGTCATTGTCGCCACCGCCTCCTTGCTCCTCACCGCTCTCCTCATGTGTACCTCCAACCGCACCGCAGCATGTGGTGATGTCCGTATGGGTCCTCCCCACTTCACCGAGCTACACGCCTAACCTCATAATGTGCATGATTGTATTCGTCATCCTCGTTGGTTTCTATTTGCTTGTTCTTTGCAAACACCAACAGTATCAAGCACTAAACGCGACATCGATACCAACCCTATCGTCGAATTGGTGTAGCAACGATGAGCTAACTATGAACTTAGCCTTTGTTGGTTAGGCTTGCGATTTGGAATTGGTCAACCTAGGTTTAAATTCTCAATTTGTCATAAATACTTATATATTTTTTGGATTTATTCTAGAACCTAACGTCGCTATGCTTTTAATGGTAGAAGGTGTGTTCGTCGCAAGACTTGCGACCCCTATGACAACTTTATTAATTTCGAGATCTTTAAGCTTTGTCTTGCAGAGGTACTTATAAGGATACATTGGTAAGGTTGAAGATGGTACGTGTTTGTAACCGTCTACGTATGTACTATGATCGAAAAAAACACCCTACGTCATAGCTTTTTTTTGTTTAGCACTTCCATCTACCTTCAAATGTCTTCAAAATTTTCTTTGTCGTTATGTATTTTTTCAGTCATCTCTTGATCACTTGCAATTTACAAAAACATATTTGAGATTTTGGTGTGTAAGCTGCTTTCAAACGTGTGCTGACCATTTCTTCAATATTTTTTTTATGTTGAACTGTTAGTAAATTTGTCATCTTTCATTATTAGCTTAAACTTTTTTTAAGAAAAGATGCCCCGAACATCTTAACACAAATATTAAGGAAAACAAAAGTCAGTACATGAAAGATAATTTATGAAAAAAGTAAATTATGAATTAAACAAGTAGGTGCATACTACTTCCCACTAAAAATTTCTGGTGAAAATCTCGGCCTGTCGAATGCGCTAGGTGGATGTGGATGTCAGTTCGTGACATCGGATAGCTGCAGTCGATCTTGGGCCACGTTTGGATTGGTCGGCGAGGCCAAATTTGGGCAGTTGTGACCCAGCGCAAGCGATTTGTCTGGATCAACATTTAGATTTGGCATCCCTTAAAAAAATTGGCAGACCCGGTAGGTAGGTGTGTTTTCCAGAGCTCCAGAAAAGCACCAGATCTAAAAAAACTGATCTGCTCCCAATTTTGCAGCCGAATGCTCCAGTTCTGTAAACTCTAGATCTATCAAAAACTTGAATCAAATTCGCAGATCCAACAAATCCAATGCTCTGAAAACTCTAATTTCGTGGAGTTGGTGAAAATTATCCACCACTACCATCTGTTACACAAACATATCGGTTTGATTTCTTTTTTTTCACCTCTTCCTTGTAGACCGCCCTGCCCTCGCGCGCCCACCACCGGCCCTACAGCCAGCGCTGCCCGCTGCCAGCCCTTCCCCCATCGGTCGCAACCCTGCAGATTAAAAGCCTACTATAGTTTTTTTTCATAGATGAGCATTTTCATAGATGAGCACTACTATATTTTTTTCACAATAAAGACAGCTGTAGATGAGTACTCCCTCCCCATCGGTAGCCGGTTGATGGTGCTTCTCTTCCATAGATGAGCACTACTACATTTTTTTTCACAGTAGAGGCGGCTGGAAAGCCTCTATAAAGGTGGTTCTCATAGCTGCCTCTATAAATTGATGATTTGTAGAGGCAGGTTCCTAGTCGCCTCTAGTAATGGGATTTGTAGAGGTGGCTGAGAAAGGCAGGCACCTCTACAAATCAATTTGTTGAAGCGGCTGTGATCTAGGGTTGTCTCTGCAAATAAGTTTTATAGAGGCGGTTGTTGTTCCATAGCCGCCTCTATTGTTCATTTCTGGAATACGACTAATAGACTCGTTTCAGAAAATTAGTCTATTCCAAAACATACACAGAGAAAAGGTTCCATTCTAGAAACATACACATAACTAGTTAATAGATGGCATGATAGCTATTTAGAAGTTCAAGCTTAATATAGTAGATATCAGGATATACATAGCTGCCATCTATATAAGTCATAAGTTTCAATCATGCATCCTTCCTCATGCATGCAGCCACTTTCAAGTACCAAGTTTCAGACACTACTACATCATATCATGTGCGCACTAAATCATGTGCAACCACCACTTACAGCCACCACTATACATGCAAAAAGAACCAACACCAGTGTTCAGCGATATGGTTATAGAGCTTGTCGAACCTCCTACCCGCTTAGCGCTTCATCTACCTGCAGTTCTGGTTGAAGAGGTCGTTGATGTCATCCCTCACCTGTGAGCCTCCAGCGGACATCGTGCAAGCCATCATCGTACTCTTCGTCGAAATCCACCAGTTCAAAACTATCAGATGTGGCATCTTCATATTCCTCGGTTTCATCACTGGCGAACTGTAACCAGCAAAGACTTGTGCCACCTCTTATAAATAGTTTTGGTTTCATCACTGACCAACAACAAAAAAGAGATATTAGAACAGTTAACAGTAAGCACAGCACCAAGCACCAAAAAGTAAACACGTAAACATCCATGAATTATCTTCAGTCACCAATTAGATGAAAACCCACTACATCATCATCCATGAACTATCTTTAGTCACCAGTCAGATAAACAGCCACTACATCATCATCCATGAACTATCTTAAGTAAACTATCAAACATAGGAACTTTGCAGGATTTGTATAAGCTGATCCACGAACACATTGTATAAAATTTGTTCCATACTAGTGAAATTCACTAAGAAATAGGCATCACATGTATAGCTACAATGTTGAATCCACATAAATTGATGCACTAGATTCACCCTAAAACACTGAAACCCCAACTCCCTAAAACTTCTTGCATGGACACAACAAAGAAATGGTCTAACCTTTTTCGTGTTTTTTCGCCGCACGGCAGTGGACACAACCTTCTTCTTGGCGGTGGTTGCCGCTGACGTGCCTTGGCCCCGCTTTGCGGGGGTCGAAGTCGACGTCCCTGCTTTGCCTAGCACGATGGTGGTCGACGCCACCGTGCCTTTACCCCACCCGGCGGCAGGGGTCGACGTTGTCGCGCCTTTGCCCCGCTCGATTGTAGGGGTCAACGTCGTCGGGCCTTTGCCCTGCCTGGTTGCAGGGGTCGCCGCTGTCGCGCCAATGCCCCTTCCTGGCAGAGGACCCCCCGCCCTACAAGGCGAGGTGCATGACGGATGGCTTCACCTCCTCATCGGAGCCGATGAGGTACAATGGGTTGCCATGCACCCGATCCAACTGTCCATGCTGCCACCGCCCCCGAGGGGGAGAACCGGCTGTGCTTTCTTCGCACCTGCGTCTTTGACATTCCAACCGCGATGGTCAGACATTGCCACGCACGTGAGGATATGGAGGTGAAGATGGGGTTCAAGGGAGAGGAGGAGGCAAGGATTTGGAGGAGAGGAGGCTGAGTGGGAGAGAGTCAGATTACATATATTACAACTAGAGGCGGCTCGCTATCCAGTCGCCTGTACATTTGGATCTATAGAGGCGTCTAGAGTTACCAGCTGCCTCGGTATTGAGTCTATAGATTATTGAGTTGCACCTACCAATTAGTTCAATCCAAAAGTTTAAAATTTATATTTAAACAATACTTTGAACAATATATACTACTTACTCTAAGTCCCAAGCAGAGACATGAATTAGGGAATTGCAATGATCATAAGAAAGAACGAACGGTCGCCCTCTTATCATTGCATTCAACATTCTTCATTAACTAGAAGCATAACCCGTGCGTTGTTACGAGAATTATGAATGGTTTGAAAGGAAATTAGAGTACATATAATTATTTATACGAAGGGATAAACTACTATAAATTAATGTTATGGATGGTGTGGCACGTTAAATGCATGTTATGGATGATATGGACAACTAAATGTGCATGTTAGCAGACGATGTGTCTCGCTGACGTGGATATTATTATAATTTCATATGCTAGTGTAATATAATAGCCGAGGTAGACAGATTGAATATTGAGATAGAAGAATGCTAGTGGATCTTAAGATCAAGATGTATATATATACATAGATATAGATTGCTGCAGAGAACGACTAATCGCCGACGGGGGAAGAGCCTGTCTGGAGGTGGCAGGTGCCGGAGTGGGACCGGGTTGGAGGAAGCATCCAATTCCAACCCACGATGCTCGAATGTTCGATAACACACACAGTGCCAGAGCGGACGACAGGACGGCACAGACGAGCAAGCTGTATCCCTGTGAGGCTGTGACATATCGATATTTGCATGTGCAAAATTCGCATGCACTTGTATATGTAAACACATATACGCAACACAAGATGGTTAATTAGGTTAAGTATGAGTGTTTATATGGAAAGAATATATATTGAGAAGCACACCTGTATTATTTGTTTATGAAGTATGTTTGATTTATGTGCACATCTTATGTTGTAGCTGTTAACTCTATCCGATAGTTTTATGGATTATCGTGACAATCTCTTGTATGTTTAACTTTCTACCTCCTCTTATTAAAATACAAGTGATGATGGTACCGTCGAGAGAAAATAATGTTCAGTCTGTTCGTTTATAAGCCAGATTGTTTCAGTCGAAACGAACATGCTGGTTGTATGCATGTGCATGTGCACGTGCACGTGCAAACTACAACAACTGAACCGTACATGAGCATTGTCTTCTAGTTTGCTCTCTTTTTATGACTTTTCTATATGGACATATTTGGTTGGGTGGCTAACACCTAACTATTGGTTTCAAGAAATCAACTTCTAGCTCTTTGGTTGCCTGTAAATAGCCTGAAGCTAGGCCTAACTACTGAATTTTTTATTTTTTAGCTTTTTTTTGAAAGTTTTTTACAAATACGTTCTTAGAGGAAAGATTTCAGAATCTGGACCCTGAGCTCGATGCTATCGTCGCTGGCGCCGAGCTTACACTGCTCGCGTGTCATCGTTGTTGGCGCCGAGATCTTAGGCTCGACACTGACGTAGGGCTGATTTAACAGACAGCTCGGCGCTATATGTGCTGACGCAGAGCTTGGCGCCCTGTACGGCCGGGTCTCCTCGCAATCGTCCGTCGTCTGTCCATTCCTCGTCTCGTCTGCTGGATCGAGAGGCCCAAACCCGGCAACCTGGTGGGCATGTCATCAATCCGCCTGCCTTTTGGGGGCTTTGGAGACAAGTCGGTCTGGCCCGCTGCCGCAGGCAGAAACCACTGTGAATTGACTTGGGTGCAAGCTCTGCTATGTATTCGTCATGTAACTATGCGGTGATTTGCCTATTTTCCCTCAAATAAAATAAAGACGGATAAAGTTGAGGTCAGACCGATGGTGATGGGATAAAAGCAAACAATAGCGGAATGCGGCAGTGTCGCTTTTGAAGCTTTTCCGTGTAAAATGCAACAAGGTCCTCCATCCTCGTCACAACTACAGCCGAACAGTATTTTTTAGACAACGTGAATTTCATTCCCATTCGTGACTCGTTGTCTGGTTGTGTCTACTAAAGTTTAGTCGCTATTTTATCGAATGTTTGATGTATAAAGTATTAAATATAGATTAATTACGAAATTAATTATATAATTTACGACTAATTTATGAGCGGAGACGGGCGGGTGGCGTTGGTGGCGGCGGCGATGACGACGATGGCAGGCGCGCGCGCTAGGCCCCCCCCCGCGGCAGCCCGGGACGGCGAGGCGGTGCTCGGCGAGTCCAAGAGGCTGGTGCCGCAGGGCTCCAACCCGCTGCACAACTAGGAGCGAGAGCGAGGAAGCAAGCGCAGGCAAGGTTCTTCGATCGTTCGGCTAGCTTCCATATTTTTCTCCCTCTGCTAGTCTGCTCAATCACACACAGCGATAGATGTGCGCCTGTAACTGTAATTAGATAGCGCCGCAGCAGTAGGGTAGGGCTCTGGATCCATCCCAACACGGAGCAAGAGTGTACATGCACGCTTCTTTTGCCATGTTCTTCCGATCCAATCGAGCAACGATTTGATTCATTAGATAGGGAAGGGGATGCAATGATTGCGAGTCGCTGTCTTTGGTTCTTTGCTGCGAGAGCTGGGACTCTGGGAGCGGAGCATCAGCTGGCCGGCTGGGCCCGTTTTTTTCTTCTCCCGGAGTTCCGGCCAGCCGTGTCAGTGCAGGGTGTTTTGCGTCATTTCCGCTCGCCGCCGCGGCGACGTCGTAGCGAGCAAGCGGACATGGGAGCCCGGACAAGCTGGTGCTTTGTCGCGCCTCGCTGAAACTATGATTTCGAGTTACTAGCATTTTTGTTCGCTTGCGAGCAGAGCATGCACGCCAACGCCATCCTCAGCGGCATGCCGGCATCCTACCTATCTTATCACCCAGTGTCTACGGTTGGGGCCGTACAGGGCGCCAAGCTCGGCGTCAGTGTCTACGGCGCCGAGCTCGGCGCCGGCGTTTATGGCGTCGAGCTGCCTGTCAAATCAGCGTCACGTCAGCGTTGAGCTCAAGATCTCGGCGCCAGCGACGATGGCGCCGAGCTAAGGGTCCAGATTTTGAAATCTTTCCTCCAGGGACGTATTTGTGAAAAACTTTCAAAAAAGGCTAAAAAATAAAAAATTTGGGCCTAGCTAAGCCACTTTGGTGGCCCTAGTTTGCCTCTGGAAAAATGAGATAGGGATCCGATTTTGTGGAGCTTGTCTTGACCAGCGCTCCATCTATCTCCCGTCGACGTCACCTCCCGGTCGCCAACGCGGAGGTTTGGGAGCCGAGGCTCGACGACGGAGGCTCGATCCGAGGAGGACGACGACGCTCCGGCCACCAACGCGGAGGTTCCCGCGGTGCTCGACGGCGAGCTCGCGAGGTGGCCCCTTCGAGGGCAAGCTCCCGTGGTGGCAGGGCGGGGTCCCGCGGGCGTTGGGAAAGGCCACTTTCCACCAGGGGAAGGGCACAAGACGAGGCAAGGCAAGGCAAGCTGCTCCTCCCCTTCGACGGCGCGCTCCCGGGGTGGCAGGACGGGGGTCCCGCGGGCAGGTGTCGCTGCCGTGCTCGCGAGCTCGATTCGGTGGTGGGTGTCGCTGCTCCTTCTCCACCGTGCAGGGCGGGGGTCCCACGGGAGGGTGTCACTGCTCCTTCTCCACCGTGCTTGCGAGCTCGATTCCCCGGCAGACGGAGGGGAGCGGACACCACTTGCATGGAGGAGGCGGTCGTCCCGCTGGCATGGGCTCTGTTGGCTATGCGTGCTTTGCTGCACACCTGTAGATTAGTATTGGATGTGTTGGGGATTTGGATTTTGGTGAAGTTAGATTGGTCTAGATTGGATGCATGTACTAATAATTAGGATTGGACTGTTTAGGACTGATTTTAATTATATATCAGTTGGATTCTAGTGATTGGATATGGACGGATTGTCTCAAAGAAAGGCGCTCACCATGTGTTCGATGAATTGTCTCAAAGGGGATGAAGTTACCTGCATAAAGATGAGGCGACTCTATCCAAGTCAAACCAGCCAACTAAACAAACTACATGCTAGCCAGGTTTAGATAGTGTAGGCAACCAAACAAGCCTATCTTAGCTTATTGGAGGCAGTCTTAGGCTAGCCCGGCTTATTTCCTAGCCAGGCTAGAAGTAAGCCAGGTAACCAAACAGACTCTATATGTACATGGCTTTTGTTACGATAATATGATATAATGTATATCTAGACGCATAACAAAAACTGAAGGGAGTAGTATAATTAATGGAAGTTTTGGTTTGTCTATATTATAATTTAGATTCCAAGCAATGGAAACTTTCAAGTGGGATTCCTTAGGCACTTGTTGATTCTTTGTGAAAAAATAACTTATACTGAGGCTTAACCATTTTGTTAGCACACTTTAAGTTTATTAGTGCAAGTTTAAGTCAGTATCCGCCTTATATGCACCTGGCGCTTATGACGTGGTAAAGAAATTAGGTTTTCTTACATAAGCACCATGTCTAAGCATCTCTGTCATCCATGACCCAACATGTCATCTAGTAGGTTGGATCTGTCTTGTGAAAGCATCCAACTTTACTCTAATCATGGGCTATTATGAACTGCTGTGAGGAACATGGTAGTGGATCCAAAATCTAGCAAGGTTTATTTCAGTATTCCTCATCATGATCATATCGTTAAAATGTTATCTATTTCTATGTATATGCTCCTCATTTGAATTCTTGTATTGTTATTATTTTAAACGGAACTCTATGTTGGATGATCCAATTTCTGCATTTGCAGAATAAAAATATGAAATATGAACTCATGTCCTGCGCTCTTACTTTACATGGAAAGGATGCTGTCCCTCCTTATCTGCTTCTCCTTTTTAATACTGTTGTTTGGGGAATATGCATGGCAAGCTTAGGTGCACATATAGAAAAGAAGTGCAACAATTCCTGCAACTGTCAAGGTATTGATGTGTTGGCTATGCCACCTCTCACTTTGTGATTAGATTTGTTCTCTGTGGCTAGTGTTTGTTATGCATCTTGTTGTCATGATTCCTCCAGATAAGAACTTTACTGACAGTAACAATTTAAACCAATATCTGTCATTTTAATGTACTGTTCCAGGTTCATATTCTCTTATCACTATCCAGCAGAGATACCTACGTCATTATCACCGCTCCAATTATACAATTTATTCCTCTTTTCAGCATTTATCAAAAGTAGTGGATGGGACCAAACAAAATGAAAATATATAAATACAACTAAAAAACCATGGGAGTAGTAGTTACTAGAAAGGAATAAAGTGGGAATTTCCTGCCCACTATGGGCATCTTCCTCTTTATCGTCGAATTCTTCATTTGGTTTTAGTGTGAAAGCATGGTGATGCTACTATTTATCTTCTTCCTTTTTGGTTGGATGCTTGCTTCAGCCATTTGATGATTATGCCTCAAAGCCATTCCTATTTGTTAGTCTTCTTTGGACAATGTTTTAGGAGATGTGAGATGTGGCGAAAAGCAGCAGATACTTGAGCTCCTTTGGTTCACCACATGATAGATCTCGCTGACGTGTCCACCTTTTATGATCTACTGATGGTGTATCTTAGGTGCCTCTAATGGTTTCTATAATGGGCCCTTCTATAATATACAAAGAGGATAGCTCAAGCTTAAATGTGTGAATGTGTTAGGAATTTATACTTTTGCACAATATTTAGCTTGGTGTAATTTTTGTTTGTTCTAATGTAATGGCTACATGCCATGTTTGAGTTCCCATTGTTCCTAACTTCCTATCCTTTTAGGAAGTTTTTTTTTGAAAAAGTCAGGAGAGCTGCGCTTCATTGTATTAGAGAAGAAAATGGTCCCCATGCAGGCATACAACCCACTCATCTCATACGGGGACCAAATATGAGAGGTGATTTTAGCAGCAAAATAAAGACGAAAAACTTGAGACCAAACTACACGACCCAACCAAAGCTACAAAGAAAATTAGATTCTACCACCAAGCTCTAAACTGTGCAGCTTCTTAGCTCTGGCTAGGCACTAGAGACTATGTTTATCTTTGAACTCCCTCAAAATTGATGTAACCAAAGGTGCAGCACCTTTTTAGGAAGTGACTTTTCCTAATTGGATACTGGCTTCTTAAAAGGATTCTCAAATCATTTTTTTTGTTAGACTCTCTTTTCTTGTAGTACCGAGTATCTCTTTCTGTTCTGCTGTTTCCAGAGTTGCAATATTTTGGTTGTTTTCGTGAAAGGCTATTGGAATATTTTGTGTACTCACTGAAGAGGCGAAACTGTCATGGTTTAAGGAATTCATCTGTATTAGGAATTATGATATAAAAAATTCTGTAACTATTCTTTGAAAAGAATATGGTTGTCCTATGCTAAAACAATGTTGCGTTAAACAATTTTTTCTCTCTATTTGCATGTTCAATCAAATGCATTTTCATTCTGTATTTTTATGGCAAGATTATTAGTATTAATTTACAAAGAGCTACCTATCATAAGTCTGGCAACATTATCATAAGGAATGGAACATAACTGCCAATATCTTTCCTTGAGGCAGCTGGGCCATAGTTAGTACTCCTGTTGCATGTAATTTTGTAAGTTAAAAGGAAATTTTCTTTATGTTAAATACTCACACGGAATTTCAGCGGTTGATGTCATTTAAAGAGATTAAAATTCTTCCAGAAACTAATTTGTAGTAGAAGATATCTTTTAAAAAAGTTAGAATTCCCAGATTTAGTGAATCTGTCCTCTTCATCAGCCACTAATAATCTTTGATGGCCTTCATCATCTGATAGTGAGACTAGCTGAATCCCAACTATCTGAATAGAGGAATAGCTTTCACTCACCCTGTCACCCACAGAAAGAAAGAGCCCTCGCTATGTGCAAGTTACAGATAAATGTGCAACTGTGTATATTTGCAAATTAATTATCTAGTCTCTGAAAAATCAATTATATAATCAACTATCTGAATAGATTAATTGTTTTTATGCAAGCTTCTTAAGGAACAAGTTTTAGGGTAAACAACCGTTCTATGCATTTCTGTTGTGCAGTTTCATGATATTTTAGAGTTCCTTGCTGTTTACACCGTAGCCGCACGAACCTTATGTTGTAGAGAAATCTTCTTTTAGGTTTATCAAGTAAAGAACTCATAGTGCAACTTGCCGCATTTGTACTTAGCTAGCTTCCAACAGTTTCAAGAAAAAAAAGAAAAGTTCTCTGTCTTTTTGTTATGCTTTATTCACAGGAGGACATTATCGATGTAGAATAAAGATTTTGCATGTTTTAAAATTGTCCTGTTTCCCTCTATATATACACCCTTGCTCATTTCATGTCTCGGTGTGCTCATCTAAGTCCTCTGGAGTCTCAAGTCTGCACTTGCTTGCACTCTGACTGAGCTAGCCAAATATGGACTATACGAATTTGCGGCGCCAGATCATCTCCATGAAGAAAAGCCTCTTCGATCAGGTTTTGTCTCAGTTCACTGGAAACCTGGGAGAGTAGTGACTAATTGCGTCACCACCTACTAATATTTGTTTGCTTGTCTGGAGCTCTTAGTTTTGACAGGGTAATCAGTATAGCTCATTCTGTCAGGCAGAGTATATACTGACTCATTCCCATTAAAATTGGCTTTAATTTGTAAATAACTGCATAGCTCATTGTGTCAGATTTTAATCTGGTATATATAGGCCAATGCTCAAGTAGCTCCTATCTTCCCATCTAAAAGTTACACAACATATTCTGCTGCATCATGTATATATACATGCATCATGATAGTGGGGAAGGATGTCGCCGACCATACAGAATAGCGTGCCACTTTATTTCCTGCTTATATTCCTTTGAGAATATACAGAAAGGTGGGGTTTTCAAACTTTACAGAGTAATCATAGGTTAGGATCATTTTAATCTTGCATTAGTTTCTGGTACACAAATCCTAGAGTGTCCTTTATGCCTAGCTAGGTTGAAACCTAAAACCACTTGCTGGAACTCACTTGGTTCATCTTTATGTGGACAGACCAAAAAGCAATCTTTTGTGGTGTATTTTAGAACAAGGATTTGTAATTGCAAGTAACTGCAATTCCACTGATTGGGATATGATTTTTTTTTGGAAAATTCCAAAATATTCTCACATTGCGTTCAAGTTTGTATATATCTTCTGTTTTCATGACCATGTAACACAATACTCGCAGCAAATAGAAAGCATGAAAACCATATATATACTCTTTTTATTGTATACTTTGATTGCATGTGTCTCTCTTTTATTTCCAACATGCCACCGCACTTGTCATCGAAAATTTGCCTGTCTTCATGCCCAAATGTATCATATATATCCGTCATTTATTTGAAGATAATTGGATCCTTCATAATGTCTGATGTCTCAAACAATTGAAAGAGGTCGCTCTCAAGAGAGAAATTGCTTTTTGCCACAGAGTTCATTCTTCTGTATTTTGCTTTTCAATATATCTACCCCTTGCTTTCCTGCAGGGATACCTGGATGAGCAGTTTAATCAGCTGGAAGAGCTGCAGGATGATTCAAGCCCCAATTTTGTTGAGGAAGTTGTGGCTTTGTTCTTAAAGGATTCATCAAGACTGCTGACGAACATAGAGCAAGCGCTGTAAGTAATATATGTCTTAACTCATTATAAAAGAATACTTTGGTTTTCTAGTACAAATTATACACATGACTTCAGACATGATATCAATTAACAAGTAGTAGAAAGCATACAGAATAGTGTATTCACTTTGAATTTCTTGTGATGCAGTGAGAAGTACCCACAGGATTTCTACCAGTTGGATTCGCTGGTGCACCAGTTCAAAGGCAGTGGATCAAGGTACAGAGGGGATGAATATGCCCAGAAACATATATATAGGGCACGCAATTGCTTTGCATATATAACTCGGCAATGCAGAATCTTCTGATTACCTATTCTGGACTGGCTTTTAGAGTTCTCAGCTCACCGATACAAAAATTGATTAGTAAGACAGATAGTACTTAATTACAAGTTTACTAAAGGTAGCCTCATTTTTGGCAGCATTGGTGCACTGAGGATGAAGAATGAGTGCTCCATGTTTAAGGCCCACTGCAACGACAGGAATCTGGAAGGGTACCGTACACTTGACGACTCTTCTTCCTCTATACCTGCATCTCATTCTTTGCTTGAGCAGCTGCATCTCATTCCATGGCTCACTCAGATGCCGCCAGTCACTCCAGAAGATGAAGAGGGAGCATGCCACTCTGAAGCAGAAGCTGGAGACATATTTTCATGTAAACACAAACACCAAATTAAAGGCCCTGTTTCTACATAGATAACGATCGATCATCTGTTCTTACCCACTATTTACTGCCTGCTGATGACACAGTTGCTGAGGCAAGTCGGTCCTCCAGAACGCCCGGTGAATTCATGGAAGTAACAAGAATAGATAGCATGGGAGGCAGTTCCAAGGGAAATAAGAGGGTGGGCTCTCTCTGCTCCTTTGGAAGAGTATTGTATACTCCTCAAGTTTTGCTCAGTTGCTGGTGTGCCCTTTTGCTGTTCATGGGTGATGTGTCTCGGTGTCCGTCTGTGTGTGGTCTCTGTACCGTCTGGTGTCTTGCGTACACTTTGCTCGCTCCTTGGTAGTAATGGTATCAATATATTTGGTCGGGTTTTGTCGTAAGACATACATACTGTCTCATGATTCTGTTCTGTTTCGTGAATTCTTGCTGCTAATAACAATTTCCTTCAAATCAGCTAAGTAGCATGATGCACTTTAGTTTCAAAATTAATTATTTGGAGAAAGAGCATGGAAAACTTTTACTTGGTCACGGTACTGTCCAATTTTTCCATTCATATCTCGAGTTGTTTTGTTGCATTTATTTTTTGATCCTTAGCTCACGAAATGATTTGGCACATGGTCAAATCTATCTAGTTCAGTTCATTGCAGAGGTGTTGTTACACGGTGCTGTGCAAAGGAAGATTCGCATCTCACTCGATTACAAGTTTACAGTAATGTCATGAGAAATGTACACCAAGAGGTGAACAAGATTGTTACATTCACATATAGCCCTTTTATATTTTAAGAACTAGAAGCATATCCCGCGCGTTGTTGCGGGAATTACAGATTAATAGATTATGTGGCATGCTGACGTGGACAACAAAATGCTTGTGTCTTATTGATGTGGATATTACAATTGGATGCGCTAGTGGATTTTAATTGTATGTAGTTGTGCTTTGCTGAGGTGGATAGTTTGCATGTTGAGATAAATATCTAGTGAGGTTTAGGATTATAAGAGTTATAGATATACACTAAGGGCCTGTTCGGCTGACGTTTTTCCATAGCAGCTGCTGCTGCTGGTTTTAGTCTCTCTCATGTGTTCCTGTAGAAATATTGTAAAACTACACTATTCATTCCTCGCCCCCGCGTCGCTCCTCCTCAAGGTGACTCGGGTGAAAGCCAGAACCCTACCACCGCAACCCACATCCCTCCCCTCCCCTGCCTTGCCGCCGCCCGAGCGGTTCGTCGGAGCTCCGTGCGACCGCGTGGAAGGCAGTGGTGGGGCTTCATTAGCCGTGTTTGGGACAACGGGTGGGCATCGTCCATCCTCAGAGCACGCGCAGCACCATCGAAGGCCGGGATGCGATATTGATAGGATTTAGATGGTTAGAGGTAGGCTGAATAGCCTATAAAAAGTATCCTACAAACTCACAAACTGCTAGGGCAAAGGTTGATTAGTATAAAAGATGGCGCTAATGCACCTACTTGCTCTAGCTCTATTTCACCACAAGCAAGCCTCCTACACTATTCTAGTTTCGTGGTCTCTAGGTTGATTTCACTCAAACAAGCAAGCTACTAACTTCTATTACTAGCTACAACAAGCCAGAGCTAATAACAAGAAGCTACAACTAGTTGTAACTTCTACTAGCTCTAAATACCACTAAGCTACACAAGCAACTACCACACAAGACAAGGATATGAATAAAACTGCAAGGTAATAGTGAGCAAACCATGCGGAGCAAGAGTGACGAACACAAAGATATATCCCCGACAATTCGGTAGCTTGCCGGCGACCTACGTCCTCATTGTGGTGAGTCCAAGCTAGGTGGTTCGCATGCTAATTGGCATCACACACCAAGCCCACCACTCAGGCGCTGCAAGAACCAGACTAGAACGACACTCCAACTAGCCACGATTTCACTAGAATTGCTCTTCACAATCTCCCGCGGTGACCAGCACAAGAGCCCCTTACAATCACTTGATCGGAACCAACAACAAGCACCAAAGTCGCTCAATGATCCCACAATCACCGGACCTACATCCACATCATCCCGGATTCTAGATGATTTAGAAAAAATAGATAGAGATTTTATTTAGAAAAAAGAACGTAGATTTTGTTAGAAAAAGAGACTTTGTTTTAGGAAAGGAGAATCCAAACCTATAAGGACTCCTTGCTAGATTGCTTGGTATGCAAGTCCGTTAGGGACTATAAATATAGGGGCATTATAACTATTCCAACTCAAGAAGAAAATATAGTCTTGTTCTTTAAACAAATCTCTCTCTCTCTCTCTCTCAGTGTCGCTACCCCTCATCCCTATGCCCTGCATCCCACGCCGCCGCCAGCCACCGCCACACCCCCATGCTACCCATCGGACCTAGCCGCGCTTCCCCCAACCAGCCACCCCAGAGCAGGAGTCGTGACACCTGGTATCCGGAGACTAGATCTATCCTATGGCCACCTCCACCACCATCGTGATCGCCGGGATGAAGAAGATGATGGATATCTTCTCCATCAACATGAGCAACCGCTTCGATGAGCTCAACATGAAGCTCATCAAGCTCGACCTCCACCTCACCGACATTGAACGCCAACGTTGTCCTAAGGCACGTGAGGCCACAACCGAGGAGCTTGAGGAGGAGACCAAGCGCATCATGGAGGACGTCGGTCATGCATTCCTCAAGAGGAAGAGCAAGAGGCCCCGACCACCACCATGCCTCCTGATCTTGTGCATGTCATGGCAAGCAAGATGTTCACCACAACTTCCCCATATATGGAGCCACAGAGGAGCACCGCCAACACCCACTACTACAACACCATTGTCCTCATCACCGATCATCATCAACAGTGACAACGATGACGATGACTACACTAACATTGAGCCTTGCCTATTGATGCTCACAGGCGCCTTGAACTCAGAGGTGTGAGGAGGACATACCATGCTCTTGGCAGGCGCCATCCTCGACCAAGGAGTTTGGATCCTCATCGACACCGACGCCACCCACAACGACATTGACTCTAGCATCACCCACATCAATGGCCTCACCGAGTGTCGCATCAACACCACCGTGCTCATTGGGAGCGACATGGAACTTGCCAACTAGGGAGCCTGCTTCACCATCCCGCTACGCATCAACTGTGAGACATTCCAGATCGATGCCTTCCTCCTCCCCATCAGTGATGACATCAATGTCATCTTGGGAGCTCCATGGATGATAGAAGTCAGCAATGCCCACTAGGATTTCACATATTTGTAAATGCAATTCCAGTAGGACAATAGGACGGTCACCTTCACTAGCACGCTGTACCACCAAGCGCCCCCGCATCACCTCGCTTTACCAGCAGCACCAGCATCAACATCGGCACTTACATCACTAGCGCCGACACTAGCCCCATGGGTGTTGGGCCCCATGCTGACTACTCGGGCGACAACAACAGAGCTGGCCACATGGGCGGTAACACCAGCGGCAGCCGCATGGACAACGAACCCGGCATCAGCCGCACGGGCAGCGATAACCAAGCTGGTCGCATGGGCGGCAGCAACGCCGCAACTCCCTTCCCTAACTCCATCGACGACAACACTTGGACCAACCACGCAATGGCCATGGTCCTCTCCACCACCACATGCGCCAGCACACTGCCACCTCAGCTGGGCAACGCAACCTCATGAATCCCCTTGCCTTGACAACTTCGACATGAGCGTACCAGTCTTCACAGCGCTGCGCTAGGCAACTTTACAAGAGGTGAAACTTCATGACATTGCCACCAACGTCATCAACAAGACGATGGCTTGAGCCAAGATGATCAACACCGACTACATCTTCTTTGATAGGTGCCTCTACAAATCAGCCGCTTCGCCACTACTTCTAGTCCTCATCGATGCACTCATCAGCGGCGAACATGTCCACAACCTCAACCACCTAGCAGTAGGGTTTCATACCCTCCCAACATCGATGGCACAAGCCTACATCTTGCCATCAAGTATCTTGCTCACCCGCCATGGAAGAGGGGCACTCCACTGATGGCGGCAATCACCTTCTTCGACAACATGGGGTGCCTATTGGTATAAATTAATGCACACAGAATAATCCATAAGCGCACGGATATTATACTGATGTAGCACTTCACCGGGAGTACCCAGTTTTATATCGAACTCGAGAAAACGTGTGTGAGAATAACCAAATCTAACTTAACCCAACTTCACAATCAAGGCTAGATAATAGGAGCGTAGAGGAGATTGATAAGGTCTTCTAGTTCTAACTTTAGTAAGCTTTATCTTCTATTATTCAATTCTAGGGTTATTATTAGAGAAAACATAAGCAAAGTATGTTTCCTAAAGCAACAAGGTCCTACTAGGCCTACTAACGGGAGGTGGACTATAAATAATTCAATGAGGCTATAAGAGTCACCCTTGTGAGCTACCACCAATCCAAAAGTAGGGTACATCCATGAGTAACTAAGTCTAAGCACCACACTTACACTATGAATACTACTTTAACCTAGGAGCTACAAGGATTAAAGTACTCAAAAGAGAGTCAAAACCTGAAGAACAATATGAACAAGATGCTTACTTGAATTAAAAGTCGATTACCAATGAAATCTCAGAAGCAAGCTCAAGAACTTGATTCCGCCAGGGTACAAGCCATAGAGAGAGCACCGACAGGCCGGGACTCCTCTGAAACTCTTCCCTCACACTCTATCTCTCTATCTCTAATATAAGACTAGATCCTATTGAGGACTAATCTTCTCTTGATTGCTAGCTCTGATGCTGGTGGAAATATGGATTAGGGTTTCTGGCTTTTTAGCTCTTAGGATCTAACTTGGCATGCCATGGAGGGGGGGTGTAGGCAAGTATATATAGGTTGAAGCATCAATCATGAGCTCTCGGATCAAATTGACTTGAATAAACGGTGGAGATGTAATCCTTAAGGCTGTGGAGAACCAACATAGCAACGGGAGGCTGACATAGGGGCCCCACAGGCTGGCTGTCCTGCAAGTAGGGCCGGTCGGCCCCACATGTTAGGGGCACAAGCTTCGCTTCAGTGGAGAGCCTCTTAGAGTCTTCTAGAGTCTTCCCACGCTGTTTACGCGGTGGAATTTCGTAATTTCCTTTGACGAATAGGTTTTCCTTGGCGGTTTTCTGATTAAATCCTGCTGACAACACAGATTCACCAAAACTCATGAAATTTGTTAGTTTAAACCCCTAAGTCTACAGTGGTGATCCATTTTAGCCATTTATGCAAGTTATATTGATGGTTTGTGATGAATGTTAACTACCATGAACAAGCTTCCCCACACTTAGACTTTTACTCATCCTCGATAAATGGATGGATTACTCAAGACATAAGTTTAGGACAAGTCATCAACATAAAACCATTCCCAATCATACATACACTGCATGATTCAAAGTGTCTACCATGAAACTTTGGGCGGTTGAAGAATGGAACAGCTTGAAACAGATCACCATCTTCCTTTAGTCAAGTCAATTGGAGAAACATTTAAGATATTTGAAAATAAAACATAGCTTACCTTCTCCTTTTTGTGGTACTCTCAAATCACTCTGTATATGTAGTATTTTTGGATTCTCAACAAGGCATTGATGACTTTGCCTTCTTTTTACCTACTTCTAAAAAGCTTATGTGGAGCTCAGGTAGGGATGAATATAAGAGCATACTTGCATTGCATATATTGTAAAGTCAAAACAAGGATCCAAGGAGAAAAATGTCATACTCTTAGATCAAGATGTGCATGTGCGTGGATATGTATATGGTGGCTATCCTAATTCTACTATGGTTATTGAAACATATCTCTCTTGTTTGAAACTTGAAAATACTTTGAAAGAAAACATATAGGCTATATTATTCATCTCTTTTTTTCAGGTGGGCATCTGAGTACCCATTGTTTTAAATATCTCGGACACTTATCCATTTTTTGAAGTTATTTTAGATATCTAGAAAAAGTATTATGTGGGTCTATCCTTAAGTCATGACTGAAATAATCTTTCCTCATGTTTTAAAGTTGTTTTATCAAATGATTTTTAATTCGGTTCGAAACGAAAGCGAAACATATGAAAATAGAGTGTATTGGGCTCAAACCTGACCGAGGACAAAGCTTAGGGTGATGTGGCACCGTGATGGGCTGGCTGATCCATAGAGGAGGCCGGCGGCCTGCTCTAGGGGCTGCTCGAGGCTCGCTTCGTTGGACGTGGTCCTTGGCTCATTATTTTCTTAGCTTTGCGATTTTCACGATCAAATTCCATCTTGTTGTCGTGGTGTGTCTCCCCCACACTTGTTTTCTATATACCTTTATGCACAACATGTGGAGACAAACATATATCCAAAAGAAATGGAGAGCAGATAATAATAAGACTCCATTAATATCATAAAGCACTTTATTACACAAACCAACCTAAACACAAACTTCCATCACTCTAAAAATCTGAGCTAAATGAGTAACCTAAACATACTATCTTTAAACACTTGACCTAACCACTCATCTCTTATTATCAACTACATAATTCTCACTTCTTTATCTTAGCAACAAAATGATTCAAAGCATTTAAATCTTGTTGCAGGCTCTTGCGATAAACATGTTCTTCATCAATCCTCTCTTCTAAGGTATAGACAACATCAGAGAGATCTTCAATCTTTTTCTCCAAGAGTGTAATAGTCATCTATGGACGCTTCTCATCATTTTCTAGAACAGCTAGTGGCGCCTTCCTTTTCTTAGGGGGAACAACCTTGATTTTCTCCGACGCAGTCGCGAACTCCATCTATGCTCAAATGAGGGGTGGCCGACTTGTACTTCACACATGTGACATCTCCAAACTTATTGGTCTTCACTCCAGTTAGCACCTCATGTCCATTTGGAGGAAGGAGGTTGACCTCCTTCATCACCTTGATCAGCTTTTGGACATCTAGACGAGGCTCTTGTTGGCATGGCTTGCCTTCAAGAAGTGGGTGTGGCGGCGGTAGAGGGATCACCGGATGATGGATAGCTTGGGTGAAGTAAGACTAGCTTGAGCGAATGGGGGATCTCTAGAGGAATGATGCTCAGCACAAGTGCGTCGAGCATCTTGTTTAGATCAAAATCATAGGGGACGATCTACTTGTTGGACATGGGTACTAGAGAGGAGGAGAGATTTGCTGCTATTGGAGAGAGGAGGCTTTGATGGGATGGATATGGAGGTAGGCAGGGGCTCACTTATATAGGGGGAAACAACTTCTAGCAGGGGTCAAGATCTATCCATTAGAGGTCTCATAATGAGGAAAAACCGAATGCGTCAAAAAACTATGGGATTGTAGAAGGATTTAGAAGACACGAGAGAATCAACAGGGCATGAGAGGGATGATAGTTGCGCCGGCCGGCCTGTAGGTGGGGCCGATAGGCCCCACACATCATCTTCTTGGGGGTTTTTTTCTCACGGCGGTTTCTAATCCCTGTCTAATCCCGAAAAGTATATTTATGCGTTACGAAACGTAAAGAGGATGGCAATGGTGTAAATCTATGGTAAAATTAGAAAATCTACCTCATCCAAATCCTTAGGTGTTTTTTCAGGTTCTAGAAAGATCTTGAGATGGTGGCCATTTACCTCGAATAACGTACCTTCATCATTTTGAAGTGTTACTGCTCTATGCGACGAGGTGATTATCACCTTGAATGGTCCTTCCCATTTGCTTCAAAGTTTTCCGTGCCCGAATAATTTCACCCTAGAATTAAAAAGTAATACCTTATCTCCTGGGGTGAACTCCTTCTTGATCCTCTTGTCATGCCATCTCTTTGTTCTCTCCTTGTATATCTTGGCGTTATGATATGCTTTTTCATGCCACTCATCGAGCTCAGAGAGTTGCATCTTCCTTGATGAGGACATCACTTCTTCAGAGGCAACCGCTGATCCTCCAACCATCATGCAAGGTCCAATGACCCGGGCTTGAATGCGACAACTCAATTTAGAGGTGAGCTCGTTCTTAAGCAATCCTTTTCATACTTTTGAGAATAGACTACTACCTAATGATGTTATCTTGCTTAGGAACATTGGAGAGGGTCATGAGGGACTTAGAGGACGTGGTGGACGCGAGGATGACCAGCAAGGAAGTCCAACAGAAACCGGAGGCCCGATCCAACATGATTTCAAGTCTGCTTCGGCCTCCAGGACCAGTATGCCTTAAACTGGTCACCTAGGACGCATCTGGACTTCGTTTTCGACGATCCATATATGGATGGAAAACTAATTTGATAAGGAAGCCAATCCAAGTGGTCTCACATCAAAATCTATTCGGAATCGATGGGAATCATGGTCACAAGACAGCGTCCAGAATCTGCCAGGGTGCTGCGACACCGTCTTTTGGTCCGTTGGACCATGTATCGTGTTTGGGCCCATTAGGGGCGCGTCCAGGGGTCTTGCATGACCCTAGAGTCTTCATAAACAGCCTCCGCTCCTCCATTAGGGTTTGGGGTTTTGCTTAGATTATTCTGTCAAGAACAGTTTTGCCGTTCATCGGTTTGTGAGACCCCAACTTTGAGAGATTAATCATTCAGTTGCAATTTGGTTGTGTTCTTTCTTGTTCTTGCTTGTGTTCTTTGTTGCACAGGCAAGGATTAGCCTTCTTGGCGAGGTCAACCTAGTCCGTGACTCGGTTGATAACCAAGGGAGCTGTGGTGCTAAGATTGTAGGGTTCGATCTTTCGATCTGAAGCCGGATCGGTGTGTCATTCTCCGCCACAATGATAGTTACCACCACCTGACGGAAGATCGGGATCCCCGTCTCCATTATTCCTCTTGGTTTTTGCGACTTCAAAATCCATGTTCCATCGCTTGATGGCCCAGTGAGCCTTGAATTCTAGCTTAACAGGTAGATGAGAGGTCTTTCCATAGACAAGTTGGTATGGTGACATCCCAAGTGGTGTTTTATAAGCTGTTCTGTAAGCCCATAGTGCATCAAGTACTCTATCCTTCCATGCAGTCCCTATCTCATTGACCGTCTTTTATAAAATGTTCTTGATTTGTTTATTTAATATTTCTGCTTGGCCACTTGTCTGAGGGTGGTATGGAGTAGCGACATTGTGATAGATCCCATGTTTTGACAAGTAGTTGTGAAAATTCTTATTAGTGAAGTGAGTGCCTCCATCACTAATCACCATCCTTGGAACTTTGAATCATGGAAATATTGTCTCTTCAAACATCTTCTTGGAGTTCTTAGCATCAGCAGCTCTACATGGCATGGCTTCAACCCACTTGGAGACATAGTCAACTACCACCAAGATGTATTCATAGTTATTTGACTTTGGAAATGGTCCCATGTTGTCGATTCCCTAGACATCGAAGAGCTTGATCTAGAGGTTGTTGGTGAGTGGCATGGCATCTCTTGAATTAATGTTCCCATGCCTTTGACACGCTCCACATCTCCGGATGAAGTCCTTCATGTCTTCATACATAGTTGGCCAAAAGAATCCACTTTGCCAGATCTTCAAATGAGTGTAGAGTGTACCATAATGTCCTCCATATGGTGATGAGTGGCATCATTCTATAATCTTGATGCCTTCTTCTACCGGTATACACCTTCTGAGTAGGCCATCAGAATAGACTCTGAAGAGGTACGGTTCATCCCATATGTGAAGACAACTTTCTTAGATGAGTTTCATTTTGTTTTTCCCCTGGTGGTACATAACCTACAACCATAAAATTAATAATATTTGCATACCAGGGGTCGATTTTGTGACTTTGAAGAGCATGTCGTCCCGTAGCAAATCATTGATGGACAATTCATGTGAATTCTCAAACTACATTATGGACAAGTGATCGGCAACAGAATTTTCTACTCCATTTTTATCTTTTATTTCTAAATCAAATTCTTAGAGTAACAAAATCCATCTTATAAATCTAGGTTTAGCATCTTTCTTAGTGAGCAAGTACTTTAAAGCAACATGATCAGTATAAACAATCACCTTAGATCCTACTAAGTAAGATCTAAACTTATCAATAGCAACAACAACAACCATAAGTTCTTTTTCAGTTATTACATAATTAAGTTAAGGTCTTGTTAGAGTTTTGCTAGCATAAGCAATTGCATGATGTTTTTATCTTTTGTTTGTCCCAAAACTGTCCCCACAGCATAATCACTAGCATCACACATAATTTTAAAAGGCAGCGACCAATCAGGGGGTTGAATGATTGGTGTAGAGATGAGTGCTTTCTTAAGAATGTTAAAAGATTTTAAGCATGCATCATCAAATTCAAAGGGAACATCCTTGGCCAAAAGATTTGTAAGTGGTCTAGCAATTGTGAAAAAACTTTTATAAAGCGATGATAAAAACCAGCATGACCAAGAAAATTGTGAATCCCTCTGATATTTATGGGAGGAGGTAATTATTCAATTACTTCAATTTTATCTCTATCTACCTCAATCCCTCGTTCGACACCAAGTCTCTAAGCACTATGCTTTCTCTAACCATGAAATGACATTTTCCCAATTAAGGACTAAGTGCTTTTCTTCACATCTTTGCAAAACCTTGTCTAAATTTTCAAGACAATCATCAAAAGTTTTTCCATAAACTATTAAGTCATCCATGAAAACTTCCATGATTTCTTCAATCATATCTAAAATTTAGACATCATGCATCTTTGAAAATAAGTTGGAGCATTACATAGTCCAAAAGACATTCTACGATAAGTATAAGTTCCATATGGACATGTAAAGGTGGTTTTGCTTTGGTCATCTAGATGGATCAGTATTTGGTGATAACCTGAATACCCATCAAGGAAACGGAAGAAAGAGTGATTTGCCAGTCACTCCAATATTTCATCAATGAAGGGCAATGGAAAGTGATCTTTCTTTGTTGCCTTGTTAAGTTTTCGGTAATCTATGCACCTCCGCCATCCAGTGATGGTTCTTTTAATTTTTAACAATAGTTATACCTCCCTTTTTATGCACAACTTGAGCATGTCTTACCCACTCACTGTGTGGCACATGATAGATGATCCTGGCGTGTAGGAGTTTCAAAACCTTTCTTAACAACCTCTCTCATCTTATTAAACCTACGATGGGGCATCCCTAGAAGGTATAGAATCAGGACCTATAGGGATGCGATGGGTGCAAAGAGCAGGGCTGATTCCCTTAAGGTCTTGGAGCGAGTAGCCAAAAGTAGAGCAATGCTTTTCTAAAATAGTTAGCAGGCGTAGGGATTCTTCCTGAGAGAGTTTATCACTTATGATTATAGGAGAATCCTGATCATTATTGAGAAAAACATATCTAAGACTAGAAGGCAGGGGTTTAAGCTCAATGATGGGCTTAGGTGGTTCTAACAATTCATCTAGAGGTTCAGACTCCGTAGGATTTTCTTCTTCCTCCTCGATAAAGAACTGGGCATCATCTTCAAGGTTGGGTTCGATCAAGTCATCAAGAGATGCAACCTTAACCTCTTCCATTGGGTCTTCCTCGGGAATTGGCTCACTCTCAACATTTAGAGAATGAGTAATGGGTATATAAAGCTTAAAGTTTTTCCCAAGTCTTATATTCAACTTCCCCATTTGTCCTTCTTGGATAAGTCTTTCGATTGGTTGTCCTATCAACGGGTCGAACTCCATAATATCAAAGATATAGAAGCTCAAATGAACTTTGGTTTCTTTTACTTGGATAGGGAGGACATATAAAATTCCCAAACTTGGGAGAATGTGTCCTAAAAGACTTTTCAATAACTTTGTTGTTGGGGTTAATGGCATGTGTTTCAATAAATCATGAGCAAAAGATGCAGACATGATGTTAACACCCACAACTAGATTATAAAGAGCATCGAAAGGAGCTTTATTAATTTGGCAATGAATGGATATAGAAGGTGAATCTAAGCGAATCACATTAGAGGAAAGTTCTGATTCTTCTAGCCATTCATTGCTTATAATAGATACTAGCTTTTTTGTAGTCTTTTTAAGGAAAGCTTTCTCAGAAGGGTCAAGAATTTCTTCATTGGATGATGATTTCCTAGGCTTATGGAGTCTCCTCATCATATGATAATTCAAGGTATTTCCATATTCATCAAAAAGTTCATCCTTGCATTCAAGCATAAAATCCAAAATTGTAGTTTTCTCCTTTTCCGGTGGTTTGGGATCTAGGACAACCGAAGTTGGTGATGGGTCTAGTAAGGATTCGGTTTAGCTATCTAGGATTCCTCCTCTAGTGGCTTTCTTTCTACTTCTTTAGGGGTGTTCTCTAAGATTTTGGTAAGAATGCTTCTCCCTGAATTGGCGGAGACATGCAAGAACGAACCTCCAGAGGTCGTATTAAGACGCTTTGAGGTTTTTCTATCAAGACCCATATAGAAGTGTTGAAGAAGAATTGGGTCTTGAATGGCAAGGTCAGGGCCAGTATTAATGAGAGTATTAAAATGTTCCCAAGCCACGCCTAGAGATTCTTTTTTTTTTTTTTAAAAGATAGAATATCTAAACGAAGGCTGACTACCCTAGAGATGGGAAAGAATTACAAGCAAAAGCTAGAACACAAGGCTTTCCAATCTCCTTGTCTACTCCCTATAGTGAGATTGTACCAACATTTAGCTTTTTTCGTCAAAGAGATAGGAAAAAGCTTCCATCGTAAGGTTTCATCTTACATGCCTGCTATGCATAGGCATGCATAGGTTTGCTCAAACTCATTTAGGTGGGAGTTGGGGTTTTCATCATCTTCGCCCGAAAAGGGTTGATCCTGAACCTTGTTAATTCAATGCAGGTGCAGCTCATAGCTAGGTATTAGGATAGGCTTTGAAGACTCTTGTGGCTATAGGCGTGCGCTTGTAGGTGCACCATATTGTTAGATAGGGGTGGATTCTAGATCCATTGTAAATATAAAAGAAAAGATAAAAAATAATGATACAAGGTTAAGCTAGGCTCGAAGTTAACTCAGCAATCATTTCCCCAGTAACGGTGCCAGAAATGCTTGTTGGTATAAATTAATGCACACAGAATAATCCACAAATGCATGGACATTATACCGATGTAGCACTTCACCGAGAGTACCCAGTTTTATATCGAACTCAAGGAAACGTGTGTGAGAATAACCAAATCTAACTTAACCCAACTTCACAATCAAGGCTAGATAATTGGAGCATAGAGGAGATTGCTATGGTCTTCTAGTTCTAATTTTGATAAGTTTTGTCTTCTATTGTTCAATTCTAGGGATATTACTAGAGAAAACACAATCAGAGTATGTTTCCTATAGCAATAAGGTCCTACTAGGCCTACTAATGGGAGATGGACTACAAAGGATTCAATGAGGCTATAAGAGTCACCCTCATGAGCTACCATCGATACGGAAGTAGGGTACATCCATGAGTAACCAAGTCTAAGCACCACTTACACTACGAATACTAGTTTAACCCAGGAGCTACAAGGATTAAAGTACTCAAAAGAGAGTCACAAACCTGAAGAACAATATGAACAAGATGCTTACTTGAATTAGAAGTCGATTACCAAAGAAATCTCAGAAGCAAGCTTAAGAAGAACTTGATTCCACCAGGGTACAAGCCGTAGAGAGAGCATTGATAGGCCAAGATTCCTCCAAAACTTTTCCCTCACACTCTATCTCTCTATCTCTAATATAAGACTAGATCCTATTGAGGACTAATCTTCTCTTGATTGCTAGCTCTAATCCTGGTGAAAATATGGATTAGGGTTTCTAGCTTTTTAGCTCTTAGGATCTAACTTGGCATGCCCTAGAGGGGGGTGCAGGCAGGTATATATAGGTCAGAGCATCAATCCTGAGCCCTCAGATCAAACTGACTTGAATAAACGATGGAGATGCAATCCTTAAGGCGGTGGAGAACCCACATAGCAATGGGAGGCTAACATGGGGGGCCCACAGGTCGACCGCCTGCTGCAGTGGGGCGGGCCGGCCCCACATGTTAGGGGCATGGCCTCCACTTCAATGGAGAGCCTCCTGGAGTCTTCTAGAGTCTTCCCACGCTGTTTACGTGGTGGAATTCCATAATTTCATTTGACGAATAAGTCCTCCTTGGTGGTTTTCTGATTAAATCCTGCTGACAACATAGATTCACCAAAACTCATAGAATTTATCAGTTTAAACCCCTAAGTCTATAGTGGTGATCTATTTTAGCCATTTATGCAAGTTATATTGATGGTTTTGTGATGAATGTTAACTACCGTCAACAGTGTCGCTGCATGACCGTAAACGACATCGCCATCAACATGAACACCAGCAATGGCCTCCACTCAATCTTTCCATGTGACCTTAATGGTGTTGATGTCTTGTTTGGTAAGATGCTCTACTTGATGTCACACTAGCTATACACATGTCATCTGCCATCTACCGCAAGATCCCTAGCTTCATCCTCCCCAACGCAAACAATAAGAAGGCATGGGGTTTTGAGAAACCTCGTGGGAAAAGAAGCACTTCCTCTTCTATGCCCATCTCAAGGTACCACACTAGTGCGAGCACAATAGGAGCTCCATCTAGAGGTAGCCATAGGTGCCTACCACTACTGGCTCTATGGCTACATCGACAACCTCCAATACTGCTTCCAATTCATTGACAACAATGACCACCGCAACCTCATGTCTACAGGAGTCCTCCATAGGGACCTACTCATCCACATTGAGCGAGTTCATGATATCAGCTCCACCACCTCGAGGCCTCGATGACTTGTTAATGATTCAGCTCGGGGATGAGCCGAGTGGAGATGGGGAAGATGTCACGATCACAAAAGGAGCCCCTCATAGCAGGCCAAGAGAGCTGGCAGGAGCCCGTGACCCAGCAGCGGCGTCAGCCTCGGGACGTACATCCTGCCAGGAGGAGGCTGTAACACCTCAGGTGTTTTAAAACCCTAAAACATGGCATGCCATCATATGCATTGCAAAGCATTTGGTTTTAGTGAAAAATTGGATATGCATTCACTAAAACAAGTTTACTTTTATGTTATATGTGTTGACATGTATGGTTGAATCAATTTCAAAACAATTGTGTGTATTGGATTTCCGAAAACCCTGATTTCCAGCAATTTGTTTTACCCCGAAAAACCTAATTCAAAATCAAAGTACATTTTGGGGTTGAGCCTTAAAGCAAAAGTGTAGAGCTTGTCGAGTTGTACAAAGTTGGTTTTTGGCGTTTTCAAAGTTGTTTTATAAAATTTGAAGTAATTTGAAAAGGCGTAATTCTTTAAATATCCCCTTTCTGAATTTAAATTTGCATTTCAAAATGTGGACCGAATTAGGGGGTGGTTATAAAAGAAAAGTTGTAGAACTTTGAATTTTGAACTACTTTTATTTTTGGAGATTTTTGAGTTGTTACATAAATTTGGGAGTAATTTGAGAAATTTGACGAGTGGCAATTCGGTAATTAGTGGGAATAGTACCATCAGGCAGCTGTCATCGCCGGCGACCTTCCTTTGGCTTCCAGTCGTCGCCGTGGCCACCTTCGGTTCCGCGCTGGCGTGGAGAAGGCCCCTGCGTGGCTTCTCTTTGCTTCCTGGCCGCCCTTTAAAGCTTGTGCCGTCGCCGTTCGTCTCTTTTTCTCCTCCTCTGTTTTCCAGTCACCGCCGCCATAGCTCCATCGAGCTCTCGCCGTCGACCTAGCGCCATTGCCATCTCGGCAAAGCCTGTCCTAGCTTCGCTAGTTCCTTGTGCACCTAGCTAGCTAGCTCTGGTCACCTGACTTCGCTGGGAACCGCCGCTCGTCGTGGTTCTTCTTCGCGGCCGGCATCACCACCGTCGGGTGCGCTTCACCGTGGCCGTGGCTCTCCGGTGAGCGCTTCTCTTGCGAAGCCTTGCTTCAGCTTTGCCTTGATGCCATACTGCTTTGTGCCCGGTTGATTGGTCCTTTTGTTCATCACAGTCACCCGAACATCGCCGTCATCGTCGCTTGCTCCGCCGTGGGTGCTGTGCACGTCGACCCACCTCTCCGTTGCTCTTCCGGTCCTGCTCCTTGCTCAGTCGCGTTCGGGGTGAGCTACTGATCCTTTCCAAGCGCTTAGTTTAACTGCTACCAGTCTCACGTCGTCGGCGTAGCGTAGCCGCGCCACCGTGTCCGCCATGGACGACGTCAAACTCGTACATCGCTGTAATTAGTCTAGATAGTACATTCAATCGATGCGGGGTGGTGTGGGGAGTGTTTTGGTACCTTCGCTGTCGCCGTTGATCCCACCAGCGGCGAGTTATCGCCAGTCAGCGCGGGAGGAAGGGGATGACAGGTGGGGTCACCTTGTCAGTGACCGTGGGTTTAAAAATGAATTTTCCTTTTTCAGAAATGATTGAATAGTGCTGTAATTTGTTATTTTTGTGTAGATTTATTTAGAGCTCCAAAAATTATGAAAATTCTTGTGTGACCTCTCTGTGATGTATATTATTTAGGAAAAATATGAAATGTTGCTTTTTAGTACTTTTTGAATGTGATAAAAATTGCTTAATTAATTAATAAATGGGTTTCCATGATTTTTCTAGGCTTAATTAATTATCCAAAATTTATGAAACTTGTTTTTCCACTTAGTTATCATGTGATGAACCTTTACAAAAATTTTGAGCTCAATTGGAACAAGTTGATTTATTTCATAATTTTTAATTAAATAATTAATTCATAAAAGCAAATAGTAACCTTTAATGACTTAGGTTTTTGTTTGAATTTTGGATTGAGTGATGACCTTGGGTCATTAGTTGGTAATGATCCTTGGCAATTGAAGTAAGTGTTACAAAAAAGGTTTAGTTAGTTTTGACTTGTAACTGTACCGCGAAGGAAAGTTGTATTCAAGTTTTTAACTTTCGCATCCATCATCGAGCATCATATTTTGTATCTCGCATCATGTTAAACATGGCATTGTTACTACGTGTAGTGAACGAAGGTGAGCACGTGGTAGTTAATCAAGTTGCGGAGGAGGTTAATCCGTCTGTTGAGGTCGGATTCGATAATTGTGGAACGACTCCGGAACCGGGCTTTTCCGTCAACGAAGGCAAGCCCCGGATGCATTTAAACCTACCATGTGTTTTACAAATTTATCTCGCTTTTGCTTTCAAGTACTGCATTAAGTGATTATGAGTTAAGTGAAAACCTAATTGGTGCATTACCAACCTTGTTTTTCCCCATCTACCTTATTACCAGTTTTGATTCGTAATTGCCTAGTTATGCTTAGCTATGCTTAGACAGATAAAAGTCAGGTGATTACCTGTCACCTACGAATTTTAAATGGATCTTTGGTTACGCTTGGTTACTTATGTGATCATGAAATTTGAGCATGTGGAGTAATAAATCTAGACCGGGCGGACTCGGGGTATGGGATCCACAAGACATGGAGGTCTTGTGAGCGGGTTCTTTCCGCCTATGTCGATTAAGGTCCGTCCGTTGTTGAACTGCATGAGGTGAGACCTTGTAGTACTAACCACATACTCCGGTAAGCCTTGACTTGGCTATTCTATTACGAGAATGGCTACTCGCGCACTAGGAGTGGAGAGATGGCGGGAATAGCGTGTACCCACGTGGCAATGGGCTGGATGGGTGGAGTACTGTATTCTCGGGTGGCGCAAACCTGTTCTTGTTTTAGAGGATCCGAGGATAGGTTGGTATACGTAGGTCGGGGACCTGCATATGTCGTGTGGTCTGGAATTCCCAGCTGGGTTTAATCGGTTCGAATCATCGTTGCTCCTCGGTTATGGAGACTAAAATCATTGTTCATCATCGTAGTTTAATAACTGGAACTTGAGTAAGGTTTGAGAAAGTGTTGTATATGAAGTTTCATGATCTCATTACGGATCGTGTCAGCTTTGTATATGATCTTATGAAGTTTTAAATGTTGACATAAAGAATTTTGGTAAAGAGCTTTTACGCAAAAGAACTTTGATTATTGCTGAAGCCATACCTTGAAGCCCTGAGCTTGCATTCCTGAGTTCTATCAGTTTCTATTTTGGTTAAGTCTTGTTGAGTACTTTTGTACTCAGGGTTCGTTGACCCTTGTTGCAGGTGAGCCTCATGAGCAGGTCTGTTTTGGGCCATGCTGCATGACTGTTGTTTAATGCGATGACGATAAGTGAATGCGTGGTCCTTGGGTAGGGCAATCTATTTGTGTGTTTGTATTATGTTATAATACCACTCCACTACTACGTTTTGTAATAATTATCGAACTTAGTTGTAAGGTTTGAAACTACTATTTTGTAAACTAAGTTATTGTAAGACTTCCGCTGATTTACTCTGGTGTAGATATTTGAATAAATGTTGTAATACTGCAATGACTCTATAATGTGATCCTACTCGGAAATCATGGATGATTCAGGGTTCTCCGAGGACACCCGACAGTCTTCTAAAGTTACCGAGAACCTATGCATAGATGTCAAAGGTCGATGGATAGTGATAGGTGCATGTGGGCCCTGTAATTTACCGTCAAAGAGATTAGAGATATTCTGGTAGTGTGTGAATTTCCTGATATTTTCCTGAAGATTTACCTGGTCTACCACCTAATAGGGATGTTCAGTTTAACATAGAGTTAAAACCTGGAACAGCTCTGATCTCTCGAAGAGCTTATAGGATGCCACCCAAGGAATTAGCCGAGTTGAAGACTTATTTGCAAGAATTGGTTGATAAGGGGTTTATCCAACCTAGTTCATCACCTTGGGAATGTCCTGCAATTTTTGTGAAAAAGAAAGATGAGACCCTGAGGTTATGTGTTGACTATCGTCCGTTGAATGAAGTGACTATTAAGAATAAGTATCCCTTACCTCGGATAAACTTGCTTTTTGTTCAACTGGCCGGAGCCAAAGTTTTCTCCAAGATTGATTTGAGGTCAGGTTATCACCAAATCAAGATTAAGCATGAAGATATTCCCAAAACAGCATTTACCACAAGATATGGATTATATGAATACTTGGTAATGTCTTTTGGTTTGACAAATGCTCCAGCTCATTTCATGTATCTGATAAATTCAGTATTCATGCCTGAGCTAGACAAGTTTGTAGTGGTGTTTATTGATGACATTTTAGTATATTCCAAGAACAAGAAGGAACATGAGGAACATCTCAGAATTGTCCTGACCCGCTTGAGAGAACATCAACTATATGCCAAGTTCAGTAAGTGTGACTTCTGGCTTAAGGAAGTATAGTTTCTTGGACATGTCTTGTCAGCTGAAGGAGTTGTAGTTGATCCAAGCAAAGTTAAGGATGTGCTTGATTGGAAACCGTCAACCACTGTTCATCAGGTTCGGAGTTTTTTGGGAATGGCGGGGTATTACTGTCGTTTTATTCCAGATTTCTCTAGAGTATCCAAGTCCATCACTGGATTGTTGAAGAACCAAGCCAAGTTTGTCTGGTCATCTGATTGTGAAGAAGCTTTCCAAACTTTGAAGAGACTATTAACCACTGCACCAGTATTAGCCCAACCTAATATCGAGAAGTCATTTGACGTTTATTGTGATGCTTCGGGTATTGGTATTGGATGTGTATTGATGCAAGAAGGCTGAGTCATTGCCTATGCATCCACCCAACTTAAGCAACATGAAGAACACTATCTGACTCATGATCTGGAGTTAGCAGCAGTTGTCCATGGTCTAAAGATTTGGTGGCATTACCTGCTTGGTAATACGTGCCATATTTATACAGACCACAAGAGTTTAAAGTATATCTTTACTCAGTCAGAATTGAACATGCGACAAAGAAGATGGTTAGAATTGATTAAAGATTATGACTTGGAGGTGCATTATCACCCTGGTAAAGCAAATGTGGTTACAGATGCACTCAGTCGTAAAAGTTATTGCAATTGCCTGACAGTAAGAACAATGGGTCTGACTTTATGTCAAGAGATGGAGAAGTTGAAGGTAGTGGTAATTCAACAAGGTAGTTTGACCAACATAATTGTTGAAGCCACTATTCGAGACCAGATTATTGATGCTCAGAAAGAAAACAAGGGTATAGCCCATATCAAAGAAAGAGTCAGGAATGTAAAAGTGGAATGCTTCAGCATAGATGATGAAGGTGTGCTATGGTTCAAGAATCGCCTTGTGGTACCAAAAGTTCCTGAGTTGCGATAGTCAATCCTTGAAGAGGCACATGCTACTAGGTTATCTATTCATCCGGGAAATAATAAGATGTACCATGATTTGAAACAGAGATTTTGGTGGACCAAAATGAAGATAGAAATTGCTCGGTATATAGCAAAGTGTGATACTTGTCAAAAAGTGAAGGCTATACATTTGAGATCCGCTGGAGAGTTACAACCATTGCCTATTCTAGCTTAGAAGTGGGAGGGTATTAGTATGGACTTTATCGTTGGTCCACCCAAGATATCAAAAGGTTTTGACTCAATATGGGTTATTGTAGATCGACTAACCAAGTCAGCACATTTTCTTCCAGTCACGAGTACATATCCCACTATCCAATATGCCAAGATATATTTAGCAAGAATCATGAGCCTCCATGGAGTACCAAAGACCATTGTGTCCGATAGGGGTACACAGTTTGTCTCCAGCTTTTGGAAACAATTGCATTCTTCATTGGGTACCAAACTCCTATATAGTACAGCTTATCATCCACAGACCGATGGTCAGACTAAAAGAGTAAATCAAGTACTTGAAGATATGTTAAGGTGTTGTGTCCTTAACTATTCCAATAAGTGGGATGAATGTTTGCCTTTGGCTGAATTCTCATACAATAATAGTTATCAAGAGAGTATTAGGATGGCTCCATTTGAAGCACTCTATGGTCGTAGATGCAGAACATCACTGAGTTGGTCTGAACCCGGAGAAAGAAGGTTCTTTGGAGTTGACCTAGTGAAAGAAACAGAAGAGAAGGTTAGGCAGATACAAAGTAATTTGAAGATAGCTCAGTCTCGACAAAAGAGTTATGCAGATAAACGACGTAGACCATTGGTGTTTAACAAGGGAGATTTTGTATATCTGATGGTATCACCTATGAAGGGAGTTACCCGTTTTGGTGTTAAAGGCAAGTTGGCACCTCGATATATTGGACCATTTCAAATTTTAGAGAGGTATGGAAAAGTGGCATATCGCTTGAAATTACCAGAACATCTCTCAGCTGTACATGATGTGTTCCATGTTTCTCAACTGAAGAAGTGTCTCTGAGTGCCTGAGCAGAATGTTGAGGTTGAAGGAGTGGAACTTGAACCTGATTTGACCTATTCCGAATATCGTATCCGAGTTCTGGATTAGAAAGATCATGTCACTCGAAGGAGGATAATCAAGTTCTACAAGATACAATGGAATCAACATTCCGAAGAAGAAGCTACTTGGGAATCCGAAGATTATGTGTTAGAAAAATTTCCAGAGTTTCTTGCATCAATATAGAGTAATATTAGTTGTGCTCTATCAATACGAATCATGTTTGTAAAGGGACCTCAGCTGTTTTATGAATAGGTTTTGGATGTTTTTGGATTGACACATTTCCTTTTCCATTACTTACGCTTGGACTTTGAATTTCGGGACGAGATTTCTTTTAGGGGGAAGGATTGTAACACCTCGGGCGTTTTAAAACCCTAAAACAGGGCATGTCATCATATGCATTGCAAAGCATTTGGTTTTAGTGAAAACTTGGATATGCATTCACTAAAACAAGTTTACTTTTATGTTATATGTGTTGACCTGTATGGTTGAATCAATTTCAAAACAATTGTGTGTATTGGATTTCCGAAAACCCTGATTTCTAGCAATTTGTTTTACCCCGAAAAACCTAATTCAAAATCGAAGCACATTTTGGGGTTGAGCCTTAAAGCAGAAGTGTAGAGCTTGTTGAGTTGTACAAAGTTGATTTTTGGAGTTTTCAAAGTTGTTTTATAAAATTTGAAGTAATTTGAAAAGGCGTAATTCTTTAAATGTCCCCTTTTTGAATTTAAACTTGCATTTCAAAATGCAGACCGAATTAGGGGCTGGTTATAAAAGAAAAGTTGTAGAACTTTGAATTTTGAACAACTTTTATTTTTGGAGATTTTTGAGTTGTTACATAAATTTGGGAGTAATTTGAGAAATTTGACGAGTGGCAATTCGGTAATTAGTGGGAATAGTACCATCAGGCAGCTGTCAGCGCCGGCGACCTTCTTTTGGCTTCCAGTCGCTGTAATTAGTCCAGATAGTACATTCAATCGATGCGGGGTGGTGTGGGGAGTGTTTTGGTACCTTCGCTGTCGCCGTTGATCCCACCGGTGGTGAGTTATCGCCGGTCAGCGCGCGAGTCGCCGTGGTCAGCGCGGGAGGAAGGGGATGACAGGTGGGGTCACCTTGTCAGTGACCGTGGGTTTGAAAATAAATTTCCCTTTTTCAGAAATGATTGAATAGTGCTGTAATTTGTTATTTTTGTGTAGATTTATTTAGAGCTCCAAAAATTATGAAAATTTTTGTGTGACCTCTATGTGATGTATATTATTTAGGAAAAATATGAAATGATGTTTTTAGTACTTTTTGAATGTGATAAAAATTGCTCAATTAATTAATAAATGGGTTTCGATGATTTTTCTAGGCTTAATTAATTATCCAAAATTTATGAAACTTGTTTTGCCACTTAGTTATCATGTGTTGAACCTTTACAAAAATTTTGAGCTCAATTGGAATAAGTTGATTTATTTCATAATTTTTAATTAAATAATTAATTCATAAAAGCAAATAGTAACCTTTTATGACTTTGGTTTTTGTTTGAATTTTGGATTGAGTGATGACCTTGGGTCATTAGTTGGTAATGATCCTTGGCAATTGAAGTAAGTGTTACGAAAAAGGTTTAGTTAGTTTTGACTTGTAACTGTACCGCGAAGGAAAGTTGTATTCCAGTTTTTAACTTTCGCATCCATCATCAAGCATCATATTTTGTATCTCGCATCATGTTAAACATGGCATTGTTACTACATGTAGTGAACGAAGGTGAGCACGTGGTAGTTAATCAAGTTGCGGAGGAAGTTAATCCGTCTGTTGAGGTCGGATTCGATAATTGTGGAACGACTCCGGAACTGGGCTTTTCCGTCAACGAAGGCAAGCCCCGGATGCATTTAAACCTACCTTGTGTTTTACAAATTTATCTCGCTTTTGCTTTCAAGTACTGCATTAAGTGATTAAGAGTTAAGTGAAAACCTAATTGGTGCATTACCAACCTTGTTTTTTCCCATCTACCTTGTTACCAGTTGTAAGTCGTAATTGCCTAGTTATGCTTAGCTTTGCCTAGACAGATAAAAGTCAGGTGATTACCTGTCACCTGTGAATTTTAAATGGATCTTTGGTTACGCTTGGTTACTTATGTGATCATAAAATTTAAGCATGTGGAGTAATAAATCTAGACCAGACGGACTCGAGGTATGGGAGCCACAAGACATGGAGGCCTTGTGAGTGGGTTCTTTTCGCCTGTGTCGATTAAGGTCCATCCGTTGTTGAACTGCATGAGGTGAGACCTTGTAGTACTAACCACATACTCCGATAAGCCTTGACTTGGCTATTCTATTACGAGAATGGCTACTCGCGCACTGGGAGTGGAGAGATGGCAGGAATAGCGTGTACCCACGTGGGAATAGGCTGGATGGGTGGAGTACTGTATTCTCGGGTGGCGCGGACCCATTCTTGTTTTAGAGGATCTGAGGATAGGTTGGTATATGTAGGTCGGGGACCTGCATATGTCGTGTGGTCTGGAATTGCCAGCTGGGTTTAATCGGTTCGAATCGTCGTTGCTCCTTGGCTATGGAGACTCAACTCACTGTTCATCATCGTAGTTTAATAACTGGAACTTGAGTAAGGTTTGAGAAAGTGTTGTATATGAAGTTTCATGATCTCATTACGGATCGTGTCAGCTTTGTATATGATCTTATGAAGTTTTAAATGTTGACATAAAGAATTTTGTTAAAGAGCTTTTACGCAAAAGAACTTTGATTATTGCAAAAGCCATACCTTGAATCCCTGAGCCTGCATTCCTGAGTTCTATCAGTTTCTATTTTGGTTAAGTCTTGTTGAGTACTTTTGTACTCAGGGTTCGTTGACCCGTGTTGCAGGTGAGCCTCATGAGCAGGTCTATTTTGGGACGTGCTGCATGACTGTTGTTCAATGCGATGACAATAAGTGAATGTGTGGCCCTTGGGCAGGGCAATCTATTTGTGTGTTTGTATTATGTTATAATACCACTCCACTACTACGTTTTGTAATAATTATCGAACTTAGTTGTAAGGTTTGAAACTACTGTTTTGTAAACTAAGTTATTGTAAGACTTCTGCTGATTTACTCTGGTGTAGATATTTGAATAAATGTTGTAATACTGCAATGACTCTGTAATGTGATCCTGCTCGGAAATCATGGATGATTTGGGGTTCTCCGAGGACACCCGACAGTCTTCTTAAGTTACCGGGAACCTATGCATAGATGTCAAAGGTCGGTGGATAGTGACAGGTGCATATGGGCCCTATAACTTAGGAGGTTCTACCATAGAGGCGCGGCAAGGGGGGTGGCCCCTCCACCCCCACATCAACCTAGATTCCAGATGATTTTGGCCGATAAGATTATTTGTTACATAGCTTTGATCATCTTATGTCGCTGTCATGAACTTGTTGCACAGGGCCTACGAGAAGTTCAAGTCAAGGTCCAAGAAACATCGTGAGCTTGGCAGATTTGGGTTTCAAGTAGTATCGGCCGGTTCGATCCAAATGCAGCCTGCGGGCAATGATCTCTGCGGGTTCTATGTCATGCATTACATGCGCAGCCTCATCAATGCTCTCTTCGGCTCATAGGTTTGGCCCCTTGGCTCCTTTAGTAAATTTGGATGACCTCGGGACATACTTAGAGTGTGTAGCAAAGCTTTTCTTAACTGTGTTTCACCTTTTTCTTGTGTTCCAGACTGAAGTGTCATCTACACCGGAGCTGACCGATTTGGAGATATCTGGGTTCCAAGAAGATCATTTTGGTTTCATTATAGACAAAATCGTGAACCCCAAGGGAGTCCATCATCTTCTCTAATCAAGGTGCTAGTGTTCTGAAAACTATATATTCGCTATTGTTAGATGCCAGTGTTTGAAACTATGTTTGTCGCTATCGTTTTGTATGGATATTTGTGTCTCAGTGGTGATGTATGTTTGGATACAATACATTGTCTCCATCTATATATGTTGTTGGCGATGCGTAAGCCATGAAATTTCTATATTGTTGATGCTATAATATATTGTGAACAATAATGATGCACAGTGGTAATGCCGATGGTAATGGACACAACATTACTACCGGAACAAACACAACAGTGGTGGTGACGCTGCCCCTCATTACCACCAGAGGGAACACCAACCGCATGTGATGGCACCTACATCGCAGTCGAATGGTACACTAGACCGATGTTGATGTCTCGTCATCACCGTCGGATGGTACACCAATCCGGCGTCGATAGGTCCATTATCACCGTCGGTTGGTACGATGACCCGGCGATGATAGGCGCATCGTTACCACCGGATGGTGTGCCCGCCCGGCGTCGATGGATGCACCATCACCACCGGATGGTATGCTAGGCTGGCGTCGATGGTTGCATCATCACTGCCGGATGGTATGCCTGGCCAGCGTCGATGGCTACATAATCACCACCGGATGGTACGCCGGCCCGGCATCAATGGTTATATCATCACCGCCGGATGGCACGCCAGACCGGCATCAATGGACACATCATCACCACCGGATGGTACGCCAGAACCGGCATTGATGGTTACATTATCACCGGCGAATTGTACGCTGGACTGGCATCGATGGTTACGCAATCACCGTCGGATTGTATGCCAAACCAGAGTTGATGGACGCATCATCATCGCCGGATGGTACGTGGACCCGGTGTCGATGGTTACACCGTCACTGCTGAATCGTACACCAGGCCAGTGGTGGTAAGACATCATCACCGTCGTGTGGTACGCTGGACCGATGGTGGTAAAATACTATCACCGCCAGCACGCAACAGGCAGAGATAAATGTCACCGATCACCACCGACATACACCAATCGGGGCCAAAACCGTTGGTAATGGGGGTTCTGGAGCCAGCGGTGTTTAGCTTTCTGTAGTTGTGGTTTGTTTTAGGAAAGGAGGATCCAAACCTATAAGGACTCCTTGCTAGATTGCTTGGTGTGCAAGTCCGCTAGGGACTATAAATATAGGGGCATTCTAACTATTCCAACTCAAGAAGGAAATAGAGCCTTGCTCTTTAAACCAATCTCTCTTCTCTCTCTCTCAGTGTTGCTGCCCCTCTCCTTGTACACTACGCCGCTGACCGTAGCCTCCCCTACCACACGCCACCAGCCAACGTTACACGCCCGCGCCGCCCATTGGCCCTAGCCGCGCCTCCCCCCAACCGGGCACCCCCGGGCAGGAGCGTGACATAGCACTTGCCAGAGTTTTGGTGCAACCACCAGACATGATACTGGACATGTCCGTTGCGTCACTACAAGGTTCTACCTCTAATGCCACGCCACATGATTGCAACACCACTAATTTGGTTGCCATAGGTGGGTCGTATTGCAACCTTTCCATAAAATAGTTGCAATATGTGCCTATAATGCAACAGACTAAATTTGTTGTAATATGTGTGGTTTGTCATTGCAACAGGCTTGTGCTACTGCAACCATTTAAGAATTGTGTTGCAATTAGTTGGCATTATTGCAGTGGCACTTTTGAGTTGCAATAGTATTGGTTTTCGTTGCAATTACTTGGTGTTATTGCAACTATATTGGATTTGGTTGCTTTTGCTTGTAACTATTGCCACGGTTATTATGGGTTGCAATAATGTTCCATGGTGTTGCAATTGCTAGGGTGGTTATTGCAACAAGATTTTCGAATGGATGCAATAGCATGTTCCTATTGCCACGGTTTTCTGGGGTTGTAATACTTTTTTGTGGCGTTGCAATTGTTAAGTACTTATTGCAACTATAATCCTAAATGGTCGCAATATCGTGTTAATATTGCCATGGTTTTTTTGTGTTGCTATAGGCTACCGCTGATGCAACGGCGTACAAGTGTTGCAATATACAAAATTGGTTGCAATATACAAAATGCTCCATGCATTAGACTATCCCTGATGCAACGGCCTAAGAGTGTTGCAATATACCAAAAATGGTTGCAATAAACAAAATGCTCCACGTATGTCTAAATAATGTATTCTATTAACAAAAAAAAAATGTTCCATGGAGGATTTGATCCTAGGAACTAAAGTACAAGCAAACACTCATCTACCACTAGGCTACTGAGGTGTGTTCGACATTAATTAGCCTTTATATTACTTGTTTACATGATGAAAATGGCTAATTCACTCCATATGTCAACATGGATGATCACCGCGAGGCGCCGCAAACCGCGAGGCGCCATGGTGCATCGGGCACCAACCACAAAGTCATGTCCTGGCCAATGGCAAGCCGCGCGAATTGCGCAGATGGAGCAATCAGTCCTCGCCGAAGGTCTAGGAATCCATCTAATCTAAACGTACTGGCGTACTGCTATGAGCAGCGGATCTTTGGAGTCACCAAGAAGCAAGACCTGGAGATCAACGCGTCCACACGCATGTATGTGAATCAAGCAACAAACCATGTATGTGCACATGCTTCTAAAAGCAAAAGCTAACAGTTGGGATATTTCCTACTGCCGATCTACATGGCGATGACTTACGCATCGGCCCTCTCCCTACAGTCGAGTGTCATCCGGCGTCATCATGCGCCGTCACGCACGCCCCTCGCGGAGACACGACTGTCGTAGCCGTCGTCGACACGTTCGCTATACCCGAGCTGTATTCACATCCGCCTAGGATTTCCTCTAAACTGGCTTGGTGAGAGCTCGAAGGACGTGGCTGGCAGATTCCCACATCCCTGCATGCCTACATGGGAGCATACGTGAACAGGGAATATTCTTTCTTTTATTTTTCCATTCATAAGCAGCAGCTTTATTGTTTGTCCAAGGATTATTCTAATGAACCTTTTTTGTGTAACCATGATGCATGCATCCTCGCCCGCCTGCCGGCCCGCACCGCGGTCACGTGCACGACGCTCACTGATGGACGGTCAATGTCAAGCCAACCTTTGCTACAGTGCTACACATAGCTTATTACATTTTGAACTATTCAAAGTAGCTACTGTGCGTCAGATACCTTATGTGTTTCAGTTGTTGTGCGTGTGTTATCAACTAAGTTTGACATTGGATGTGGTTTCATTAATAAGTTGTACGAACAAAGCATATTTTGGATTAATGGATGTCTAAATGCTTCTTTCATCATATATTGTTCGGCATGCAATTATTGTTTGAAGCAAACAAAGCGTTGCAATATGGACCATCGACAAAATAATTTGGCGTTGCAATATATGATATATCAACAAACAAATGGTGTTGCAAAAAACATCATACCAACGGAATAGTGGGCGTTGCAATAGAGTCTCCAAACTATAGCAACACAATAGTTAGTGTGGCAATAGAGGGTCCAACAATAGCAACCAGTATTGATCGTTGCAATAGAGAGGCAACCTCTAGCAACCAAATATTTACCGTGGCAATAGACGGATGCACCTATAGCAACCACAATGTTTAGTGTTGCAATAGAGAGGCTACCTCTAGCAACCAAATATTTATCATAGCAATAGACGGTTCCACCTATAGCAACCAGTATTGATCGTTGCAATAGAGAGGCTACCTCTAGCAACCAAATATTTATCGTGGCAATAGACGGTTCCACCTATAGCAACCATCGAGATAGCGTGGCAATAGAGGGTCCATCTATTGCAATGCTATTGATGCATGGCAATAAGGTCTATTGCAACACCAAATATCATTGCTAGTGCACCTATTGCCACACTTTGGGTTCGTGACAATAGGTATTTCTGGTGTTGCAATAGGGGAAAAACTATTGCAACACCAAAGAGAGTCGTTGGGCAAACCTTTTGCCACGGTTACTATGGCAACGCCTGCCAACGAAAAAAAAGTGTTGCAATTTTGTCTATCGCAACCATTTTTGGTATATTGCAACGCTTTTACGCCGTTGCATCAAGAGTAAAACCTTGTAGTGCATGTTAGAGCTAAAAATGCCGATTTACATGCTCTATGTGTGCCCTGTCCTGTGCTGCATCCGGTGGCACACCGGACATGTCCAGTGAGTACGACGCCTCCCGAACATGATTTGCAACCTCTCTTAGTGCCCTGTCCGGTGCCACTTGACCGGTGCACACCGGACGTGTATGTGATCCAGCGAAAAACTGAGTGTAGTGGAACCCCTGCTACCATATCTGATGCACCATATCCGATGCACATCGAACATGTCTGGTGCATGCTGAACAGCAACACCGAGAGCACACAAATGTCTCCTTGAAAGCATGCTAAGTCCCAATTTTTTTCACAAACATGTTAAAGCAAAGTTAGCCTTTTTTAAAGTGTTTTCCATCAACATTTTCACTTGCTCTCTATGGAGACACTAGGCCTAAATGCACATGCATAGAGTTTCAACACCTAGTGGCACTAGATGTGACCAATTTGTCTAATTAGATCTCCCCCTCTTAATTTTATGTCCATCTGTCCTAAATCCGATCACACACTCTACTATGTCTTGACCAAAAAAACAAAATACCCTACCGTATACCTTTGCCTTGAGCCCTTGCATTTTATTTTTCTCTTTCTTATTTTCCAAGATTTGAGCTCTAGATCACCATTTGTTCACCACCATCAACACCATGTGTGCCATCCCTGCTCAACTTTGGACGTGGTCCTAACCTATCTCATTCATAACACTAGAGTAAAGGTTAGTCCACTTGGTTGTCTCAATTATCCAAAACCAAACATAGGGCTTTTAGGTATTTGGTAGGAGTGGAAGAAGGTTGCCTGGGAGGACCAGGACATAGAATAGCACCTCTAGAAGGGTATAGGGTTGGGTGACAACGGCGGTGGCTGTGGTTTCCTTCTACAAGAAGCAGTGACGATGGCTAGATCTGGCCCCCATGGTCGAAGCTAGCGCTCCCTTTGTCGAATCCAGCATCCTCACGTCTAGATCCATTGCCTTTGCTGTGGGCTGGCGTAGATCCACGGAGGAAGGGGAGCTAGCATGCAGTGGAGTGTTAGGGGGTGCCCGCATGTCGCTGTCCACATGAACAGAATGGTCGATGTCGACCACGCGAATGTTGGTGGCGCCATGGTTAGTGAGTTTGTGTTCGGTCTTTGCAGTGCTAGGAAGGGTATATTCAGGGCATCCAGCTGCCAACAAGTATGGTGGCATCCGGCTCCATGGCGGTGGCACAACGGTGATGAGGTGGTCACGTGAAGGCAGCAAGGCGGTGGCATGGTGTCTGGTGCCATGCGGAGGTTTGCCGATAGGCTGGTGGCTGCAACAAAGGCTCGAATGCGTGGTCTCTCAGTTTCATAGGACCTTGGTGCTATTGTAGCTATAGGTGAGGTGGATGGAAAGATGCCAGCAATGATGTGATGATGCAGCTAGTGGTTGCCAGTGATGGTCCAACTCGACTAGATGCTCACCCTATTTGGATTCTTTGTTATCTCCGTGTGCTAGGATCATGTTGGTAGGTGTGCTACCTTGACCGACGGAGATAAGACGGTTGAGGTTAGGGCAAAAAGCTTGGATGGCTGTTGGCGGTCCTAAATGACCAAATCTGACCACCAATTAAGATCCCAAACAGGAGAAATAAACAAACTTATAACACATATGCATTTATTATTAACATAGTTCCACTTGTATTGGAAGAATCATGTTTTGCAGGACATATATTTGAATACAAGCGGAAAATAAGACAAAAGGCGCAACTCAAAAAGCGTAAAGTAGATTTTTGCGCAAAGGGATCAAGAGAAGGTCCACTCAACTGAAGAAACTGGGCCAAGCACCATTGAGGAAGAAGCCCAGGCCCAGCCACCAGCCCACTTGGCAAAGACGGTGGCTAGGCGATCCAGCCAGGGTGCGGCTGCACCCTGGGTGCGGCTGCACCCTGGGTGCGTCCGCACCCCAGACGGAGTGGCCCAGGCCTAGCTTCCTTAGGCGGTGCCATTATTACACCTAAAGGCAGTTTAGGCTAGTTTCCTTATTTTCTAGTGCCAAACCGATCTCTAGCTAGTATAAGAAGAGGGGTGGAGCCGTCTCACAACACACACCTCATTTTGGAGCCTCTACACCTCACACAACTCTTGTGCTCTTTTACATTTTAGTAGTATTTGGAGCTAGCAAGAGCTACCTTAGAGAGCTTGGCTCCTTGGAAGAAGAGCAATCTTTGTATGAATAATATGACGAATTCTTCCAAAGTCTTGCTCACATTTTATCAATATAATTGTGCTTATGAATTAGAGTATAGTTTTCATTAGTGTTGAAAACAGACAGAATTTTCCTGTTCTGAACCGCCCGTTTTCCACATTTGACCTGCCCGTTTCTGTATTTTCGGAAAAATCCAGAAACGGTATGGAATGCGGAATAGAGATTTTCGGAATCAGAACAGAAACAGAAAAGATGTTTTTTTGCCCGTATTTTTGAAATCCTGTATTTGGCTGGAATTTTACCAGATTTGTTCTGGATTTTTACCTGATTTCATCTAGGCCCATCAACCATCATAGCTTGTCCCGAAGGCCCAAGCCCAACAGCCCATCTAAACAAATGTGAGAGAAGGGTGAGGGAGACGGAGCCAGGTAGCCAGCATGGGTGGAGACCGGAGACGATAAGCGTGTGTGGGGAATTTTGTGTTTTTCATTTTTTTGTTGCACGTTGAGCTTGTTTCTTTTCCATTTTCTTTTTATTTTCTTTTTTTTGAAAAACATTCGGCCTCTACATAATTAAATGTAGATAAATGCAGATCATAAGTGCTACATTTATGTATACATGTCGACATGGAAACATGGTCTCATGTTAATTAAATTACTAAGGCCATGAAGAACTTTATTCTTTTTTAATTTGTTAGTTGTGTGATTTGAACTAAGTGTGTGGATCTAGTTTTGTGAATTGTGAGTATAAAGATGTGCTGTATTCTCGGCTTAAGTTCCCGGCTTTCGACCGTTTCCGTTGAATTTCCGACCGTATTAGTTCATTTCCGTACACCGCATATTCCGACTCCGTTTTCGAATCCGCATTTTCCGATCCTAGCCCCATTTTCGCCTGAAAATATAGAAATGGAAGTTTATAGCAAATATAGTTTCTTTGATATAAACTTAAAACTGATCTTGACATATGAACTATCATATAGTTTCTATGCTATAAACTTAAAATGTAGAACTTTGTGCTTAATCATTCATATTTACTATTTATGATAGTTAACAACCATTATAAACCATCAATATAACATACATAAGGGCATAAATATAATCACCAACGAAGGTCTAGGGGTTAAACTAACAAATTTCACAAGTTTTGGTAAATCTGTAGTTTTTGCAGCGTTTATCTAGAAAACTATCAAGGTGGACCAAGATGTCAAATTTAATTGCGCTTATCCGCAACGAAACAGGCACCTGAAGGTTCCAGAAGACTCGAGATGACTCCGCACCGAAGCGGAGGGTGAGACGCCAGGTCGGCGGCCCCTGCGGCCCACCTGTCAGCCCCTGTTGTTATGTTGGTTCTCCACCGCCTCTAGGTTGCATCTACGCCGTCCTTTAAGTCAGTTTGATCCAAGGGCTCACGTTGGATGCTCCGACCTATATATACCAGCCCCTGCCACCCCCTGAGATATATTACATAAGTTATTTGAGAAGATAGAAACCCTAATCATCCTCAGAGCTCCACCATATTCTAGGGCATAGCTAGTTAGGCTAGGTCTAGAGGGAGGCAAGCAGGCTTCGCTTGGATTCCCGATCTTGTCAAGAGCTTGGTTTGGTATAATTTTTGTACCCCCTCTCTTTTGTACCTCCATTATTTTTATATGCTAGTTACAATTTTTATGACAATATTAGTATTCATCTTATTCATATTCTTCGTTATAATGTTCAACGTCTACTTTGATTATATACTTAGTATAGCTAGTTTATCATTATGTTTATGCATAAGTTCGTATAGCGCTCACTCTAAAGTACACGGGGTGAGTGGTCGACATTGTGTAAGCGTGGTGCTTATACATTGTTTACCTATGGATACACCCTATATTCTGGGTCATGTGATAGATCGCGGATGTGACACTCCCATTGAGTCATTTGTAGTCCACTCCCCGAATATAGGTGCAATTAGGGTACGGTTACGAAGGAAGAATAAGCTCTGTTCTTAATCTTCCTTAGTAATATCCCTTATGCGTAGAAATAAAGATAACCTTAGCTATGACTACTAGGTGTAATTGCACTAATTAATGTATGCTTTGACTTGTAATTAAGAATGACTTAGGAATTATTCCTCTAATATTCTACCTGACCATGCTAATGACATAGAAAGGAGTATTCTGAGTGATTTATCATTATTGATGATCAATACTTATCATATATATATATATATATATATATATCTTATCCTATGACTTACCCCTGTTATGAGTAGAATATTGGTTATGGTTTACTTCTCCATCAATAGTATAAGTTATCAATACATGTACATGCTAGACCTTCCCTATGGTAAAAATATAAATAACGATACCTGGAATACTCCTGGGTGAAGTGCTACAATGGTATAATTATCTATGCACTTGTAGATCCTTTTCATTCATATATTTATATATTCTTCCTAGTCACATAAATTAATAAAGAACTACTTTGTATTATTCTAGTAGTAATGCTATGTAGTACGAACAAGCATCTCTGGCATCATCACTAGGGATGACAACCTAGTAAAGTAATATTAGGAGATATATGTTTATAATAGGTGGCTACTAAACAAAGTGACAAGTTAATAAATACCAACATTTACCCATGATTAGAATTAGAGCTAAGTTGAGGTGGTGGTTCGTCGTTCCTTCGGATTTGCCCATGTCCTATGCTTATCGATCCATAGGGTCAGAGTCCCAGGGGATATGGATAGTTTCTTTATAAATGGGCGTGGTGCCCGGGTGCATGGAAACCTTCAGATGTGACGGTGCTCCACAGTTGAGGGTAGGCGGTAGGTGGTGACAACCCTGTCCGTCCCTTGTAATCCCCCACAATCGGGTATTCGTATAGGATTTCGTAAAGTCTCTCGCGCTTGTTGGCAGACCAGTGCTTGGAGATCTCCCCGTCAATCTTACACTTAGGTCTAGCTCTAACCATGTAATTCGTATGATTATTAGCTATTCTTTGCATGGTTATATTACAATAAGCCTGCTCCGCTTAGGAACAATCTTTTATTCTTTGTTTCTCTTTTATCCTTGAGGTTGACCCAAGTGTGTGTCCACTATCACGAAAATACCATGTTTACCATTGTCATAAACCTTGGTTCACTTTTCAAGCATGTAATCTTGTTCATATCTATACTAGAATCTTTACACCATGCCTTCCTTTGGGAAAATATAAATAACGATACCCTGAATACTTCGGGTGAAATGCTACAATGATAGATCTGTGTGCTTGCAGATATTTTTTGGTAATCGTTAAGAACTATCGTGTTGGTGTTCCTTGGCAGTGTTGCTAAGATTTATCCAAATCTTAGTGATGGTGCTGAACTTCACGCACTTGGTGATTGCGCTAAGAAATGCCAACAATCATTTCTAGCACCGTTGCTGGGGAAGACATTGGTTAAAAAGAATCTAGTAGGACATGATCATGATCATATGCATGAACGGTAGCCATAGTTTATGTAGGCTAACTCTGCTTGTTTTCTCCTATTGTGGATGAAAATAGGATAGTGTATGACCGGTTTTGTCTTGCTAGAAAACTACATCGAAAATCCAGAGGCACTCCTAAGGAAGAACATGTCTCAAGCCACTTCTTCTTCTGCTACTCCTCCATCAAGTGAACCAGTCGCCCCTGCATCATCCGCTACTACCGCTATGGCCTAGAAGTAACTCCGTGAGTTCTCCATCCCTGTCATTGCCAACGTGCCCATTGGGCCTGCTGTCAACGTGGGCGACAAGAACTTTGAGCTTCATACTTGGCTGATCACGATGGGGAAGGCAAACTCATTTTGTGGGTTGCCTAGCGAGGACGCAAACGCCCACCTTCAGCAATTCCTTGAGTTGTGAGACACCATTGTTATCAAGGTGTCGAACCAAACGTCATCAGGCCCCGTCTGTTTCCCTTCTCCCTCGTGGGGAAGGTGAAACAATGGTTCTACAAGGACAAGGAAGCTGTCAGCACGTGGAAGTTCTTCCCCATGGGCAAAACCAATGCCCTGAGGGGAAGAATTTCAAATTTCTAGCAAAACGCCATGGAGTCTATTCCTAAGGCATGGGAGAGACTGCAAGAATACATCCAAGCCTGCCCACACCACAGGATTGAGAATTGGCTTGTGCTCCAAAACTTCTATGATGGGCTAACACCCATGTTAAATGTAACACCCTAGGTGTTAGTCATGAGTTAAGCAACGAGTTTGGACTCAAATAAGTCATATCAAGTGATGATCGAGAGCTCTAGTCTAAAATTTTTGAAGTGGTGATGAAGGTGTTGAGGTCAAATCTATGAAAATGGGCCCTAACTTGAACTTGGACAATACACCTTGCTTACATGTTGACCCTTTTCAAATGTAGGCCTGAGTAGGGTTCAACATGCCTCTTTTATGAGCATCACCTTAGTATCAAGCCATCTTGACCATTGGAAAAGTTTCATGAAGTTTGGAGCCAAGAAGTCACATGAAATGATAAGTTATAACCTTTCTAGAATTGCTTCGTCAGGGAATGGAAACATGGGATGTTGACCAAACCTTACAACCTTGCTCAAACAGTCCTAATTCAACTCATGAACAAAAGTTATGAAAGGTTCATATTGAGCAAGTGTCAAGAAAATGCTTCAATGGATCAAAAAGGATAATTTAAGCTTTATCGTGATGCTGCTTTGACCAAGATGAAACTATGATTTCGGGACTAGATATGAAGTTTGACCTTAAATAAAAGTTGAAGTTTAAGTTATGCATAGCAAACTTAATTTGTTTTTGGACCCAGCCCTAAATCAACCTAAAAGCATGTCAAACAGAGGCTCAAAGTTTGAATCTGCTGCTGTTTTGTCCTTTCTTAAATAATTCTAAGTCCCCAATCAGCAGCAGTGAGTTGACATGTTTGTGACATTTTATCTTCCAAATTCATAAGGCATCTCAATTGGATTGCTTAATATGAGTTGAAGTAACCTTTGTGAAGGAAACAACAAAGCAAGTCGCATTAGTTTTGGAGCATGTTTGGACTTTCAAAATGTATTGCAAAAACAGCAAAATGTTTTGGAAATCAGACCTTAACTGAATTTAGTTTTTAGTTTCGTGTACCCCATTTTGGAGCCTTGTATCTTTCTAACCAAGTCGAACCTATCCTAGATCCTTTAAGCACAGTTGTAGTTTAGTTTAAGTAGAACAACTCTTGTTTAAGTACCAAGACCAAGTTCAGCCTCTAACCTAGCCAATTAGTGAGAACTAGATTGAATCCAGTGCTATTTTCAGGGTCCAAAAATCGGCTTAGTCTGGGACTGAACTTTTTTCTGTTGTAGTTTGCAAGTACCCTACTTTGGGGATTTATATCTCGCAAACCATTTGGATTTGGATCAAACTCCTTTAATCAAAGTTGTTCATCTCATGTAGCTCTACCAAGTTTACCATAGTGCCTTGAGCTGATCTTGCTTCGATTAGGAGATAGAGAGGGGAGAAGACGGATGTTTCAGTCAGTTCCATGACTGTTTCTGAATCGGCTGGAGCTCATCATGGCCGACCAGCCGCAGCGCTTTGCTGCCGCATGGCCTCGCCCACTCGCCTACAATTGTGCCACCTCGCCCCGTGCTCGAGAAGAAAAGGAGACCTAGGCGCCCTCTACTCTCATTCTCTTCCTCTCAGTCTCTGTCTCTCGCTCTGTCTCTCTGTTCACCACAGCAGAGCCGCTACCACCGCAGCCCTCGTGACCTCCAGGCTACCATCGGTACCTATGCCTCATCGTGCTCCATCCCACGCGCACGCTCGCCCAAGCGAAACATCGCCTATGCCTACATGTGCGCACGCTCGTGGCTAGGGCACCGTGGGTGGTCTCCAGCCAAGCCACCACCACTTGTAGGTGCAGCCCGACGTTGCCAAGCTATGGTGCCTCCCTTGCCGGAACCCGGTCTCCCCGACGTCCTCCGAGCTCGTTCTCTGCTCTGTTTCCCATCGGGGAAGAAGAAGGGTATGAATTGAGATAGAAACTCTTCTCTGGGTCATGATGCAAAATGCCAAGAGATAAAGGATTTACATTTGTGGGCTTAGATGATTTGTGAGATCTGTAGGGTTCCTGATGCAAATGTGTTTTTCTTTTTTTATTTTCCTTTATTGCATTTAATCGGCTGAAACTTTGGAAAATCATAGTAAATTGTAGAAAAATCGTAAAATAGCAAATGAAGATGTGTTGGAATCCTTGTGAGTAGATCTACGTAGTAGAGTCATAATATAATATGTGTTAGTAGAAAATTTTTGCTGTTTTTATTTATTTGTGTAAATTAAGGTTTTCTAGGAATAAATTCATATTTGGAATTGTGGTGCTCCAATTGCTGTGAAATTGTTATGGTAGGCTACTGATGCTATATGTGTGCTGTGGTAACCATTTCATGCTCATTGGATGCAGTATGGTTGAGTTATTGATTTAACTTGCTTAGTGCTTAATAAATTGTTTTAAATGATTTATAATTAAAATAAAGATGCAAAAATGGAAAATGTTGTTCCTCTACCTTTGTATGATGTTGTGCTACCATAATAACATATAATATGCCATGCATTTGCAGAAAATATTGAGTTTCATATTTATCTTGTTCTTACATGTTCATTGATAATTAAGATTTGTCTTTTTCATAGTAATTAAATTATAAAACCTGAGCATGTGAAATTTGTGCAGTAGCCATGTTTGGATAACATCTACCACTCATAAAAGGCTCAGCCCCAAACTAGTTGTTCTTGTATAGCACTAAAAATAATATATATGTTGCATTATATAAGTAGAGGATGAAAATTTGTTAATAGATGCATGTGTTTATGCCATGTAATACTTCTAATAATTGGTGCTAAGTAATGTGATTGCTTGATTATAATTAGGAGCTGCATATATAGCAACAAATGCTAGTTGTTAACAACCTAAATGATAAATGCATATAGTTGTATCTCTACGGTTGTGGCTGCTAGAGTAGTTAGCAGTGTGGTGTTGATTTCGTGGCCTAAATGATGTTTTCTGTAGATATGTTGAATACTAAAGTTGTAGATAATTTCCTTATCTTTCTTGTCCTAAAATTTTATGATTTTAGGCCCGCTGATTAGGATTTATAGATTTTAGAAGTTTGCTGTCAGGTTTTGCATGTCCTCTGAACAGATCTAAATGATTGTATTGTTTGGCTTATTTAAATATGGAATCATATATTGGTGATAATAGAAGAGTTGTAGTGCTTTTATTAAGATTTCTAAAATGTCCAATAGCACCACTTTTGCTGGCCTAGAACTCTGGTTATAGCTGTTCAAAGTGGAATGGCAGGTTCTTTCCAAATCTAGATAGAGATGCCTTCTTGGTGTTGTTTGACCTTGATAGCTGTAGAACTATCTTAAGATGATAATATGAAAGTTATATATAATTTAAACAGCTTTCTAGAAAGTTAAGAATTGTGTTTGTTGAATGTCTAGAACTTCATATATACATTTCTAAAGTTCATGTCAGTTTTCTGTCCAAGTTCGTATAGATCTTCTTGTTAGTGTTTTTCAACCTTATTAACCTTTGAATAAGCTCTAGATGTAAATAACAAAGTTGTAGACAATTTCCTAAGCTTTCCAAAAAGTCTAGTATCACCTTTGTTTGATGCCGATAACTCTAGTTATGGTTGAAACAAGTGCCTTTTGTGTTGCTGTCCAGATTCTAGGCATGTGCTAAGTTAATTACTTTAGCTTACTCTTGTTTGGCTAAACATGTTTAGTTAGTTCTTGATTGATAAATGACTGATGTAACTGAACTTGAGTTGACTAGCATGCCATGCTAGATGTGCTTGCTATCTCTATGTTAGACTTGATGTAAATAACTTGCTCTCTAGGTGCTCATGTCATGTGGTGTAACCTTGTGCTTGTTTTAAATGCTTTTACATGATGCATTGCATGTTACCATTGTTCGCATTCATGCACTTGCATCTCATTTAGGTACGCTAGATGTACCATGCGTGGACATGAAGCATGGGATGTTGGAGTCAAACTAGAAGACGGTGTTGGTGGATAAGCCCCGAAGATGTTGTGTTGGTGGACCTATCTAGAAGATGGAAAGACCCCGAGAGTACATGCCTGAACAGGAGATGCTCGTCAAGTGAGTGTCATCTAACAAGAACTGACCTAGTGTTAGATCCTAGGCAAGCCCCGGATCATTCTAAGTCTCCTACCCTCTCTTTTTGTAAATGCACATAAGTATAACTTTTGTATGCTGCATTAGGTGATAGAAGTTGAAAGAAACCGTTGGTGCATAATTCCTACCTTGTCCACTATATATAAATACCTGAACCCTTACTAGTAGGAGTAGGACGTTCTATGCTTAGCCATGCTTAGACCGGTAGAAGTGGGTGATTTCCTGTCACCTACAATATAGGTAAATACCTGGTCACGGTTGGCTATATTTACTATCGTGGAAAATAACCATGTGATGATGAATAAATGGAGACGGGACGAGATCTGGTGATTGAGAGGCAGCAGGACATGGAGGTCTTATGTGCATATTTATCCAGTCTGTGTCGGTTAAGGACCACATCATTGTGGGCCCTTATGTCATTTTGAACACAACCTCTCACTTAACTAGCCGGATAATTCGTTCCGACTGCGAAGCCGAGTAGCTCAACTCAGGCCAGGAGTCATTCTGTCCAAGTGTGCACACTGGAGGTAGTAAGGATGTGCGGGGAGCCGGATATGAGACCAAGGGCAGGCAAGGCCTGAACATCCTGGTAGCTGGTCAGTCTCTGAGGGTGCGGCGCTGATCGAACCCATAAAGTTGAGTCCTGAGTTGTACCAAAGGTGACTCGACGTGACCCGGACGGGGGAAGTGTGGGTTTGTGTTAGAATTTTTGCCCAGCTGGTTATAATCGATTCGAATCGCCGTCTCTTCCGGATAGTGAGAAACTTGACTGAGCCCCCTCATCGTAGTAACACTGGATGGAACATGATGGTTATGATAATTATATGATAAATCTGATATGGTTACTATTATGATGCTTATTAATCAAGTGATTGCTCTAGAATAGGTGCAAAGTTAGCCATAATAAGCTTCACTAAACTTGATGCTAAAATATTGACTAAAACATTGAAAGTAAGGACTCATGATAGTAATGCTCTTTTTGCAAAGTTATGCTATCCCACCAGCTCCACTAAATAAGCCTTGCATATCCTTGAGAGTCTTTTTATTTCTCTCCTAACTGGTAAGTCTAGCTGAGTACATTCGAGTACTCAGAGTTTATCCCACCATGTTGTAGGTGAAGGCCTGCTGAAGATAGTGGCTAACTACCGGTGAGCTTGGCGACTCTATATTTATTTCTCATCTATATGCTATTGTTGGATGATGTTACTTATGCTAGCAATGTATTCAGAACTTAGGTTATTGTAATCATTTCAAAGCTATGTTGTTTTCTCTAAATCAGATTTGAACTTGATGTTGTATTATTTATTTGTGAACTCTATTGTAATATCATTTCTGCTACAAACTCCGTGTATGTGATGTGTATTTGCTTAATCTATGGTGATCTTGGTTGTGATGTGGATTTACCGAGGTCCTTTGTGATACTCAGCAGACTACAGGGTTTATATAAGTGAAAGTATATGCGCATCAACATGTTAAACTGGGACATTCGTACTTGAACTTGTATAAATTGGATGGTTCTATCACAGTAAAGGGGCACATTGATGCCGCTACTGCAGGAGCCTTTCTCTCCCTCACCATCGATGGAGCTATGGCTCTCATCAAAAAGATGGTGTCAAATCAGAGCTAGGGGGAGGAAAGGTCAAATAAACAACAAAAAGACATGCATACCGTGAAGGAGGCGGATATGTTTGCAGCAAAAATGGATTTACTATTGAAAAGACTGGACGAACGGGCCCACAAAAAAGAAGCAATGAAGGCCACCGTCCAGGCCATGGACTCACATATGACATGTGAGGTCTATGGAGAAGTCGGACATTCGGGGAATGACTGCCCCAAAACCCATGAAGATGCCGCATACATCAACAATGGGTTCCGACAGCAAAACAATAATGGGTGGAACAATCAGTCGGTCCCGTAAGGAGGTAATTCGAATTTCAACTCAAAGTCCAATTCGAATCAACCTTCCTTGAAAGACTTAGTTTTAGGCCAAGCAAAAATTAATGAAAATATTACCAAAAAGTTAATGTATAATGATAAAATGCTTGAAAATATAATTCTAAAAGTGAAAGTTTGTCCTCCTCTATAAAGAATCAATGAAGTTTTAATAAAATGATTGAAACTTAATTAACTCAAATTGTTGCTGCTATCCCTGCCAATAATCAAGGAAAAATCCGGGGCAACCCACGAATTCCTTTGAAAAAGTTAATGCGGTGACCACAAGGGGTGGTAAGTCCACTCGTGATCCACCGAACCCTAACAATAAAGCAGGAAAAGCACAAGGGCAACAGGAGGAAGGATCTTCATCATCTACAAAAACACAAAAAGAACAAGAAGAAGGAACGGCACTGCAAGACTTTGTTGATACAAGCTACTTGTCGTTCCCCACAAGAAATAGAAAGCAAGCCATGGACGAGCAATTCACTCGTTTTGTTGAGATAATAGAGAAGATACACGTGAGCGTCCCATTAATGGACGTCTTACATGTACCTTCTTACACAAAATACATCAAAGACATCATCAACAACAAGCGACCATTGCCATCCATGGAGGTCGTCAAACTAACGGAAGAGTGTAGCGCTGCTATACTCAATCGTCTGTCTGAGAAAAAGGACCATGGGTGCCCCACAATCACATGCTCAATTGGGGCCCAGCGGTTTGATCATGCCTTGTGCGACCTAGGGGCTAGCGTCAGTGTGATGCCCAAGGTCATATTTAACAAGCTAAACTTCACACACTTAGCACCAATGCCGATGATGCTCCAGCTGGCCGACTCCATAGTCCGCTATCCGGCAGGGATTGCTAAAGATATACCGGTGAAAATATGGGGATACTTCGTCCCTATTGACTTCATAGTACTTGACATGGAAACAACAAAAGAATCGCCCCTCATCCTTGGGCAACCTTTCCTCAGCACTGCAGGAGCACATATTGATGTTAGAGCCGGAGAAATCCACTTCATCATCAACGGCAAGGAAGAAAAGTTCGACTTTTGGCCTAGGCAGGAGCAATGCTCCATGATAAGAATTAAGTATGGGCCAAACCCACAAGACATTAAAGAGGTTGAGATTTAGCCTCAATTGGTGGACAGCCTCATCAAGAGGAACAAAGAAAATAAAAAGAGGCCAGAGCAGAAGAAGAAGAACCCAATACAAAAAGAAGAAACTCCAAAGGTTGTTCCCACACCACCAAAGAAGAAAACGGTGTGGAAACAAAAGGACGAAGCTCCAAAATCCACCCCACACCACAAAAGAAGATCAACATGGTGTGGTGGATGAAAGTACCAGCATTTGCATCCACTTCTCCTGGATCAAATGTCCCTTCATCGAGCAAGAAGTGAAAGTAGAAGAGTCCTACTCATTGGACTTTAAATGGTAAGCCCTTGCCGAAGGTAAATCGGTAGTTATCCTTATAATTTGAAATTCCTATAAAAATTTAGATTACGCATTAAATATATGCTATTTTTTTTGAATCCCTAATTCACCTTCAAAATAAATCTAAATTCCCTTCCATGATCTACACAAAGTATGTTTTGGTTTGAAGTATGGTTAATGTACGATCATATCTTCATAGGCTTCTTAAATTAAGCATGGTGTTTAGGTTAATTAGCCTACCTTGATCAAATATTTAGTTTGATCATTGTACCAAAATTACTGAGTATAGACATGGGTGAAATAAACAAAGGTATAAACCTATTGGTAAAATCATATAAAAGTATATATAACAAAGCAAATAACTTACCTCGGAGTCATCACCAAGCAACATGCCAAGCATTAGGCCTAGAGCTAGCTTGCGGGAGGACCCCTGCAGAGGTACCTTGTATCTTTTATTTCTTGCATTTTTATTTTTCTGCTTTTATTTAATTATTAACATTTAAAATTTTTTTAAAATTAAAAAAATACCCAAAAAAATATGATAAAAACAACAAAAATATAAATTCCACTCCTCATATGTGTTTTAAGAATGTTTAGTTTCTCCTAAGTTGAAATGATGAATAGTTGCTCTGCCTATAATTTATCTGTGCGTAGGCTGTAACTTAGTATTCCCCATGTTGTCTAAAAATGTCTCATCCTAAAAACCCAAAACTTGTGGGTTGCAAAAGCATGCTCCTTTTCTAAGTTGTTGCAAGTTATAGTATGGTACAAATAGAATTTGCTATGATTTTGTTCTAAGAAAGACTTGATATCCGGAGTTTTCACTTTCAAAAATGCTAAAATGAAAAGTTCCTCAATGATTATGAATACCTACCAAGGCCATATGACAACATTCGAATACAAAACCTTAGTCATATGCTACTTGTTATTGCATTGAGCTTTGTCAAATTGTTTGTGATCCTTGTTGAGATTCTCATCATGCACCCATGATCAAGATTCACATACACCCACAAATAAAATGCCGACTCTTACACTGAGAGTTACGCAAAAACATGTTTTTCTGCCCACCAAAATAATTACTCCATTCATTTATCATGAGTCTCTCTCTAAAGTTTTCATGTGCCAAAAGTAAGTATGGGCTATGCTAAAAAAAGAAGAAAAAGAAAAAATATCCATGCTAAAAAGCATGAGAGAAAAAAATGCATGCCAAAGAGCATGAAGAAAAGAAAGAAATAAAGATAGCCCATATTTTTAAATAAAAGACATTACTCGAAAAGAGAGAGTCATGATCAAGGAGAGTACAAAAATATTTTAGAATTAGGAAGATTATAAAAAATTCAACACACTTGCACGTCTTGATCAAAGTGTATGACTTGCATCTCCTTGGATCCAGTTTTTGACTTAGCAAAATATGTGATGCAAGTATGCCTCATTTTCATACCTACCTAAAACTTCACCAAAAAGCCTTTAGTGGTAGGATGAAAAGAAGGCAAAACATCAAAATGTATTGGTGAGGTTTTATACACATTGAGCGATCGAGTGAATCATTTGAGGAACTTATATTTCTTCACAAAACTCATAAAACCTCTGGATAGAAGGTAGATCAAATAATAAATGATTGGTTATAATCATTCTATCTTGCAACCATCCAAGAACTTTGAAAAGAAACAAGCCCCACTGGTATCAAGGTAAAGGGTGGATAAAAATGCTGACTTATTTAAATTACGGAAGAATACTTTGTTATAGGCATAGCACTTAAAAATTATATTTGGCATAGTAGCAACTCTTGATCAACAACCAATAACTTAGCTATTTGATCGAGATGAGCAAAGGTTAAGCTTGGGGGATTTTGTTGGTGGTCCTTAACGACCAAATCCGACCACCAATTAAGAACCAAAATAGGAGAAATAAACAAACTTATAACACATATGCATTTATTGTTAACATAGTTCCACTTGTATTGGAAGAATCATGTTTTGTAGGACATATATTTGAATACACGTGGAAAACAAGACAAAAGGCGCAACTCAGAAAGTGTAAAGCAGATTTTTGTGCAAAGGAATCAGGAGAAGGTCCACTCAACCGAAGAAACTGGGCCAAGCACCACCGAGGAAGAAGCCCAGGCCTAGCCACCAGTCCACTTGGCAAAGGCGGTGGCTAGGTGAGCCAGCCAGGGTACGGCCACACCCTGGGTGCTCCCACACCCCAAGCGACGTGGCCCGGGCCCAGCTTCCTCAGGCGGTGTCATTATTACACCTAGAGGCAGTTTAGGCTAGTTTCCTTATTTTCTAGCGGCAAACCGACCTCCAGCTAGTATAAGAAGAGGGGTGGAGCTCTCTCACAACACACACATCATTTTGGAGCCTCTACACCTCACACCACTCTTATACTCTTTTACATTTTTGTAGTATTTGGAGCTAGCAAAAGCTACCTTGGAGAGCTTGGCTGCTTGGAAGAAGAGCAATCTTGGTATGAATAATATGAAGAATTCTTCCAAAGTCTTGCTCACATTTTATCAATATAGTTGTGCTTATGAATTAGAGTATAGTTTTCATGTTATGATCTTGACATATGAACTAGTATATAGTTTCTATGTTATAAAAAACATGTAGAACTTTGTGCTTAATCATTCATATAACTTATATGATTAGAATTTGAGCTAAGTTGATGTGGCGGTTCATCATTCCTTCGGGTTTGCCCATGTCCTATGCTTGTCGATCCATAGGGTCAGAGTCTCAGAGGGATATGGGTAGTTTCTTTGTACATGGGCTTGGTGCCCGGGTGCATGGAAACCGTTGGATGCGATGGTGCTCCATGGTTGAGGGGTAGGCGGCATGTGATAACAGCCATGTTCGTCCCTTGTAATCCCCCACGTTCGGGTATTCATATAGGAGTTCATAAAGTCTCTTGCTCTTGCTGGCAGACCAGTGCTCGGAGATCTCCCCGTCCATCTTATACTTAGGTCTAGCTCTAACCATGTAATTTGTATGATTATCAGCTATTCTTTGCATGGCTATATTAGAACAAGCCTGCTCCACTTAGAAACATTCTTTTATTCTTTGTTTCTCTTTTATCCATGAGGTTGGCCCAAGTGTGTGTCCACTATCTAAAAAATACCATGTTTACCCCTATCATAAACCTTGGTTCACTTTTTAAGCATGTAATCTTGTTCATATCTATACTAGAATCTTTTCACCATGCCTTCCTTTGGTAAAATATAAATAACGATACCCTGAATACTTCCAGATGAAATGCTAAAACAATAGATCCGTGCGCTTGCAGATATTTTTCTGTAATCGTTAAGAACTATCGTGTTGGTGTTCCTTGGCAGCGTTGCTAAGATTTATCCAAATCTTAGTGATGCTGCTAAGAAATATCAACAGGCATTTTTGGCGCCGTTACCGGGGATGGATTCTGTCTTCATACTTGGTGATTGCGCTAAGAAATGCCAACAACGACGACGTCTATAGACACCGATTCCACCCTAGAGGCATCCACCCCGTCCTATATGATAATTTCCTCTAGGTGAAAACCCTACCTTTTCATAGGCCAGCAACAATGACGCCTATTAGTGTCATGACCTTCCTGAAGGTGTTGTCATCGTGGAAATTGAACGTTGTGTCCAACGCCACTTGACCGGTGATGGCAACCATTTGTAGCATATGGAAGTCGGAGCTGCTGCATCGGGGTCGATGAGCTTAGCAATTGCGTGCGTGCGTGTGTGCATGTGTGTGTGAGAATGAATAGCACAAATGTAGATGATCAAACCAAGCCAAGCAAGAGGGAGATAATGAATCTATATCCCCAAGGTTTGGTTGCTTGCCATCAACCTACAGCCTCTCGTTGTGGCGAGTCTCCAGGTAAGTGATTCCTGTGCTAACAAACCACTCAAGCTTCACCCACAACTTTGGCACTGCAAGCATGAATCACTAAAGAGCACTCCAACTAGCCATGAGCATCCCAAGGGGACGAGCGCAAGAGCCCCTTACAATCAACTTGATTGGAGGCGACCAACAATTACAAACAAGCCCCTCAATGATCATCCAATCATTGAGCCATCTAGGTGGCACCAACCAACAAGAGTAACAAGAAATCCATGGTTCAAACATGGAACTAGTGCCACTAGATGAAAATCAACTAAGCAAATGCACTAGATCTCTCCCAATCTCACTTTGGATCAAGTGACTAGAAATGAGATGAGTGGACTCAAGAGCTCACAAAAGTGTTGGATCATTTAGAGTTCCATGTGAATGCCCTAAGGGCTAGCCAACACCTATTTATAGAGTCCCACCTCAGAAACTAGTAGTTTGAAGAGCTATAGGCTAGCTATTTTAGGGTCACTGGAAAACTCCAGTGACCACCGAAATGCCACCACCAGAGCATGCATTAAGAAGATCAACAATTCATATTTGATTTGATATTTTCAATCCTGAGCGCTTTCTCTAGAGTCAACTTAAATGTACCCACCAGATAAATCCAATGCAACCTTGTGTGCTTAGTTTGAGGCAAACTAGCCGTTACACCCCAACGGTCAAAAAACCTTTGCTCTATAGCCTCTCCGGTGTCCCACAGTAGACAAATATGGTGCCTTTAGAACCTTACTAATGGCACACCCAAGACGTACTAGCACCCACCAAAAATTCAAGTGACGCGTCATCGGAATTTCAGTGCTCCTGTTCAAAACTCCCACTTGGTGAGCACAACACATGTTCCTATGCTCTTAGTTGGGCAACCACTAGACTTTTCCTATGAGTAACCCTAGGCACAACTGCTGCACATCTTCCGGTGACCTCCCCTAAGGGCACCGAACTTTTCCAATGAGGATAGAAAACTTGTCCTAAGTCCCATTTCTCGCAAGTGCCTAAAATCCACTAACTCTAATATGTTCCAACGTGAACATCTTCACCTTTGGCACTGAGTTAGCTTCTCAAAACATTTTTCACTTGCATCTCACTGTGTCAATATGTCCAATGCATATGCAAAGTTAGTTCACACCTAGTGGCACTTAGATAACCATTTTGCATTAGAGTTTTCCTCTTAATAGTATGGCTATCTATCCTAAATCTAACCACACAGTTTATTGCATCTCAGTCAGCAAAAGCAAAGCCCTAACAAGTATACCTTTACCTTTCAGCACTTGATCAACTTGTGGCCATCTCCATCTCTTCCATGGATGCCATCTAGCTCAACCTTGGTGTGAACATCATCTAGTTTGCATCGCATTGAGCTCGTAGAGACGATCTCAACCTTGGAGATTGTGGAACAGGAGAAGGGATGAAAAAGAGCGCTAAAGTGAGAGAAGAAGTGGTGTCGAGTGGTGGAGAGGCGAGCCGGCATTTTTGTTGGGGATGAGGAAGGTGGCCGGAAGCGTTAGCAGCAGGGAGGCGGGCCAATGACGGATAGGGACAGGTTGAGGAACTATCGGCAGTGGAGGGCTGTAGAGGGGCCATAGTGGAGGGGTGGCACAGTTGTGGAGGGGTCAAAGAAGGGTGTCACGATGGTGGAGGGGACGGATGACATGGCATCAGTGGAAGGAGGCATGGAGCAGCTTGGGGAGGGAGAATACCGTCCGGGTGAGAAAGAGATTAAAGAAAAAAAAGAATTGATGAGTGGGGTCCATGCATTGGTGATGGGTATTGGTAATAATTTGTAAAAGTATCTTCCCCAATAAATCCAAAAGCGGTATTGATGCTCACCAATACTACCTTATTTAGGATGGATTAATGGTAGAGATGCTCTAAGAACCTAGATATGGCTTTTTGGTCAATGACTGTAATGTGCTATTAGGTGATGTAATTGCCACCAAGTTGATGGATCCTTGATGCCACAACATAACAGTGATACGGTGATGGTTGAAAAGAAAAAAAAAGTGATGCAGTAGAGGATCCATCTAATCTGGTCTATCTAATGTCTATTCAAGAGTTAGAGGAAATGCATCTAAGTCTTAAGTAAACCAATTAGTAGGTATTACAATTAGATGTTAGCATACACTCATGGATTGACTCAGTGATGATCTATCCCTGCGGTTCACTGTTGGTGGTCCTTAACTCACAATTTTAACCACCAACATCCATATAAAATTCACTCAAACGAAAACCAAACCTAGTAATAGGGCTTTAAACTAATGTTTTCCATAGGTTTTGGTGAGTTGTGCTTTTACATGATGCATACATGGAATACATATGAAAAATAGTCAAAATGCGCAATAGGAGAAAGCGTAACGCAGATCCAAAACAAGCAAATGAAGGAAGGCCCACTTACCTAGTAAATCTGGGCCAAAAACCCACGTGGAAGCGGTCCAGGCCTAACATACAACCGCCATGCGGAAGGCGGTCATGAGGAGGCAACACCTGGGTACGCGCCTGCACCCCTGCATGCAGGCACCGCCTTTCCCTTCCACATGGCGTCGCCTGGTGGCTCTCCCAAGGCAGTTGCATGCGGGATCCTGTTGAATATTCCCTACAACCGACCATTCCACTCCTATATATAGATGGGAATGCCTCATCCTCATTTCATCAACACAAGAGAGAAACAATGTAACAAGAAGAAGAGCTACACTCCTATTTTTAGTCTTTAGCTATTTTTAGTGTAGGGAGTGAGTGAGTAAGAGTGAAGAAGTACCAGAGTTGTCGGCTATCTCCTCTTGTGTACTTGGGGCCCCTTGTACACTTAGCGGAAGGAATGCCGAGAATCATCGGCTCCTCTCCACTTGTACCTCTACGATCCGAATACTACTTGGAGTATGTAACAACCCGGGTTTTTGGAGAAGCCAAAAATACGAACTTTTTAAAAATTTTCCTGCAATATGTGAAGCATGTAGATGCTAGGTCAAACAAAGAACAATTTATAAATAAATTGTTGCATGCATATAGAATTACTTGTAGGAGTTTGCCGAAGTTCTTTTGTTGGTTCGTGTTTTGTGTTGGAAAGCACAAGTCTGTAGCAAATCCTTTTGACTCCTTCTGGAATCTCTCATAAACCCCTTGACCTAATTTCTATAGTCAACCAACTATCTTTATCAAATCAATGCACGTGAGTTGTCAACCCTTGACATGGACCCTAGAGCCTTAAGTGACCCCTAGAGGACCACACTAGGAGGTATACGTGTTGGCGACACATGTATTCCAATGTGAGAAACCCATGGCATAGAGTAGGATAGAAATAAGAAAAAGAAAAGGAAAAGAAGACAGAGGAAAAAGAAAAGGGGCATCTGGCCCAAGTAACCGAACCAGCCCAACCTAGCCCCCCTGCTTCTGGCCCGCTCGCGCGCGGGTGGCCTGCTTGGCCCAACCGGCGCAGCAGCCCAACCGAGCCCCCTCTCCTTGCCCCACCGGCCCGTCTCGCACCACACCGGCCCACGAGCACATGGGCCTACTAGCCCAGCCGTGTGGCCCACCAGCGCCTGGCCAGCAGCCGAAGCCCCACTCCAACCTTAACCCTAGGGCGCACGCGCCCTGGCCTCCAGACGCCACCACCGCCGCCGCTCGCTCTGTCACGTGCGCACGTGCCCTGCACGCACACCGCACGCAAGCTCACGGCCCCACGCGCCTCGGCCTCCACGCCGCTTGATGCGCGCCACGTGTCTCTGCCCGTGCACGGACGTTGAGGATGGACGGAGCTCCTAGAAGCCCTAGCCCACGAGCATAAATAGCCGAGCCGCCGCCGCCCCTTCTCCTCCATTTCTCAGTCGCCGCCGCCTTCCCTCTCCCTCTTCCTCTGCGCCAAGCAGCAACCCCGCGACGTCCACGCAGCGGCACCACCTCGTTGGCGTCCACCAAGAGCCACTACTCCATGCCACATCCTCGGTCGCGGCCACGCCAAGCCCGACCCTATCTCAGCCATGACGAGGCTCTCCACGTCGATGTCGTCGTGCTCCACCGAGACCGCTTCGGTGCCCTCCACTTCGACCCGCACGGACGTCGTCAAGCCCGCGCTGCCACCAGCGCCTCGCCAGAGCGACGTCGAGCCGGCCGCGGACACGGTCCATCGCCCTAAGCCACCGTCGTCCTTCGTCACGACCACCACAATGTCTGCACGGCGACCGTCCCTGACCACCAACCTGTAGCCGAAGCCGCCTCCCTGTCGAGCGATGGAACACCGGAAAGCCACAGCCTCTCCGTGCCGGGATGCGCCGTGCCGCGTCAAGCTCCACCCGGTCGCCCGCTGCCACGCCGGTGGAGGCCGCTAGCCGGTCACGACCACCCTATGACCTCCACGACTACTCGCCCTGCTTTGAACCGGCCTCGTCCCATCGACGCCCTCGACGTCTGCGACGCCCCTGCACCGAGCACCATGACGCGCCCCTGCTCCAGGACCATGACCATGATGACCTGAGCGCCCTGCCTTGCCCCGGCCACCATCTGCGCCACGCCAAGCCCCTGCACTGACGCACCCCGATGAATGTCGACGCCCTCCCCGCGGCCACGACCTACACCACCGGAACCGCGCCTCTTGCAGCCAAAGCTGCCGCCTCGGGGCACCTACGTCACGCCGTTCGCGTCCAAGAACGGCAGCATCACCACACCGACGCTCTCTACATCCCCCTGTATCATGTCCCGAACTGCACCGCGCGGACGCCCAGCGCCAAGCCCGTCGGTAAGCACCAGACCCCCAAAGCTCCGCCTTTGATTCATTGCCTTGATGCCTGTCTGTTCGGCCTTCGTAACGCATTGCCCGTGGCACCTGCACTTGCATGCACAGCCACCGGAACAGTGCCTGTTCTTGGCTACTCAGGAACATGACGTCCATGTCATGCACACGAGTGCTTGCCTCGCCACCCTCATGGCCATGGCACCGACTGGCACGCGGCACACAACCCGGCGCCACTGCACGCGCCGCCGTAGTCTTCGCTCCGACGTGCCAGTACCGGACACAGCCACACCAGCCCGGTGACCTCGCCTACGATGTTGCAATGCGGCACACGATCACAGCCAGCCCCAAAGTTCCGCCTTTATGCTTTCCCTTGTTGCCATCTCTGTTTGCTGGCCGTTGAACCGTTGTTACCGACTCACCGGTCGACCACAGCGAACCGCCGTGGTGCCACACTGCTTGGACACACGCATAGCTGCACGCGGTGCTGCTCGGTCGTCCTTTAGCACACCGTTGCGCGAGCGCCAGCACGTCATGGACCAGCAAGGAGATACCGCACCAGCACATGCACTGCCAGGTCTCTCCCTTACCACTGCCCTCGCCCGGCTAGTACCTGCACCTAGATACCCCAGCTACACAGCGCGGCATCACCGCCACATCTGACCACAGTGGTTGCAGCCACACGCGTGAGCACCGCACCCGCATGCGGGCCTACGGCGGTGACGCGCGGCCATGCCTTGCACGCCGCCGCACAAGCTCCAGCACACCACCATCCTAGTGGACCGCTCACGGTCACGACCACATGCCTGAGCACAAGCCAAGTCCTTTCGGACCTTCACCAAACACCTACGGAGGCACCATTGCCGTTCGTGCTCACACGCCATGAGCTGCGGACATGCGCCGCCACAGTGCAGGCACGCGCACAAGCATCATCGCCACACCCCCACAGCCTCAGCATGTCGTCGTTCGACGTGCCAAGCCGCACTCACGCAAGATCCGCCGTAGCCTGACACTCGCGGTGCACACGAACAGCACGACGGCAAACCGAGCCTTGCCGATGCCACCGCTTGGACAACCATGCACGCGCACTTGCTAGCCCAAGACCTCTTTTTGCCTCGACATCACAGCAGTAGCCACCTCCTAGCCAGTCGCTGCCATGCCCGGCCAGCTATAGCCAGCCTTTAGCCAACCATAGCCACTTGTAGCCAGCCGCAGCCAGCCACAGCGAGCCGTAACAAGCCACAGCTAGCCACAGCAGGCCGTAGCTGGCCTTAGCTGGCCAGAAGAAGCCACGACCCTCCAGGACAAGCTACAACCGCCCCTAGCCATCTTCACCTTTGCCGCAAGGACGAATCCTAGTTGGACGCCATTTCCGATGCCGATGAAAGCTCTCCCTTCGCTCTTTCATACACTCGATCTTACACCCGTCTTTCATGATCTATGCCTATCTGAATCCACATATGCCATGCCCTTATGCAGGTTCCCTCGTTGCTACAGAGATATGCTACTCTGCAGTCGTGTCGAGTTGTTGCGTCTTTCGGTCGTGTTTGGTTCTTATCGCTGGTTGGTGTTGCTGCCTGTGTGTCGAGCCTTCGAGCTGGCTGAGGGATTGTACCTCGTTCGGACGTTATGATCGCGGGATCCGTCTCACCATGACCGTGATGCCGAGTGTAACTCAACCCCTCGCTTTTTAGCTAACTTCATAGTACCACGAGTGTTAGCTCTGCCTTCAGCCCTAGAACATGGTCGTGATGGATTCGATGTCGATACTAACACCGATGCGGATATCACCCGCATGCCTTGAGCCCTCCATGACCAAGTCCTATGGGAGATGACCTGGAGATAACAATCGTGGAATGATGGGTGCCAACTCATTGGTGTAGCTTGTGGCCGCGAGTTCGCCTCGCCATGACCATGGAGCTACGCCTCTCTTTCGCTTTTGTTTGCTTCTTCGTGCTCAAGCCCTTGTATGCTTGTACCCCGTTTGACCATCATGTTTCTCTGATTCTCGCGGTGACAACTGCACCGCTTCGAATCTGAGAGATATCTCAGTGCTAGTGCACCCAGGTCGGGTACCCTACGAGTGGCTTACGCACTTGGTGTACTTGAGTGTCGCTCCTTCCGATGCCCCATCTTTGTCGTGGCGTGTGCGTTAGAAGAAGTGGACCTTGCTCTTGGTTGTTCTTGCTCTTATTGCCCCGATAGCCCGCTCTGTTCGATCCCGTCTTGCCCATGATGATTGGATCAAAGACCGGACTATTCCCTTTTGTTAGCAAAGCTATGGTCTAAGTCATACCTCGGACCCGTGCGTGTCGACCCGATCGACCGTCTAAAACCATCTTTCCCAAAGATGTGTCTGAGAACATGACATGGATGTGCCTAGCTAACCCCCGCATCTTTTGCCGTGTTGAGAGACTCTCTTCTCAGCTCCCGACGTTATTGTGACGTGTGGATCGAGGGGAACCATTGATGTCCAATCTCTTTGCGCTACCGCTTTCTACCATAGCGGGCGAGCCGAAGTACGTTGGAGCCAAGTTACAATAGTGTTAATCGTTCTTGTTTGCTACTCGTGTCCAATTGTGACTTGCGGTATAAGGCTATAAGAGCCGAACCCCGTCATTCTTCTTTCTTGGGGCCCGACTTCCAATCCCCATCAATTCAATGACACCAGATCGAAAGATCGTGAGCCGTGGTGATTGCTCTGGATAAGCTCTGGCTTAAACCGTTTATCGTAAAGCCATACTGGCTTGGCCATGACTTAAGCTTGTGCTCAGCATACCACCACTCGTGTTTCTTTGGCTCATGAATCGGACAACCGCTGAGAGGGCTAAGCCGTGTATCTCTCATTGCCTCACTGGTGTTATTGGATTTTTCCTGCGTATTGTCGTCTTTTCGAGTGTGGAGTGCTCTCTTGCCTTGTGTGTCGCTTCGCGGAGTAGCTGACGATCGGACCAAGAGAACGTGGACGACGACAAGGATTGTGGAATAGAGTCAACGCAGGAGGAGGTGACCCCGCTAATGGAACACCAACGAATGGAGAATTGTACCACTACTACCTCTACATCGCAGGTGTCATGGCAGCACCCTCTTTTAGAGAATCCTATTAGACAATGCATAATAACTAGAACTGCTAGCGCTTTATAAATTATTCCTTTACTAGTACTTTGATGCATGCTACTACCTGAGCCATTATTACCCTGATGCAACCCGCTCTACCACGTCACCCTGCCTTGCACATTCGCTCGCTTATATATGCTTACTTGCCTGCTTGCTTGCATATTACACCACTATACTTATTATTAACTCCACTTCGCATTATGTCGGGGGATGTGATGCTTGTGGTGAACCCCCTGGGAATGGTTTGGCTATGGGTGCCGGACTTGGTGGTGTGTGAGCATGCTGCGTGTGTCTTGGGTGCGTGGAGAGTGAGGGTTGTGTCGACCGAGCTAGAATAACGACGAGCCTGGTGCGAGTCTTGCCATGTGGTGCTACCTGGGCACTTGGATATGGAATACATGTGGCGGGTAAATGGTACTTGGAGGTGGCCTTGGGTGTGAACCTCGGAGAGGTGGAGCCCGGGGTAGAGGTGCTGTGGTGGCACGTAAAATGGAAACCCTGATGAAGACATTCTGGCTTGGTCATCCCTAAGGACTTACTAGTACTCAGATTCACCTAGAATCCTTTACATCCCACTCGCCCTATATGGTGCGGGACGGTCGAACTACTTGGTAGAGCGATGCCACTACTGCTAGGCGAACGTGTGCAAGGAGGTACGGGGCGTGGAGTTCCCTACACCCTTCCGAGACTTCAGGAGGCCTTGTGGACCCGGCTCTTGACACCCGGAGGCCCCCGGCTCTGTCTACGACTCACAGTATCAGCCATCCCAGACTAGACTTGGGATGTACCAGGGCTGAGAGGTAGGGTGGCATCGTTCTAGGCTAGCAAGCGACCGGAATTCTGCCTAGGAGATACATGGCTCCGAGGATGGCTAATCTTGTGGGTATGTAAAACCTTTGTAGAGTGTATGGTTGATCGATCGATACATATGCCGACTTGTCGGCTATGGACCTTTCCTGGGTTTCGCTTAAACTAGATAGGAGATGAGTCCTTTTCTCCCTCCAGGGTTGGGGTATTTTCCGGTCGTGAGCCTTGGGGCTGCGGGCCGTTGAGACAAGGCCGAGAGGGAGTTGGCCTGTTGACCTGAGTGTGTGAGATGAGATAAGGTGTGGTGGTGTGGAGATGGTTTGGGATGGATGGTTGGTGGATGGATATGGATGATGAGGTGGTGAATGTGTTAAAAACTGGATATTATTATTATATTACTAAAGTTATTTACTTCTCATGTGCTAAGGATGCAAACCACAGCCAAATATTAGGATCGCCAGATCCCTTGTTTATCTTTTCCACTAAAGCTCATCGGTGCTGACCATGGCCTGCACACATCTGGCGGTGTGCAGATTTCCTGCTTCTCAGAGATGCTGACTTTAGAAGGATTAGGAGGTCTCGTGCCTACGCTCAAGTTTGGTTCGGAGATGGAATCTACGCTGCACTACGCCAACTCTGATGATGACCCGTGAAGGAGGAGCCTTCACTCGATAGTCTTCCACTAGATTAACTCTGTAATAGGTGTGTTCCCCAGTGATGTAATATCTTGTATTCTTGTAATCTTACGATGTATGACTGTGACATCGACTGAAATATGATAATATGATGGAATCATTTCTTGGTTTTATCATATTAAAATTCATTATGTGGATTTTCCCTTCGAGGAAAATTGAGGATGTTTCAGAGTATAAGGTTCATGTTTATCTTCTGTGGTGAGTTCTACTTTAAGTTAGTTTTGTTCATTATTTACTTGCGAGTTCGTCGTCCGTCCCCGAGGCGGATGCTCTAGTAGAGGGCCCTGATAAAGACGAATAACCCTGATCATGCTAGAGTAGTAGTCGATAGCGTAGACATGGTGTCTAGGCTAGAGGCTACCTTCGTTTGCCTCATACCCTATGGTTGAGGGGTAGGCGGCAGGTGGTGACAGCCATGTCCGTCCCTCGTAATTCCCCACGTCTGGGTACGGCGTAGAGCCGTAGGTCGAGATCGCCTGGTAGACCAGGTGTGCTCCGGTGCCCGAAGTAAGTATATAGTGGCAAAGCTATCTTAACTTAGGAACTCTATCCATAGAAAACCTCGCTACCCGATCTATCTTTCTTTTTGTTACCTTAGGTGAACTAGCTAAGAGACTTTTACACATTCGTTCCTCATGGAAATACGATACCCTAAATACTTTCGGGTGAAATGCTACAATGGTAATTCTGTGCGCTTGTGGATTATTTCTGTATGTGTTAAGAAATACCAACATTCACCTTACTTGTAGGGGCATGTTTGTTTGGCTTGACGGCCCCCAGATGCAAGCCTAGCCGGTGCAGTGTGGCCTATTTGTTTGCCTAGATGAGATTTGGGCCCGGCCGGCACGCTGCTTAAAGCAACCTAGAGCTAGGCCCTGGGGAAACGCCCACCCCCTCCGTTTCTCTAGAGCCCAGCTTGTTTCGGCCACTGGCGGGATCTTTTCGGCCGTTTGCAGGCTCGACCTCTCATCTAGCGTGCGACACGGACATTTCCCTTCGCCTCCCCGCTAGGGTTCGCCTCCCTTATAACGGCGGCCGCCGCTCACTCTTCCTCTCCTCCCCGTCCTCACTCCCTCCTACTCTCCACTCTCCTCGGTGCGGTTGCCTCATCCTCCCTTGTCCAGCGGTGCGTGGTGGCGGTGGAGTCATAGACAGGCCTCACGTGGCTCGCGTTGGCTCCTCCTACGTCTCGTCGGCACACGGGTGGCGGTGGTCCTCGTCGTCTTCTTCTTCCTCAAGATGAGCAGGTGCTGCTATGGGTGGCTGTGTTTGTTTGCCTAGACCTAAGCCTATGGTCGACACTGCTTCGTCTTCCCCAAGCCGTCGCCTGCTTCCTCTTTGGATCTGCTTCCTCCTTCCTAAGCCACCGGCTTCTTCCTCCTCTCTTTCACCAAAGCAAGGTGAAATCTTGAAATGTTGCTTACACTTGGCCCGATTTTGGCGGTCAAAGTGCTCATAGTGATGGGAATGTTGCTTACACGTGACCCAATTTTGGGAGTCTACGTGCTCATAGCATTGTTTCTGTGGGATTTATGGTTGGCTCATGGCAGATCTGTGAGTTATTGGGCCCAATTCATGATGTTTCCATGTTTTTGTTTCACTGTGATGATATATATGAGCTAGGGTTTACTGTTTAGCATGGTCTAAGACTAGGATCTAACTGTTGCTGGTTTATTTTTGGTCGATCTGTGAGTTCATGGTCCCAATCCATGATAGTTCCATGTTCTTGTTCCACTGTGATGATACATATGAGCTAGGGTTAACTGTTAGACATGGTTTGAGATTGGGATCTATTTATTGCTGGTTTATTTGTGGTCGATGATGTTGAGGTGGAGCCTCTAGGGAAGCTGTACTATGCATATTACAGCTGAGGCCATGAAGTCATAAGTGTCCACTAGTTTTATTTATGTCTGCAATGATGTACACTTAGAGGCCAACAAGGCATGCCTTAACCTAAAAATCAATTTTCATTCATGCATATAGATGGATTTGCAGTAGCAGAGCTATGCCATGGCATCCCAGGCTACCTCCATGGTAGTTGTGATGGTTGCCCTTATTTCTTCTAAACTAAAAAGGGCTAGAGAGGAGGATGAGCCCATTTGTTATGGTCCTAGGTTAGAAGCAGATGAGTACAGGGAGAAGAACCTTGCTCTCATTTACAACTCAACTGATGTTGAGTGCATAGCCATGCTTAGGATGAGTAGAACACCTTTTTCTCACTGTGTAACTTGTTTAGGCAGAGGGGTTTAGTTGTGGACTCAATTAATTCCTCAATTGAGGAATAGGTAGCCATGTTTCTCCATGTGGTTGGGCACAATCAAAGGTTTAGAGATGTCCATCAGAGCTTTAGGAGATCCATATAGACAGTTAGCAGATACTTTCACTAGTTGTTATATGCTATAGGGGAACTAAGGGATGAGCTGATCAAATCACCAACTGGTTCAACACTTGTCAAAATCCTAGATAGTCACAGATGGAACCCTTTTTTCAAGGTAACCGTTGGCTACCTTGGTTCCATTCTCATGGGTTTAGGTTGTTATTTCCATACTTATGTTTGATCCTTACTCATAGGACTGTATAGGTGCCATTGATGGCACCCATGTGTTGGCAAGGGTGCCTAGGCACATGCAGGGGCCATTCAAGGGTAGGAAACAAAGCTTACACAAAATGTGATGGTAGCTGTTGATTTTGATCTTAAGTTCACATATGTGTTGGTTGGGTAGGAGGGTTCTGCTCATAATGCATTGGTTCTAGTTGATGCCATAGAGAGAGATGGGGGTCTGAGTGTTCCTGAAGGTAACATCATTACACATAGCCAAATTGTTCTTAAACCTTTATGTTCTGTCTTGTAAGCCAATCCACCATTACCTTATAGGGAAATTCTATCTAGTGGATGCTAGTTATGCTTGCAGACCAGGGTTCTTGCCTCCTTATAGGGTGTCAGGTATTACATGTCTGAATATGGTCCTAGGCATAACCCTACCAATGCCAAGGAGATGTACAACCTGAGGCACAGCTCCCTTGGAGTGACCATTGAAAGGGCCTTTGGTGCTTTGAAGAACCACTTTCAATCATAGATAACAAACCCTTTCATAAGTACAAGACTCAAGTAAAGCTTGTTCAGGCCTGCTCCATATTACACAATTGGATCCTAGGATTTGGGAGTGGGTTGCAAACCCTGCTTCTTCTTCCTCTTCTGGTCCAGCTGTCAATGCTCTGCAGTCACAAGAGGTGGCTATCATGGCATCAGTTAGGGATGGGATCTCTGATGCCATGTGGGAATCTAGGGGTGCTTCTAGGACTTAGCTGTGCATTTCATGTTTCATTGCTGGACATTTGTAATAAATTAAGGCTGCCTTGTATGGAACTAGTGCTGCATTGTTAGACATGTGTAATATTTTATTTGTGGACACCACTTGAGACCTGTATTGTTTATGCAAATCTGTTTTCTCTGCTATTCACTATTATCTGTTTGGATCATGACTATTGTACTATATATGGAACTTAGATGGCTGGGAATGGTGGTGCTAGTGTTGTGTTTGTGGTTGTAGCTGCAATGCTGCCTAGTGGGTCTGCCTTTGCCCCAGCTAGTGCAAATATTGGTGCTCCTGCTGCTGCTGCTGCTCTTCCTTCTGATGCTGCTCTTCCTGCTGATGCTCCTCCTGCTGATGGTGCTGGTCCAGCAGCTACGCTAGCAATTAGGTGGACAACCAACACCTCAGGCTTTGTCCTTAAGAAGTACAGCTCTTATGAGCAAGCAATGGCTGCTTTCAACTCAACTATCAACTCAATGCCTTCCTCTAAACCTTTTTCATCTTTACCTGTCACTAAAAATGGAGAAACAGTCTCTCCAATCAGCTACAAAAATATGATCATATTGTTCCTTTGTGCTTTGGTCGATGTGATGTGGATGAGGCTCAACAGGTGCAATAGCTGTTAAAGTACTCGTTCTTGTATGTAAGAATTAGTTAGATCTTTTAATCTATGCTATATCATGTTGTAAAGTCACTTAATTTGTGTAAACTGTATTCTAATTAGTAGTACTAAACTACTTTGCCATGTTTATGTGCTCAAATGTTACAACAACTACTCTATTGCCATGTGTATGAAAACTGTGCTCTTCTATTGCATGGCGAGCTGTCCGGGCAACTAAACACCATCCTAACCTGACAGTTACAAGGTGGTTGGGAACACTGACAGCAGGACCAGGTAAACAAACACGGTCCCACATGGACTTCACCCACTAGGGAATAGTGCTCAAATAAAATGCTGTTGCACCTATTGGGCTTGGCCTTTCCCAGCCTGGCTGGGCTGGTCCATGCAGGCTGGCGACGCCAAGACAAACACGCACTAGATGACTGAGTGGTGATCGTGCTCCGCGGCACTGTATATGTATCTGTAACTCAGCTAATACAAGTGCGGTTCGAACCATTCTTGTTTTTACATGGTATCCACCATCTCTCGATCCTAATTCCCGATTTCACGCTTCTGCTGCCCTTCTTCTTCCTTTCACCACCACCATGAGCTCTTCTTCCTCCTCTGCCGCGTCTTCGAAAACGGAAGAAGAATCTGGCCTCCCCAACACCGCCCAACTCCACTCTGATCCTGCTCCCCAAATGGTGGTCCAATCCATCAACATCCAATCCTGAGTCCCCATCGTCTTCGTCTTGGACCTCAATGACGAGAACTACACGGCCTGGTCACGCGCTCTCTCCGCCGTGGTCGGCCAGTACGGCCTAGGTGACCACGTCGATGGCTCCCCAGCCAAGGGCGACTCCAACCGGGTGCAAAACGACTGCGCCATTGTCTCTTGGCTCTACAACCGCGTCGCTCCCTCCTCAGCATGGTCTCCGACGACGCGGACTCCGCCCTCTCTCTGTGGCGCGGGATAGGTCGTCACGGGCCGTCTACCTCAACGCCGAGTTCCGCCTCTTCTTCCAGGGCGACATGTCGGTGCTCTCCTACTGCACTCCCATGAAGACCATGGCCGATCGCCTGGCCAATCTGGGAGCCCCTGTCACCGAGCCTGATCTCGTCCTCAACATTCACTCGAGGTCTCAGCCCCAGCCTGCATCAAGCCGTCCCGCACATCACCATGCGCAAGCGTCTCCCCTCCTTTCTCAAGACCCAACTTGAGGAGCACCGGATCGGTGAATCCGCCAAGCTGCAGGCTACCGCGGAGCTCCTCGCTCAAGCCCGATCCATCAACCTGCCGTCCCCACTGCCGCTCGGCACCGCGGGTTCCTCTTCGTCCAGCACCGTCTACCGCCCGCCCGCACCAGCGTCACCGGCCTACCGCCCACCAGTGATGGCGTCGACACCTTCCTCCAACAACAACAAGAAGAAGCTTCTTCCTCGACTGCCCCACCTGCGGCGCCGACCGGCATCCAGCCTGGCATCAACCCATGGACCGGGCTGAATCATTCTTGTTCTTACATTAGAGAGTTCATGGCTGACACTCATGGACAAATGCTTGATTTAACTATTCAAAACAATTTATGCGAGGAACTTTGATTGACAGAACGTATAATTTCCTGCTATGGAGCCCGAACTGCCAAACCTCTGTTTGTATTCTAGGACGCAGAGGCCGGGACATTATCTAACAATGTTGTAAGTGCTGATATAAACTATAGAGAGCAATCCGACATTATGCACCCAAGAGACATAAAAGAAGTGTTGTATGTTTGAACTGTGGCATTTTATGATACACATTACCAGCCCAAGTGGTAGGGGTTGGTATTAAAGGTAAGTATAAACTACACCCTATACGTGATTGTACAAAGAATAAAGTATTCAGAACTTTATTCCAGTAACATCTCCTATAACTTCCCCATCAAGAACCGGCAGAAATATACGTCCAGGCAGATGGGTCAGTAGCAGATGACTCCTAATCTATTCGTATATCAGTGTCGGAAGGATGACGACCTTCTTGATGACATGGAACCTGACCTTGATGTGATCAGCGCATCAGCAAATTTATGGATCTCAACATCCTCAGGTATGGCCTTGCTACTATCAAGGCGAGTGCTGGGACCAAATGCATTTACCTTTTCCTCTCTAGAAGATACACTCTTGACCCCAGAATGATCACTTCTTTCACCTACAATTTCTGTGCCAAGAGGACTAGATTTTGCGCTGTCCAAAGAAGAATGTGTACCAAAGCCATGATCACCATGTCGTCGACTATCAGGTATGTTTGGTTCTGCCATGAATGAAGAATAGCTATCATGTGAATCCCTTCCAGTGAAGTCATCGAATGAACAACTTGAAATAGACACTCTCCTCTCCAGAGTAGAAACTTCACGGTTCTCCTTTCCTTTTCCCAGCACCAGTTTCCGAAGCTTAGAGAAGAACTTTTTCTTTTTTGGGTTTTTATTATTATGCTTTGTCATCGAAGCAATATCAATTGATACATCATCCAGTTCACCTGACGAAGCCCGTGAGGAAGAGCACTCTGAACCAAATTCGACATGGCCCAAGTGACTGTCCTCTGCACCCGCATTGGCATATTCCATTAACAGCTGCTTGGCCTTCAGTTCAGATTTGGGGCTCAGGGTCTTGCTAAGATCTCGCGCAACAGTCTTCCCTGATGGGGCATCCTTGTTTCTCAGCTCATACCGTAGGCAGGCATTTATCCATTTCAGATATACCAATTCTTCAACATCTGCAAACCTGTCACTCTGAAGTTGTTCAACCTCTTTAGCCAACTTATCAGTTTCTTGCTTCAATCGATCAGCCTCCTCCAATGCTTTTACCTGAAACCATTATTAGTTATTCAATTCCTGATGGAACAACAAACTATCAAGAACACAATGAAGTTAAACTAACATATAAACAATTATTTTTGTGATATAATTATGTGTTTCTTCCCATTCACAAAAGAAATGTCGAGAACACCATGTCCATTTTAGAAATGATCACCCCAAGAGATGATTAAAATTGATTTAGTAAGTGCCAGCTACAATACAGTCCAAGAACAGTAAAGAATCACCTCCATGCTATTTTTGGGCTTGGGTACAGGGGGTAGGCGTGTAACCTCCAGTCGCCTAATAAGATGTGCATTCTCCTGCTGCAGCCTTGAATTTGCAGCTCTTAGCTCTGTTGCCTCCTTTTCCAGCTCCTCTAGTCTCTTCAGTTTTTTTTCAACCTCAATATGATTTTTCTCCTCATCAGTCTGTATGTGCTGCAATGAATCGACCATTTTCTGAACGGAAGTGATTTGCTCCTTAGCCTGTTCTGCATCTGATATCAACTTCTTCTTCAGCAACTTGCACTTTGTTCTTGTCGCCTCAAGCTCAGAGATTATCTTTGAGTTCTCTGACAACTGTGTTTGCAGCCTCTGGTTTTCAGACTGTAAAGATTCAATCTTCAACAAGTACAACTTTGATTCGACATTGTTAATCTTCAGCTTATTCTCAAGCTCCCTCACTGCAGCATCTTGCTCCTGCAAACCGTAACACTCCAAAAGCTGTAGCTCCAGGGTCTTCTCCCTTTCTTGCAGTGATCTCACCAAATCTCTAAGCTTGTGGACTTCATGGTCATTTGATACATCTTCCCTTACTCTCGCTGCAGGTGTGGTTGGAATGCTGTCTATATCTCGGCCAAATTCATTGAGAACCATTTCATTGAACTCTGGAAGGAGGTACCCTTCATCATCAGCAAGGCTTCTGCATTTGGGAGCCAATGGTACTAGTGCTGTGGTGGTGGTTGTCGTAGTGGTAGTGGTCGTGTGCACAGAGTTCCCACTGATAATTTTTGCCTTGGTATCCTCCTTCACAAACAAAAACCGAAGTGTATGTAAATGTCAACAGTGGCATTTTTGTATCATATTCTTTTCATTACATGGGGTAGTTCTCAGAGATGCAGTACAAGAAAAACTTAATGTGAAGGCAATTTGTATTTTGTCAGGGGAGAACTGGAAGATAAACTACCCATAATCTTTAAAGCAGGGGGACAAAAACATTGATGCGTGCAGTACTGTAAAATTGAAAACTTAACCTTGCTTTGCAAGATAAACTATTTAAAGAAGTGAAGAGGATCATCTACCAGCACATTTTTTATTTTTTATGGGCAATAATATTATATCACCTAGCACTAGCAGTCTAGAGAAGGATTTTAATCCCTGAAGAAGACAAACCGCCACTATTCAGAACCAAAAAAAATAGCACTATGAAAATGCAAAGTTTCAATCGTAGGCCACAAATAGTACGCAGGGGTATCATGAATTACTCAGCTAAATCCTTACATTTTTTAGGATCCTCAGCTCCTTGAGCCCTGTTCTGGCCTTCATGCTGCAAGCATCATCCGACTCTACAAAAACACAGGACAAACCATCACCTAATTTCATCTAGCACAGCATATAGCGAGATTGACAATCAATGCGCCATGTTGACAGGAACTTGCACATCTGCTCATTGCTGGTACCTGAGGGAGGAGGAGGAGGTGGCGGCAGCAGGAGCTGCCGGGGCGGCCGCTGGCGCCGCGAGAAGAGCAGCCCGGCGACGGAGAGCGTGACGGCCGCGCCCACCCTGAGGAAAAGTTGGGGCAAGTCCTTGGCGTCCCCGGCGCTCGGCCCACCAACGCCGCTGCTGCTGCTGCAATCACCAGGTTTGGGCATCTGACGCTGTCTACCTCGCCAAGAAGAACAGAAGCCAATCGAGAGCCACGGAGGTGATGAGAATCCAACCTTGTCGGTCGGTCACAAAAAGAGCATCCTTTTGCGCCGCGAGAGGCGGAGCCGTGCCAAATTCAAAAAAAAATTGGGCTCGAACGAGACCACACAAGGTTGTGGTGAAGAATCTGTTCTTGGAGGGAAGAAATTTTTGCAGAAAGCCAGAAAGCGCGTCAGGAAACGCGAGCTCCGGCACCTGCAAGTGGCCGGCTATACCTCCATGGCGTGGAACCGAGCGGACTGGGGGAAGAACCCAGCCCTAGCAACCAACCGGAGCTGCCCCTCAAGAAATTTGTCCCGGGGTGATCTCCGGGTGAGATAAAATTAGGCCGGCGTGCTCCGAATTCAGCTCACAGCCAACAAAAGAAGGTCAAGGGAGAGAGACAGAAAGGAGGAGAAGGAAGACGACGACGAAGAAAGGAAGCAGGACAAAATTGGGGGGCTCGTCTCTCACTTTTTCAGGTCGTTCCGTTGGCTCGTTGTTTTCCTCAAACGCAGGACAGTACAACTCCAAACGACGCCGGAAACCGAAAACTAGTTGGCCCGCCACCGCCGCCTCCTTGAGCAAGAGAGCAACAGGAGAGACGACGCATCGTCCGCTTCCGCCACAGTGCCGGCCACCTCCTCTCGCCCCTTTCTTTATTTATTCGGGGTTCTTGGCCTCTGCTTTGCTTGCCCACTCCCGTCACCTTCTCGCTGATTCCACAAACGGCTCTTACCCGGCAACACCTAATAACATGCAAAGCGAAGTGCCCCTGCTAATCTCCTCCCTCCACAGCACGGCGGCGAGATGTCGCCGTCGCCGTCGACTTCGCGTTTAATTCCGCACGCCAGTGGGACGGTGGGATTCATGGTGAGGAGGAGACGAACGCGTGAAGGCTGGTGGCCGCTGGGATGATTCACGGTTGGGGGTTCCACGCCACGCGATCCCGTCCGCCCGCCAGACACGGGGTGGGCTGTGAGCGAGAACGCGTGTTTTGCTTTGTTTGAGCGGACCGGCGATTGCCGGTCGATCGCTCCAAAGTGTTCGCATGGTGAAAAGACCTAATGCGCTTTATTTAGAGGCGTAAGCACGCTCTAAATAATAGACACGTCCACGGATATAATTCAGCAGTTGGAACTAACCTGCCTATCATGTGAAGACTGCAAGTTGCGAAGTCATGATTCATGTTGTAGGCAGTTATAGCACAAACTTAAGGGGTAGGCACTTATATCAACTCCAGGACCCCTAATTGAGCCCTTCAAAACTAAATTTAAGGGCTTAAGGCATAAAAAAATATAGTAGGACCTCTACTAAAGCTCTCAAATTTGAGGGGCCTCAAATCTCCCTCCGGTCCTCGTCATGGGGCTCTCATCCAGCCCCTAAAATAACCGTTTCAAGTGGTTACTCCTACCGCGTGCGACTCCTTTTCTGTCCGCTCAAGCGCCTCCTTGCCTATCCACTCGGGCGCAAGCCGCCCTTCCCCGTCCGTCCTCACGTCCTTCCTCAGTACGATAGCCTCCCAGTGTTGAGCCCCTCCCTGACGCGACAGGCATATCTCGGAGGCACGGGCGGGCTCCCAGCCTAGCCCACATCCCCGCTGGAGCCCCTCCCCAGCCCTCCTCGCCGGAGGCCCTTCCCCGGTCATGCTCGTCACTGTCAAAGCCCTCCCAGTCTACCAAGCATAGCATGGCTGTGTTTGTTAATTTGGAGAAGATAGGAAAGAGGATGCAAGTGATATGAGTCATTCTCTTGTTAGAATGAATTTGAGGACCTTGTTTGAGGGCTCTTCCTAGAATGCAATCCAGGAAACAAGACTCTTAAAAGTAGAGAAACCCCCAAATAAATCATTTTCTTGTTAGAATGAATTTGAGAATCTTGTTTGAGGGCTCTTCCTAGAGTGTAGTCCAGAAAACAGGACTCAAAAGTAGAGAAGCCCTCAAATAAAAACCGATCCTGTATTGAGAGCTATCGGTGGAGTAGCTATATAGCACAAAGTCAAGGGGTATTTGGTTTGGAAAAAGAACCTCATTCTGAATAAAGTGATGCACCCATAATTCTGATAAAAATAACTCTACTTCTCATATTTATAAATTAACTATTAGTTTGTGTGTAATAAGACAGAAGCAACTCATCGCATATCATAAACAAAACAAAAAGAGCTGAGAAATGGCAAGATGATGGACTAACACATTCTTCAAACCAAACGCGCAAAATAGCGAGTAATGGTGTATCGTGATTAAATCTATATTTGTCCCGCAGTTCAATTGGATAGATCATACCAAACTGCAACCTTCAACAACATACACGCCCATTGCCACAAAAAAAACACAAACTTAGACAAATACTGAAAAATTTAAGCTTTGTGAACGCCTGCATGACAACCAAAAAAAAAAACAATCCTCAGCAAAATTAAGCCAACCAAGTACCTGATCCATATATACAAAAAAAAAACAGCAACAAATCTTTCCCAAAAATTCTAACAATACAGCAACTGCATGCGAAAAAGCTGGTTTTTATACATAACTAAAAACTAACATGAGACTTAAAATTAAAAAAAAAACTATTTTATTATCAGACCTGAATCACTGAAACTGGGATTGGACATCTGGTCTTAAAAACTTGTTAACTTGATGATGCCTAAATGAGAAATATTCTTAAAAAAATGGCCCAATTTCTTCAAAATGTAATAAAATATTTAATCTTATAAACCCCAATTTAACATAATTCAAACATTACCTGCTTATTCAAAACCCCTACTAGGGGGTAACAGTAAAGTTCACAGGCCAAAAATATCCTTGCTTTCCAAATTACTATATCATGGGCTCTTAGTAGCACAGTCAATTTCGACTTGCCATAGAAATTTTTAAGCAAGAACTATAACAAAACAGAAGCAGGATCATCACGGCAACATATGGCAACTAATCTTGAATAAACATCAGCACGTTAACATTTGTCTTAAATCAATCTTAACAGGAAAAAGAGCCCTCTATTTGATGCCTCGCCCCTCTTCCAGCTCAACATCAGTGCAAAAGACAACACTTTAAACAAAAAAAAAATATATATGTTTCCCACCAGCTCTTGGAGATTAGCTTAGGTTATCTATAATTCTATGGTGTCTAAATCCTAAACCCTACAATGAATGGATCAACTAAACCCGTTTCTTATGTACAAGGAAAACAAAGTTGGGTGAGTGACTGGACAAAAGGTTAACCATGCACTGTAAGTCATTAAGTCTATATAGGCAGGCAACTATCAGCATTCTACTTTGTACATGCTTCCCCTGACTGGGCGAACAAAGAACTGACTAACTCCCTAGCCTTCCTTTTATCAACTCCCAAAAAACTTGAGTTGCATTAAGCTCTCCTCATGAGCACTCCTGTTATCCGGAATGCTTTCACCGCCAAAATATTGTTGGGTCATTGCTATAAACTGCGCGATCCTGGATCTCCAAGATAGATACATGCCAATCAACAAGCTTTGCTTGAATGCATTTGCATAGCACAAGTCCTGTAGGGAATAGCCACCAGCTGGTTTCCTCCCTGCCAAGAGTTCCGAGGTTAAGGTTCCTAGGTAAAAGATATGGCAAGCCAACGGCAATACGGCATTCAGGTACAGGGAGGAAATAAACACTTACCCGCCAAAATTCCATGGCTGCATGCTTGGATGTTTTTTGTTTGATGACTTATAATGCAGAAATCCACATACAGAAGCCACAACCTGCGAGTGATAGAGCACTTGTAGGTAAAAACCATAAAACATGATTCCTATTTTTCTTTAGAAAAAAGGAATATAACATTCCACCTCCAACATTCACAAGTGAATGTGTGCAGCCAATTACAACAGATTTGTAGTACTTAGATTACACTCCACCAAACATGGTACAAAACATGGAACAAATAAAAGAGACTAAGTCCCTATCCTATTCCTTCTTCGATACACAACTTGCTGAAGAGCTTCAACCTCATTGCCTCCATCAAGCGACTGTATTCCTCTAGTGAAAACAGCAGTACTCAGAGCATCACATCGATGCTTGATAGGAAAGAATTCCATCAAATACTTTGATATTCTCAACCGAGCTGTCCTCTCGCCACTGGCCAAAACCTATAACCTCCCTGAGACCTCCTAACACCGTCTAGCGGATCAAGAAACAAGTAAAGATACATTGCTGAAAGCCGTCGATGAAACAAGACGAGTACACACCTACAACAGGCTATCCCAAGCTACCAAGAGAGATAGGAAGACTACATCCTGTATAGAAACATAACAAAGGAGCAGTGGCAAAGCCAAACGGCAAGCATTGGAAGTGCCTAGCGACGCCTTCAGAAAGGTAACGATGTCAAAGACACCGACGATGCTAGCCAACAATGGAAAGGTTTTCACCAGCAATCACCAACTGGATGGGTAGAAGAGGTACAAAGAGGATGCCTCCAAGGAGAATGTGGTGTCCTAAGACGTCGCGTCCGAGCTTTCGCCCTGATCTCACAGAACCCACCCACCCAGGTTGCCCATCCTAAGTCCAGATGCTAGTGACATGGGCTTTCCCTGCCACTACGCCCACCACGAGCGTCCTCGCTGCGTTCTCCGCACCAGTCAGGAGACCGCCGCCGACCACAACTAGGAGATGGAGATAGGGAGTGGAGAAGTGACGGGAGGAGACGACAGTGCCGAGTGGCGTCCAGCGCTAGTGCCACCCCAGCAGAATCCATGACCTGGACCACCGCCCTTGGGTCCACCAAGGCAGACGGCACTGCAGGGGCTATGTCAGCCTCCCCTCCAGCCATCGTGCCCGCAGCACACCATTCACGGCCTGGAAACCACAGCAGCAACCCCCAAGCCAATCTACAAGGAACAGCACTGGAACCAGGGAGATCTGGCCACCACCGAGCTGATGGGCTGGAAGGCTGCCACCAAACTCCACTGTTGCCATGGTTGCTGTCGAACTTTATGGGAGGAAACAGATGGGAAGAGGGAAAGGGCCCCGTAGCCGCCGTCCTTGCGGCCGCACGGGCTTCCGGCCGCGTGCTCAAGCGACGGCAAGGCAGGGGGAGTAGGGGAGGGGTGGCCACGGAGGCAAGTACATAACACGATTCCTGTAGCTACAGTGAAGAAAGTCAGCAGTCACCCTTCCTGTGAAAACTGTATAGCATATGCATGCAAAGTATGTAAAAACAGTATGCAAATGGGAAATCAGGAAAAGTTCAAAACAAAACCAGCCAGATCACACTTCAACCCGACAAACCACTGGGGAAAAAACAGCACTACTGAGTTTTACATGAGATAAATTTGTGGGTAGGAATAAGGTTCTCAGCGTTCAGGCTCTATATTTTGCTTATGCAAGTATATGACAATGTTCATGCTAGAACTCCTAATGGCAATATGGAATCCCCAACAAATGCTCAAGCAGACAGCAATGATTAAACTCCCTATGATTCTGAACTTAGCAACCTAATGAGCTTGTTAGAGCGAAGTCCAGGTATAGGCAAAGATGGATGAGTACTTACAACATTAACCAGTGATATAATATTCCACAAGGCATAGACACGAGCAAGACCAGCTGACCGCCTCTGTCCATGACTAAAAAGAGCATTTATCCCAGCAGGAAATGGTGCCAGTATCCCAAGAGGAAGAATGAACAAGACTAACAAAACATCAACCATAGAATATGAATATAGTTGGAGGAAAGTAAGCAAGACTAAACTGAAATCTGCAAGAAGCAGTATTGAGATGACTAAGCCGACGAGGTCCTGCAGTTGAAAGCAAAAGAACCATGGTGAGTTCAAAATGCAGAAAATCCCGCTATGCACACACTGCGGCTATGTTACTATAGTTGTGAAAATGATAGTCACCTGATGTCCAACTGGTTTTGTATTGTGCAAGATAAGAGAGAGAGGGTAAAACAAATTTCTCCTGTCATTAAGCATCCTTAGATTGTCAACATTGAGAATGGTGCCAGTTATCCTTTTACGCAGAGCATCATTGGTCCTTGAGTGGCCCATTTGAGAGTCAGCATACGTATTTTGGTTTCTGTTAGAGGAAGTGATTAGAGAGATATGACGATCAGAGGGGCAGAATACAAATGCCCAGGCAAGCAAGAAATGACTCACACTGAATGTTGATCGGTTTGAATTGTAGAGCCATCTTGAAGTTCAGCGGTCACCGCTTCCCCCACAGCATGAAGAACAAGACCAAACTGACAGTAACCTAATGCTGTAGCTTGGAACCATGCAAGGTCAACACGCACACGGTACGTGTTCAATGCAGGATTTGCATGACTTTCAAGCCATTTGAACACAGGAAGAAATGATGTGTTTAGATTTCCATGACAAACCAAACGCAACTGGGCATTCAATCCAGCTACAAGACGATGCCATATTGATGATGGCACAACCTATAAAAGAGACTAATAAGGTGAGAGAATAATTGGTTTAATTCAGCAATTCAGTACAATCTGAAATGTTTCAAAATCAACCTGACTTATAAGAGTTGTGATCACTCTGTCACTATGAAGTGAAAATGGAGCCATATAACTTCCATCGCCTCCAAAGATCAGGGACACTGGAAACCTTTGATGAAGCCGAGGGGGAAGATCAGTCCTTTTCTCATCCCCACCAAGGAAGAAATCTAGATAACCCAGCATTAAATCTGGAGTAGCAGCTACCTATCAATTTGAAAACAAGAAATCATCAATCCGTAATATGACATGAGACAATCACATATATAACAATTGGCAAGCCTAATGCAACCTATGCTTTCCAATATGACTAAAGTTGCAGGTAATGCGCAGCCACGTACGGTGGTCTTGCATGTTCATGGATACTACTTACCGATTTTGCCCCAGATAATCCAAGCATGAAACTGAAAGATCAGAAAAGAGCTGCCATGGATGGTCCCTCGGTGAAGAGGCTTCTGTCCTACCCTATTGAGACTCGGTTCTCTGTGCTGCTCGGGCCCGGCGCTCCTCCCCCTCCCCCTCCGCCATCTCATGCTGGGAGCGGAGGCGGTGAGGGTCCCTCTGATCGACGGAGGCGCCGCCGTCCATCTTCCCCGACGTCGTCTGATTCCTCCGCGACGGGCGATGAGGGAGGTGGTTCTCGACGTCGGCCTGTCCTCGAGCGGGTGGGTCCTTCCTCGTCATGCGTCGTCCACAGTGGCGGAGCCAGGATTTATACTCAGGGGGGGCCGGCCGTCAGGAATTATACTTAGGGGGGGCCGGCTCGGTCTTTTTCATTGCGATAATTTTATTATCTAGTTGTGTTTTGTATAATTATATTATCTAGAAGATATTAATAGGTATATATGACAAGAATTTTATATAATCTCTCTACAATATAAATAAAAAAATATTAAGTCATACAACTATTTTTTTGTTGTTGTGAAACATTGGGGGTGCCATGGCCTGCCAAGGTTCACTCCGCCAGGGTCGTCCACGTGGTGGATTCTTCCTGACGGCGCGACATGGCGGCCTCTTCTGCCCATGTTCTTCCGGAACCTGGTCGCACATTCGAGGAGAAGAGCGATGTAGCTCGGGGCTCCCCAGACGCTGAACCCCTCGGGCTTGCGGACATTAATCTAGCTGCGGCTGCCAACGGTTTGGAGGGCTCTAACGATGGCAGCCCATCAATGGTCTCTCCTACACTTGTGCGATTCGAAGTGCTAGAGGATCTGGAGCTCCCCTCTCTGGGCGCTGCGTTCCACAGGGCGGTCTCTCTTGGGCTGTCGCCCACTCCCAGTACCAGAAACTTGGTGGCCGAAATTTCCACTGGGCTTCTGATGAGCGGCTTCAGGACTTCGTCTGTGAGGCTGGGGACCATGGTGAGGCGACGGAGTGCCTACCAAGGTCCTCACCGTGTTATATCAGTCTCTCCTCCGAAAACAGGCAATCAGCGATATCTATGCAGGCCTCGCCTCGGACTCCTCCACCTTCCCCTCCCATCCCTGTTTTCAACCTCCTGGTCACCCAGCAACATCTCCTATCAAAACTCTGGTGAAGCCAATCTTGGTTTATTCTCGGCGTTGCTTAATCCCTTCCAGGTTACCCAAACAGTCGGGGTTGAGGCTGCGTGAGCTTGCTGCCCCATCTCCGCCTCCTCACCGATGAATGCAGCGCTCTATATATCTGCTGCTGACCCAGGCTAATGCTCTGTTGACCCGGCTACTTAGGGGCGGGGCCTCTCCAGGTTGTTTTAGCCTTTCTGCAACTTTTCAGTCAAATGTGAGCCCTTCCTTCAAGCCGGTGGATGTGGGTGTCATTCAGAGGCCCTTACCTCCTTGCCTCCTTATAATGCTACCATGTCCCAAATGCGAGTCACCTTTGGCTGCCTTCATCAACAAACTTGCTCGGCGCTAGGAGGCCTTCTCCTGTCCCGGCCATCAATAAGCGGCGAGGCAAGACCGTACCAATAGGTGACACCCCCCGACGCAGCCGCCGCCTTGCTGGTGCGAAGTCTGAATTTGGACTCAACGACCTAGAAAGGAGATCGAAGAAGAAGGCAATGAGGACTCTTGAACTCATTGAGGAGCATGAAGGTATAGATCAACAGGCCCTGGATGAATATGCGAAATTGTTTGAGCAGCCCATGCCAGATGCTCATCTCCAGGCTCTGGCAGCTCTTTTCCATTGGTCTCTTCCTGAAAATCTGGATGACGGAGAGGGTGCTGTGCTGCTGTGTTAAGTCTCCTGATGTCTTTTCTTGGTCGTTTGACATTATTGTAATTTATGGATCCTTCCAAAATTCTGATTTGGAATGTTAGGGGTTTGAATTCTTCATCCAGACAAGACTCTCTGCGGTCTCTTGTGGTTTCTTCGCGGTCGGATATTGTGTGTGTTCAGGAAACAAAAATTGCAAGCTTCTCTCGCAGGATTATTCTCTCAGCTCTTGGGGCTGATTTCTCTGATTATGCTGTTGTCCCCTCCGCTGGTGCTAGTGGGGGCATTCTGATTGCCTGGAGACGTCATATCGGTGTTTCTGGAGTCCAGAGGATTGATAATCACAGTGTAACAGTTCAGTTTGCTGCTGAGGATGGGCAAGCGTGGTGGTTAACTTGTGTCTATGGGCCGCAAGGAAATGAAGATAAAATCCATTTTCTGCAGGAACTACGTGATATCCGAGCAGCTTGCCCAGGGCCGTGGATGATTGCCGGGGATTTCAATCTAATTTATAAGGATGAGGACAAGAATAATGCTAATTTTAATAGGGCCATGATGGGTCGTTTCAGAAGGTTTATCAATGATCTTGCTCTCAAAGAGATTCCGCTGCATGGCCGCAAATTTACGTGGTCAAATCAGCAGGTTTTCCCTACTCTAGTGAAGTTGGACAGAGTTCTATGCACTGTGGACTGGGAGGACAGATTTCCTAATTGTTTGTTACAGAGTTTGGCTTCGGATGATTCGGATCACTGCCCCCTTTTGCTTGGCCTAAGGGATAACAACACTCAGGGTCGTCGCAGGTTTCATTTTGAGTCCTTCTGGCCCAAACTGGATGGCTTTCAGGAAGCCGTCTCTGCATCCTGGACCTCGGTTCCTGCTGCTCCATGTCCTTTCATAACTTTGGCAAGAAAATTCAAGGCTACCACCACAGGTTTGCAGAGTTGGAGCGACCAGATGGTCGGTCAGGTGAATTTCCAGCTTGCTTTATCTAGGGAAATTCTCCATCAGTTTGAGATCGCCCAAGATAGTCGTCAATTATCCTCAGGGGAATTGTGGTTCAAAAACTGTCTAAAAAAGCACAGCTTAGTTCTAGCTTCCCTTCAACGCACAATTGCTCGGCTGCGCTCAAGGATTAGTTGGCTCCGTGATGGAGATGCAAATACAAAGCTCTTCCATCTTCATGCTCGTCACCGCAAGAGGAAGAACTTTATTGGAAAATTGTCGCTGGTGAGCAATTTTGCACTAGTCATGAGGATAAAGCTGCAGCTATTGATGATTTCTATGAAAATTTGCTGGGTAGCTGTCCTGACAGGGAGTACAGTATCAATTTAAATGAGTTACAAATTGTTGCGCATGACCTTGCTGATCTCGAACTCCCTTTTAGTGAGGAAGAAGTGTGGAATACTATTAAAATCTTACCTTCAGACAAAGCTCCCGGGCCAGATGGCTTCACGGGTCGCTTCTATAAGGCTTGCTGGCCCATCATAAAGGAAGATATTATGTTGGCGGTTTCAGCAGTTTGGAACAGGAAGTTTGTGAACTTGGGCGTCCTCAACTCAGCCTATATTACTCTTCTCCCTAAAAAAGATGGTGCTGATCAGCCTAAAGATTTTCGACCCATAAGTCTGGTTCATAGCTTCGCCAAATTAATCACAAAAATGATGGCTAATCGCCTTGCTGGTCGTCTACAGCAAATGGTCTCTCCGATTCAAAGCGCCTTCATAAAAGGGCGATTCATACAGGATAACTTCATGTTGGTTCAGCAAACGGCGAGGCTTCTTCATCAGCAAAAGCAGCCTCGGATTCTTCTCAAGTTAGATATCTCCAAGGCCTTTGATTCTGTGTCGTGGCCTTTCCTCCTAGAGGTACTGCAGCAGCTTGGTTTCGGGCAATTATGGAGAGATATCATCAGCGGGCTGCTCTCCTCGTCTTCAACCCAAGTGCTTTTAAATGGGGTGCCTGGGGACCTTATTCATCATCGCCGAGGATTGCGGCAAGGTGACCCCCTCTCTCCCATGCTTTTTATCTTGATAATGGATGTGTTGGGGCATATGATTACTAAGGCCACCAGTGAGGGTTTGCTGCTACCCCTGTCATCTCGTGGTTTACAGCACCGCATCTCTATGTATGCTGATGATGTGGCCCTCTTTCTTCGCCCGGAGTCTGGGGATATCACTACAACCATGGATATTCTTAATCTGTTCGGTGAAGCTTCTGGGCTCAAGACTAATCTGCAGAAAAGTACAGTGATCCCTATCAGGTGTGCTGAATTGGAGATTGCTACAATACAAAACCTGCTGCCCTGCCCTCTTTCAGAATTCCCATGCAGATACTTAGGTGTGCCCCTATCTTTAAGAAAACTAACTAAACAACAAGTGCAGCCCATTATTGACCGCATTGCAGATCAACTACCTAGTTGGAAGGCAGATCTAGTGACAAGGGCTGGAAGAAGAGTACTAGTACAATCTGTTCTTACTGGGATGCTCATTTACTTGGCTATGGCCTTTGATTTTCCTACATGGGCTTTCAAAGCGGTGGATAAAATCCGGCGCGGTTTTCTTTGGAGAGGCCGTAAAGATGCAAAAGGTGGACATTGTCTGGTGGCCTGGGTCAAAGTTTGTCGACCACCGGAGCTGGGAGGTCTAGGAATTTCAGATCTCAAGTCTCTTGGCTGGTCCTTGCGCATGAGATGGGTTTGGCTGCAGAAAACAGAACCTCATCGTCCTTGGGCTGCTCTCCCATTACATGTGCCTGAGCAAGTGAGAGCCTTCTTCTCTCTAGCTGTGAATTCTATAGTTGGAGATGGTGCAAATACTATTTTCTGGACAGATAGGTGGCTCCATGGGCAATGCATTGCAGACCTTGCCCCTCGCCTTTTTGGAGCTATTCCCAAGAGGAGGGTTAAGCAGCGCACTGTCCAGGACGCTCTCACTAACCATGCTTGGATTTCGGACATTCAGGGAGCTCGTACAGTAGGTGTGTTGGTGGAATTTCTCCAATTATGGGATTTATTGATGGATTTTCAGCTGCAGCCGGAGGTTGAGGATAGACACATATGGAGGCTCTCCTCCAACGGACAATACTCGGCTAAGTCGGCATATGATGGGTTCTTTTTGGGTTCTACTCTCTTTGGACCATGGGAAAGAATCTGGAAATCTTGGGCACCGCCTAAGTGTCGCTTCTTTATGTGGCTGGTCGCGCACAACAGGTGTTGGACGGCTGATCGCCTGGCACGTCGCGGGTTGCCTCATCCTGAATATTGTCCTCTCTGTGACCAAGAAGAAGAGACTATTGACCATCTCCTTGTCCACTGTGTGTTCGCAAGAGAATTTTGGTTCATTCTGCTCAGACAGGTCGGTCTTCAGATTCTGTCCCCTCAGCCTACAGAGTTGTCCTTCCATGCTTGGTGGGAGAAAGCTAGCAGCAGCACCGCTGATGGGCTGATAAGGCAAGGACTTAATTCGCTTATTATACTTGGAGCATGGACTATTTGGAACCATCGCAATGGATGTGTTTTCGATGGAGCAGCTCCAAGCTTAGCTGGTGCTCTGATTTTAGCTGGCGAGGAACGCCGCTTGTGGTCTATGGCAGGGGCTCGAGGATTATCTTTCCTGACTGCCCTCCTCCCCGGTAGTTAGAGTGTCTAACTCAGTAGTGGTCGTCTTGTGTGTTTATGTCAACGACGCGAGTGTAATCCTAGAAACTGGGGTGTGTGCGTGTGTGTGTGGTGTGTAAGGTGTTGTTTGGGCTCTTGCCCTTTATTCTCTTCTTAATTTAATGAAGCGCAGCTCTCCTGCGTTTTCGAGGAAAAAAAAAGAAAAGAGCTGCAAATAAAGCAGAAAACAAAAGATACATACCTTCAGCCCCTCATAAAGTGCACGCGAACGGCAGGACCGTAAACATGAATGATCATATTCGGAACGAACAAATTCACGGAGTTTTTGTAATTTCTTTCTCCTACACCACTGTTGCCACGACCATGCCAGGGGATATGAAAGTATACATAGGATGCTATAAACTGAACCTTCCCACCACTGATAGGCTGCAAGAGCATTGATCTCATCAACAAATTTGTTAAATGCATCCTCATACCTGAAAAAGGAAAGAGCCAGGAGGACATTCAACGGCTAGGAAAATTTTGGATACAAGAAGAAATTAGTAAATAATGGAAATACAAACAACAAACAAAGTATGGGACTACATACACAATCTCTGAAATCTGCTCTGGCGGGGTGTGTGGGAGATGCCAAGGTTCACTGAAGGTGTTTGGGCCCATGAAATACATCCTGTGCACATGACAGTGAGATTCTTCTGCCCTGTTAGTCTCCAATACCTGCCACATTAGCAGAAATTTCAGTAACATTAGAAATAATCATACGACAGCTTATTAAGGGAATCAGCACAACAGAATGGATTTCACCTCGTTCAGTGATTCAAGGAAGGGAAAAGAGTGATCAATTTGGGAGCTGTGCTGAGTTGGTGCTGGCCCAGGCAACTCATCAGTACCAACAAACTTCATCCGAGCAATACTCAAAACAAGAGCTAATAAAACGAGAAGGCCAGAAAGAAGCAGACCAAACAACCAAGGTCCACCAAACGTGTATATCAGCTCTTCAAGGGCAGTAAAACAGTGAGGCATGCGATATCTATCAGACACACATTTGTATGGGCATGGGGTTTCAGCAACACCTCCTGTCAAAAAACATAATGTTAAGTTTATAACATCAGGCGAACTGACAAACATTGCATAGTTAACAAAAACTTTCAGAAACAGAAAAAATCGAATGGAGTTAAATAACCAAAAAGAAAACAGAAGTAACCCACATGAATGAACAAAAAATATATATATGTGTGACCCAGGCTAATGCCACTATATACTACTTCCGATTCCAAACGTAGGTTGTTTTAGCCTTTTTCAACTTTTCTCCAAATGAAGGTCAATTTAGATCATATGTGTCTTTTACCTTTTCTTCCTTCCTTGCCCTACTTATAATGCTACCATTCTCACAAATGAATGAGTCACCTTTCCAAATACATAATAAATGACGGGAACTAAAGTCATTTTATCTGCTTCCTTAATTCTTGTTGACAAGTCTAAAACGACCAACATTTGGATCGGAGGTAGTACATTCTAATATCACTTAAGAAAGGTGGACGACACCATTAAAACGTTTTCTTTGTAGACACACCTATTAGACAAAGGAGTGCATATAAAAATCCTGTCAGGAACAGACTCCAGAAGCATATTGTTCTGGTCTGCTAATGCATGGGCTTGATCTGCAGTTTAATTAATGTTTGTCACACAAGATGAGAACACAGCAAGAACTACCTCGGACGCTTATATATACAGCACGGCGAGGTAGCTCATTTGGAGGGCATGGTGAGCACATTGACTTAGATGATCCAGTAACATTCTTGTATGTTCCTGAAGGACATTCCTGCGTTTAGCCACAGAAAGCATTGCAACATTGTAAGCACTGTACAAGTAGCAATAGCCAGTCAAACTAAAAACTAGAGGCATGCTTTAAGGTTTTTTCTAGGTTGACAAGTGTATGTTTATGTTTATGCCATGTGATTGTACAAATAGACAGTAAACTACAATAACAAGGCCTTTTAGTCAACAAGACCATTTGGGGTAGAGATGAAACCCAACAAGAGTCACAAGGAACAGTAAAAACAAAGAGAGGTACTAATAATAATAATAACACTAACCTATTAAGCTACCAAATAGGTCGCTGCTAAACTGTGGCCATTCCAAAAGTTAGCTACTACATTAAATTGCGTCCTCAATACACAACAAAATTAAAACAGGAACCAATCTTCTGAATGTAACACATTATTATGTGATGTGGCCCAAAAGAGTTAAGGCAGCACATCTCATGTCTCACAAGTTACCTTGCAAAATGTTCCATAAAGACCTTTTGGGCAATCCTTTCCTGTGATGGTTCCATTCTCACCAGAGAAACCTTGCCCTTCACTGACTCCTCCTCTGTAGCAGAAACAAATGTGGTTAGCTCAGAGATTTAGCAATCTCCTACGCATTAACACCCCACCCCCACCCCAAAAGAATAAGGTTTGAAAGCACTCAATGCATATTGCATCATCCAACAACAAATACGATAAAAGTTCAGGTTCAAAAAGCTTGACCATTGGGAGAAGATATCTCCCTGGCTGTCTTAACGTAGGGGAGAACCAAATCCTGGAAGGTACTCACATGACCTACAAGCACCCCAGTTCAAGCCCGAGCAGGCAGCCTCTCAACTGGAGTCAATAAATGCAGAGACTCAAAAAGTTCATAGAACCCAAATGTCCAAAACAGAAATGATAAAAAGGCAAATACTAAAATGTGGAAGGGGTGAAAAAGGCAGTAACAGGAGAAAGCAACTGGTACTAACAAACCAAAGGTGACCGAAAGTTATGTTAAAAGTGAATAATACTAGCTCATAATCATATAAATATTGAAACCATACTAAAAGTGCCATACATATGAAAGATGCCAGTACTGTTCCAACCTGAATATTGCCATGTAGGATTAAAACTAAACAATCATGCAGACACGACGCACACCAAAAACAGGCCTTTAACATAATTCAAAACTTGTAAAACAAAAGGCGAAGGGCTAACAGCCTGACAAGAAGCATTAGAATTAAAACAAACCTTGCAAGTATTGTTCCTTTAACGGTTGCAAAAGGAATATAATCATCTCCAGTGGGAATATCGGACCAGTGGAAGTGAATCCGACCCCCTCCACCTCCACCACTGCCATTGCTTCCAACTCCCCCAACACTAGAAAGTACAGAGTCCTTCTTTAGGAGTAAAGTCCTCACAAAAAGAAGAATTGTACCACCAGAACCACCACCAGGTCCTCCAATTGTGGCATGAGATATCAAACCAGTAAAATTACCACCATTTGCCTCAATTGAGCCAGAAAGGGAGAGGTTTGGCAGAGATTGTTCGTAAGAACCCATCACTAAAAATTTGCACAAGGACAATGCTGTTAAAGAGGAACAATGACTGAACAGAGGGCAACATCGATACATATACAATATTTGATACCTATTATACCACCACCAGCAGTTGAAGATCCACTGACATTACCACTGCCACTGCCAAGTTCACATGGTAAATCAGCATGACCATATGCAGATCCACCCTCTGCATGACCACCATTATAAATGCCATCGCCCCCTTTACCACCATGCCCACCTCCACCACTAAGCCCACTGCTTAACATTTTTCCTTGCCCAATTCCACCTCGGCAACCTGCAAACAGAAGAAACTTAAAATTGTAAAATAGCTAGCAAAAGTTGTGTCAATAATAAAGAAAAAGAATCTCCAAAAAACAGTACATGTATGCATTAAATTCCAATAAACCAACCAGTATGATTTCAAATACATGTGGTTGTTCAATCTGGATTATTTATTCATTATATCGTTTCAAATAAAATATATATTTTTCAATATACCCCTCATGGCCAACTGATAGAGAAATACCCCTCACGGCCAACTGATAGAGAATTAAGCCAGCTTGTCAAAAATCAGACAACCGCAAATCAAGGTTAGTTATTTGGAGTCAATTTCAGACTGCCCTAGCCCTAATGAGTAGTGTTTGGGAGTTCACTCCTGTTGTGGTCATTTTCTGTTTCTTGTCAAGGGTGCGCACGTAACTGTTTCTTCTCAAGGGTTATCTGCGTGTTCGAGAAAAAAAAAAAAAGAAAATTCACAAACCTAACAAATTCATGCCTAGCATGACAAATTTGGCGAATACGCCAGACTGGCCATGAATGAGGAATAGTAGTCATGAAGTAGTAGTTTTGTGAGAAGCCAACCCAAAATAGAGGTGGCCTGGTGTATTTGGATTTGGAAAATGGACACAAACTGTCTTAGGTCTGTGACTATTAGCCCAAAATATTGGTAGTTTTGTTGACATTTACTATAGTTCGCAAATATATAGTTATCAAAAGCTTGGACGTGTCTTTGTCCAGCGGAAAAAAACTGAGAATTGAATGCTTTGAATCCGTGGAATGAGAGAGAAAAGCATGAACTAAGCTATTTGTATGCACCACCACCACCAAGGGCCACAAAAAAGATTATTTAAATTATGTATAACAGTATAAGAAAGGTAGATTAGTAATAGTAGCAAAATAAGAACAATATTTATGGTATTGGTGCCAAATATCCTTATATCCTTAATTTTTTACACTAAACATTTGGAACATTCTATAAGATATATTTTTGAAAGGCAGCCTATTATAAGATATATTTGTTGCTACAACATTATCGTCCCAGAGCAAAATAATAAACAGGTCATGATTATCAGTTACAAGAGATTTTTTTTTTAACAGAGCAATGGTGTAAGGTAGCTATCATGGAAGATCTACTACATATTTTTTTTACTTTGGGAATACATACATTAACTCCGCCTATGTTGTCTCAACATAGCAGGTCCCAAGCCCTGGTAAAGGAGGGTCGTGATAGGCGTGGCGAGCCAACGTTAAATCTAACCATTCTAATGGAGATGAAACCCGAAAGAAAACCATTGGGGTGTAACCCTCTTAGCGACGCGCCATATCGGAACCTGGGTATGGTGTTAAATGGGCAAGGGCCGGGTCGGCACCCCCTTGGTGGCGCGCCATATCGCGATCTGGGCATGGTGTCAAGTGAGTAAGGATCGGGTCGTCGCTTCCTTTGTGGCGCGCTACATCGGCACCCGGGTGTAGTGAAAAATGAGCAAGGGTCTTCACATCTGAATCGACGGGTGCGAAGGGTAAGGAAGCTAGTCAAACCAACTAGGATCCATTTAGGTAGTTAGAATGTAGGGTCGCTTACAGGTAAGTTAAGAGAATTAGTTGATACAGCGACTAGGAGGCGTGTAAATATATTATGCGTTTAAGAGCCTAAATGGAAGGGTCAGAAGGCGAAGGAGGTGGACAATACAGGTTTCAAGCTTTGGTACACAGGGACAGTCGCGAATAGAAATGGAGTAGGAGTTTTGATTCATAAGAGCCTCAAGAATGGTGTGGTGGGAGTGAGAAGACAAGGAGATAGGATTATCTTAGTCAAGCTTGTCGTTCGTGATATGGTCTTAAATGTAATTAGTGCGTATGCCCCCCAAGTAGGTCTCGGCGAGAGTGTTAAGAGACAGTTCTGGGAAGACTTAGATGGCCTGATTAGAGTTGTCCCCAGTAGTGAGAAGCTTTTTATAGGATGAGATCTTAATGGGCATGTAGGTACTACAAGCGTAGGTTTCGAGGCAGTTCATGGAGGTTTTGGGTATGGTAGTATGAATCAGGAGGGGGAGGAAGTTCTAGACTTCATGGTAGTTTTTGACCTGATGATAGCCAACATTTTCTTTAGAAAGAGAGAATCTCATCTAGTGACCTTCAGTAGCGGACAACACTAGCCAGATTGACTTTGTCCTCGCAAGAAGAAAGGACAAACGAGCATACTTGGGTTGCAAGGTGATACCAGGGGAGTGTGTTGTTTCTCAACATAAGCTTTTGGTGGCAGACTTTAGTTTTCATGTGTGTGCCCGTAGGGATAAACAAGCTAAGACTGAAAGAACAAAATGGTGGAAACTGGAAGGGGAGACGTCAGAGGTATTCAGGAAAAGGGTTATCAAAGAGGGCTCCTGGAAGGAAGAAGATGACATAAACAACATGTACGAGAAGATGACAACCAACATTCGGAAGGTGGCCTCAGAGGTGAGTGGAGTAACCAAATGAAGTGGAGGCGAGGCTAAAGGTACTTAGTGGTGAAACGAGGAAGCCCAAAGGGCTATTAAGGAGAAGAAAGAATGCTATAGACGCTTGTACCATGACAAGAGTGTGGACAACATAGAGAAGTACAAGGTGACAAAGAAGACTACAAAGCGAGTTGTAAGTGTGGCAAAGGGTAGAGCGTACGATGATCTTTACCAACATTTGAGTACGAAGAAAGGAGAGAAGGACATTTATAGGATGGCTAGGGTTCGTGAGAGAAAGACAAGGGACTTCAACTAAGTTAAGTGCATTAAGGATGAAAGGGAGCACCTCTTGGTGAAGGAGGATGAGATCCGACATCGATGGCAAGAGTATTTTGACAAATTGTTCAATGGTGAGAATACGGACACAACCTTTCAGTTGGATGACTCTTTTGATGACACCAATAGGCGCTTTGTGCAGAGAATCCAAGAATCTGAAGTCAGAGAGGCATTGAAAAGGATGAAAGGAGGTAAGGCGATGGGACTGGATGGTATCCCAATCGAGGTGTGGAGATGCCTCGGGGACATAGCTATAGCATGGCTAACCAAGCTGTTCAACCATATTTTTCGATCGAACAAGATGCCAGACGAGTGGAGAAGTATATTGGTACCGATCTACAAGAATAAAGGAGATATTCAAAGTTGTACTAATTACCGGGGAATTAAGTTGATGAGCCATACTATGAAGCTATGAGAGAGTTATCGAGCATCGCTTGAGAGCACTAACGCGGGTCTCTATGAACCAATTTGATTTCATGCCCGGAAGGTCAACCATGGAAGCCATTTTCTTAATAAAACAAGTTATGAAGCGGTATAGGGAGAAGAAGGACCTACACATGATTTTTATTGACTTGGAAAAGGCTTATGATAAAATACCAAGGAATGTTATGTGGTGGGCTTTGGACAAACATAAAGTCCCAACGAAGTACGTCGGGCTCATTAAGGACATGTACAACAATTTTGTGACTAGTGTTCGAACAAGTGATGGAGACACGAATGACTTCCCGATTAGGATAGGTAGGATAGGACTAAATCAAGGGTCAGCTTTGAGCCCTTATCTGTTTGCCTTAGTGATGGATGAGGTCACAAAGGACATACAAGGGGACATCCCTTGGTGTATGCTTTTCACAGACGATGTAGTGCTAATTGATGAAAGCCGGACAGAATTGAATCAGAAACTGAAGTTATGGCGAAAAACTTTGGAGTCCAAAGGTTTTAGATTCAGTAGAACTAAAACTGAGTATATGAGATGTGACTTCGGCACTACTACTCAGGAGGAGGAAGATATTGGTTTGGAGGGTCAAGTAATGCCTAGGAAGAATACCTTTCGATATTTAGGATCAATGCTACAGAAAGACGGGGATATTGATGAAGATGTTAGCCATAGAATCAAAGTAGGGTGGATGAAGTGGCACCAAGCATCTGGTGTCCTATGTGATAAAAAGGTACCACATAAGCTAAAAGGCAAGTTTTATAGGACGACGATTAGACCTGCTATGTTGTATGGTGTAGAATGTTGGCCTACGAAAAGACGACATGTTCAACAGATAAGTGTCGTGGAAATGCGTATGTTGCGTTGGATTTGCGGTCATAGAAGAAGGGATCGAGTTCGGAAAGATGATATACGTGATAGATTAGGGGTAGCACCAATTGAAGAAAAGCTTGTCCAACACTGGTTGAGATGGTTTGGACATGTCCAACGGAGACCTCTAGAGGCACCGGTGCGTAGTGGAATCCTAAGCCAGGATAGTAACGTGAAGAGAGGCAGAGGAAGACTGAAGTTGACTTGGGTAGAGAAAATAAAAGGAGACTTGAAAGGATGAAATATACCCAAAGACTTAGCCGTGCTTGGAAAACAACTATTCACGTGTCTGAACCTTGATTGCTTTTACTGGGTTTCAACTCTAGCCTACCCCAACTTGTTTGGGACTTAAAGGCTTTGTTGTTGTTGTTGGGAATACATACATTGAGTCACTTCCCCCTTCCCATTAGAGCCCTTCCCAATTCCTAGTGTCGCTATGTATTTTCCCCATGGAGTTACCTTTCAATGCAGTCACTACTCACAACAATATAATCAGCAATAGTATCACCAAACTCTTTAAAGCTACAAGATTAGCGAAAACAGACACATTAATAAAAAGAAAAGGGAAATTTATCTAGGTGGCACTATATTTCCGAGATTTTGTATGTACGACACAGATTTTTTTTTTCAAATGTGACTGTAGACTCTGTCGTTTATCCCATTTTAATACCATTTAATCGGCCATTTATCCCGTTTAAATGGCCGCTCCCCCCCCCCCCGGTACAATTCAATATAAGTGTTATTCATAGCAATAAATTTGTATGAATGAAAATCTTTAAAACCTTACAAGACTACAAAACACGAACACATTAACAATGAGATCAGTGGAAATATTACAGTGCATTGCTGTAAATTTTGGATCATGCATACTTTGATACAAATTTATGAAGTATTAACCAAATAATCAATGTTCCATTCAGTAAACTGAAAGCAATACAAGCAAAAAAAAAAGGACAGTCTCGTACAACCTTAAGAATTTTAAGATATTTTATTGGTCTGAGGTTTAAAAGGCCAGCCAATGTAGTTACTCAAAGTGCCTAATCTAATTAGATATAGCATAACAAAGTTCAAAGAGAATAGATATGCATCCTCCAATTCAAGGCCCGTAGTTCAGCAGTAAAGACTCAAAAGTCAAAACTAAAATAAGTAAGCAGACTGTGATACCCTGACCAAGTAACTGAAATCTGATAATGGGACTATTCCAAAACTTGTCTATAACAGAACTGCCATGCGGCTTGTGGCATTCTGCATAGTCAGTGGCCTCAAAACATGATAGTAAACTTTCTTCTTTCCTCGTCTTACTTTCCTTTTTGTATGTGCTCTCCTCCCTCTTTTGGGTTATTTAAATTTATCTTATTGCTGTGAGGACCTCCCTCACAGTTCTTCCGTAAAAAGAAATGATCATACCTAGTCCAGTTGCACTTATGGTCCCAGAAGTCTGCACAGTGATACTTCTCGCTCTGTTAAAATTAATGACAGTTCCTTGCACAAGGCCAGAAACATCAATATCTTCAACGCGGCATATCTGCATAACAAAAGCCACCATGGGTTACAAGTAAAACTAAAAGGTAATCAAGGTAATAATATACAGAGCAAAATGTACCAGCAAATTAAACTTATTGCATGGTGCCATCTAAGTCCCTAAACCCCCTGTTTGGCAGAGCTTCAGCTCCAACAATTATTGAAGCTGGACTAGCTCCAAGAATCCATGGAGCTTTAGCCGGGGAGCATCGAGGGTGTTTGGGCAAACCATGTTTGTTTTCATTTTACATGAAAAAACAGAGATTTGAATCACTCTATTTTTTAGCAAACAAACTCATGATGTTATGTGGAGCTGAGAGAGCTGCCAAATTAGGCTTTAAAATGTATATTTGAGTCCCTAAACTTGTTAGTGAAGCACTCAAGGTCAAAATCTTCCTAATCAACATGAACTTGCCTGTCAAGTTTAGAGACCTAGATGACATCATGGGACAAGTTTAAGCACTGCAAATGCATTTTATTTTAAAAGAAATAGATAGAATATCACAACATGAGGAAATTTACTAACTTAGGAGAATTAATAGTACACCTGTAAAGTAAAAGACAATGAAGAGTTCAAGTTGCAATCCTCAGGTGGATGAAAGATTTCCATAGGGCAACTCTCATCTTCACAGTTCAGTTTTGGGGCCCTGGTGTTGCCACAAAATCTCATTAATCATTCACCAATGAGAAAAACAATAAAAAAGAGAGTATTTAACACAAAATCTGAAGGTGATAAGTTACATCTCGTCACGACTTCCATTTATAAGTGGGCCCCTTAGAACAGCTCCAGGTCCAACCTGAAAGAAAAGAATTACTTATCAATTATTATAATGTTCTTCGAATGGCTAAAAATATCAGTCTAACTGCAACAATGAAATATTGAACTGGACCAGTCAAAGACCTATCACAACATATTTCCCATATTATGGCTATACTAGCACGCAGCCTCCAAGGAAAGCAAGAAATAGAATTTTGATTGCTTCAGTTATGGAAAGCAACATGATCATCTCAAGAGGCTTTTAAACTTTGAACCATCTAAATTCAGCACCTTAACTTAGATAAGTAAATAGCAGAGCAAAGAATAAAAACAAAACAGCCAAATCCTGTAAAAAAATGCCAACGAGTGATCAAGTTCCAAATAACAGGCCTAATTTTATTTGGGAATTTAAGATATAAAAGATTGTCCAACCTGTCCGCAACCAATAGGAATGTGCTAAGAAAGGCACAACAGGCATGCAATACGATACAGATAGAATAATTTCACATGGATTGTGGACAAACAAAACAGAAAAGCATTTTGATGTACCAATATGTTGTAAAACAGTGATAAAATAAGGCGCTGTGCCTCTATTGTATCTCCTTGACCAGATAAATTTAGAACTCCTTGACCATGAATCCCTAGATTAGCATTTGAATGTATCACAGATGCTTCCTGAAAAAGCATGTGAAAAAAAATATCATGTAGAGTAAAAGCGGACAGAAAAAGGATGTAGTATGCGTTACAGTTGTCTACATACCTTCAGAACTATCAAATTGCTACCTTCTAATAATGAAGTTCCCACACCTAATTCTCGGCCACCATCAATAGTCATTCTTGAGTTCCACATAAGGAGCATCTTTACCGACATTCGTAAAGCACCAAAGACCTGAATTTGATTGAAAAAAGGAGTGGTATCCATACAACATACAAAATGTTATATAGCCAAAAGTGCAGAAAATGACAGGAAATCAAAAGCAAAAAAGAACCTTGATTGTGGAATCACTCATAAGAAGTTCCTCAGCCAACAGCTCAAATTCTGAATATGGATAATGTGTCAGGCCAAAAGTTAGAGTAGCACCAGCTAAAAGAATCTGTCCTTGAGCCTGAAAATAGGAAGCATTTAAGAAAATGATAGTAGAAGGGAGGAAACTTTTAGTGAAATAAACTAAAAATCTACAGATTCAGAATTAATTTCAGACTACTTATACCACACTAACAACTGGTAGTACTCTATCGATCTCAAAAGAAAGCAAGCATACCAGCTGGCAATGACAATGTGCATTATCTACCTGTTATATATGCAGCACTAACTCATGCAGATGTACTCCCTAGTCCCTCCAGCCACAAAAAGTGACCCTTTGGAGAGCATGCAGTCAAAAGTTCGACCTACAATATCTTAACACCCCGTTTGGATGTTGGCATTCAGCAAGGAATTGAGGAATTGGAATCGTATATCTTCAATACCACGGGTTTGGATGTTTTGGAATTGGATCTTGGAATTTGACTCCCAATTCCAAACGGTATTCTCGGCACATAAAACAAGCAGCCACTAATACGGACCTGTGAGGCTTGGTTTTGGCTAGAATTGTTGAGCGGCGGCTTCTTGCGCGCGAGGCGGCAAGCGCAGGACCGGCAGCTTCTCCCGCTCTCGCTCCGGCACTGGCTCCTTCTCCCGCTCCGGCAGCTCGTGCCCCGTCTCCGCGCACCGCCACCGCCCGCCACCGGTGTCCTCCCAGGTTGGTTCCCCCAGAAGGAAGGCGAGCGCCTCCCCTCCGCCCTCGCTGCCGTGGAGGTCACCAGTGCGGAGCAGGGCGGGGTCGCCGTCGCGCGCCGCGGGTGGAGGACCGACGCGTGGAGGGGTCGGGGTCACCTGCGCATGCAGCGGGTGGCCGGTGCGCAGAACAGGGGCGGGGTCGCCAGAGCAGAATAGGGCAGGGTTGCTGGTGCGTGGAGCGGGTGGGGTCGCCGGGGTGTGGAGGGCCTCGCCGGCCAAGGGGAAGAAGAGGGACGGATGTGGGTTCTGATTTCCAAGGAACAATTTACAGACACCCAAACGCGTGGAAACGGAACCACAGTCCAATACCATTTCAGCGTCTCATTGATATGGAAACTCAATTCCGTTGACCCAATTCCATTGCCAACATCCAAACAGAGCCTAATATGTATTTAGATCTGTCAAATGAAAATGGTATATAACTATATATTATATATTTTGTAAGTCTCACAAAAGACTCTCACAATATCATTCTTTTCTTTTGTTCTAAACATATATTTTAGTAGAAAACAATGATCAGAGTTATGGGTTTTGGGGGGATAATGTGCATGCCCAGCAGTGGCGGACCCAAGATTTCAAACTTGGGTATGCCCAAGCCCCAAGCTAAAGAAAATATATTACAAATTGAACCAAGATCAAAGAAGAACTTGAGTTGTTGCCACAGAATTTGGTTAACAAAGATACCGAATCAAGATCTGTCTGCACTTCCAAACGCCTCCAGTGGTGTGCGCCTGTGCTGGCGGCCAGCATGCCCTCCTACCTGCTGGTATCTAGCGGGGTGTGAGGCGACCCACGGTTGAACTATGCCTACCTGCTTGCCGAGTGCTCGAGCCGCAACAGTGGTACATCCACGGCAACACTGTGCGTCTTAGGGCAACACCGCGCTGGGGTTTCAAGGTAGTCAGGGGGGTGGCCGACATCTTTGCTTGGCAGGCGCTAGGATTTCATCTCGTGGTAGCGTCCATTGGGCTCGCGGCTCTTGCGCTCTGCCTCGCCAGTTGCTAAACCGAGGGTGGAGAATGGACTAGAATCAGTCTGGCTGTTTTTTGATAAATAAGATGAAGATAACTACAATATTAAAGCTTAACTATATCATACATATGTGTATACTTATATCTACTAATTTTTGCGGCAAAATGTTGGGTATGCCTGGGAATACCCGGGCACAACACCAGGTCCGCCCATGATGCCCAGCATGCCATTTTTTTGTGATTTGTGACTGGAGGGTCTATGTATGGCTATGACCTAAAATGTTAACAGAAAGTACAGACAAGCCCCAGAATAACAGCACTCCCCCTATCTATGTAAGAAAGACACAAAGAGAAACAAAGCTAACACCTTCCTGAAAAAAACATTTTGTGACTTTTCTGTGAGTTCATCTCCAGAAAACAAAACAAGTGCAATGCTTAAAACAAAATTGTATGGCTACACTATCAATAAAGAATTCAGCCACAAACCTGAATACGGCTCCAGCGTAAGGGAAGAGAAACTTTGGCACGATTTCTGATAAAAACATTTGTCCAGAGTGGCTCATATGGGGGATCTAGAAAAACTGTATCAGTTTGTGTGCTCAAGTTATTGTTGCTAACAGTAATACTCTTAGGTACTGCTTCATAAAGTGTTCCAGCTGCTCCAGCATTGTCTGAGCATCCTGAACTCTTCCCCCCTGTACACGAACAACAACAAAGCCTATTAGTCCCAAAAAAAAACTTGGTATTGGCTACTGATGAAACCCAACAAGAGCCACCAAAAAGGAGGATAAGAAAAGTAAAAGGGTGTTATTGGTAACCATAATAACAGTAATAGTAGATCAAGAAAAAAGGAAAAAATTAAACACTCCAATTATTAGGTCAAGAAGCTTGAACAGACCCTGTACTGTCTATCAACCAGCTACTATAGGTATACCGGACTAAAGATACTTAGAGCACAATCTCATGAATTAATAGACCTTGTATATAGAATAATAGATCGGAAGTAAGAATGTATGAGGTAAGGAGAGCAGTAGCAGATAAATGGGTCAATAACTTCACTACAATGAACTAAACATAGGTAACCGTACCCAGTGCAGTGCGGGGTCTGGGGAAGGGTGTTAGTGACAAGCCTTACCCTCGCCTGTGCAATGCGAGGAGACCGCGACTCAAACCCGGGACCTTCCGGTCACAGACGGTAAGACTCTACCGCTTGCACCAGGCCCGCCCTTCGAACTAAACACAGGTAACCCATTTGAAAAATATGCAGTCACTGACACAAAAGAAAACCAGGTAAATTACCATGAACAAAAATTTGTGCATCATCATGCCTACTGAAAACATCGATGGAAACACGTCCTCCACCTCCACCAGCTAAACCATTGCCTCCACAAGCACTTATTTTGCCACCTCCTCGCCTGGTTCAAATAAGGTATCAGAAAGGGAGTGACTGAATTATGTACAATCTTTAGGAAATGAATTTAACCAAAAATAGATTCCTTGTCAAGATACACAGGTGAACCGCATATCATTTTAATAATAAGAACCAGAAAAGAAGTCTACATCAGAACGTAGAAACATTCAGGCTATGGAAGGACATGAGTTCAAATGTCAAACTGCAAGGGAAGAAATGTCAAAAAAAGGATTGCAACAACACTTTAAATTCTCCATCCATCATAAACTGACTCAAATTATCATTCTACCCCTTCTATTTCAACCAGAAAAGCAATTTTGTTGCTATACCAGACCTGATACAGAGATACAAATGTATTGGGCCTCTATTTACTATCAACAATGTACTAGAAGATTAGGTTGTCAGCAGACTAGCTCACTGTTCTCTAGTGTGTCAATTGTCTCATTCATGTCAAGCTACCTCTGATTTCCTAAAAAGTACTTAGGGTTAACATCAACTTAATCATGACCATGTTACATTGCCAAATAATTACTCAAAAAAAAGGTGCGACTACCTTCAGCACACCAAACAATTCAACTGATGGGAGTACAGTGGCTATTATTTATATGATGATGACAAACAAATGGTGGTCCTGTCTTGATTCAGCACTACTTGTATAGCACCCATTGCCATGCATTGTTTTTGAGTGCATGCTGAGTTTAAATCTGAGTCAAGTCTATGAATTATCAGCATTATAAAATCAGTCTAACTGTGCCACTAGAAAAAACACAATGTGAGATTGTTTATTTTCACTACGAAAACATGATATTCCATATGCTACTTATGTTTATCAATGAAGTACTGTAAGCAGAACATAAACTTCAAATCTTTACCATCCAAAAACCTCAAGCAAGTTTCCTTTATGTATTTGTACTAAATGACCACACTGCAAGCGATATGTTATACAGCTTTACACAAACTGTCTCTGCTTGAAATCCCGATTGAGCCCAGAAAGGACAGAACCTAGTATAGCTCTCTTCATTTTTCATTGCAATGACATTTCATTCTTCCATCAAATCAACTAGCTCAAATGTCTAGTTAACAGCTCAAAACGGAATAGGAACTAGTAGTAGGAAGTAATAAGAAGTGAGAAATGTGCCATGAAACCAATGCAATATATACCCACATTGTGGAAGCCTTCAGATAGATGCTCCCCCCAGAGCCACCCCCACCCTTGGTGCCACCGTCTCCACCATCAGCAAGAACTGTTCCATTCATCACAATCTCGTCAGCGAACAACCACACGACACCGCCACCCCCACCACCATAGTCCTTCTCGACGGTAGTGGATCCCCCTTTGCTCCCATAGTCATTTGGAGTCTTCAGTGCAGACCAAGCGTAGGAATCACCGCCCCATGAGTCCTCCTGCGCCTGCCCCTTCTTAACGAAGCAGCTGGCGCCACGGCCGCCATGCCCACCGCCATCCCCATACGTCCCGGTGGGTACACCACTGGTCTGGTCGGGCGGGTCACCGCCGAGCGCGGTGGTGTCGATAGCTGCGTCGTCGCCGAGCGTGATGTTGGCCGCTGCGAGGGAGACCCACCCGGCCACGACGCGGGCCCTGTTCCCGAGTAGGAGATCACCGGAGAGGTTGGCAGAGACGACGCACCCGGGCCGCTCGCAGGTGACCGCGACGCCGTCGAGGATTACGAGGCTGCCGCTGCCGCTGATGAACACCCCGCCTCCCAGCTTCACCGACTCATGGACCACGCACTGGGTGTCAAGGTCTCCCACGCCGCGGAGGTCCCCGGCGCAGGTCGCCGCCGGGGCCGCCGGCGGTGGCGGCAGCGCGGGGGGCGGGGGCGGCGTGTAGTCGTGGAACGTAAGGATCGAGTATTCGTCCGCGCCGGGGGGCTCCCCCCGATCGAAACCTCCTAGGCTAGGGCCTGGGGCCCCCGATGCGACGGCGAGGAGGGCAAGGAGGAGGAGAAGGAAGCCAGTGGCGGGGGAAGGGAATGTGGAAGGCCATGGGGTGGGAAGCATCAGAGCTCCAGCGCCGCGGGTTTGTGATAAGGACAAGGCAGGGATTAGTGCGGCGGCGGCGGCTGATCGCCGGCGACGGCGAGGTGGGAGGTCGGGGCTCGGGTTTGGTGGTGGTTCGGCCTCCGCTCCGCTGGGGCTTGTTTGCTTTCCACTCTTCTCTTCCGTTAGCGAATTGGGGATGGCAGCGGGGGCCGTCGGTTTTGCTTTAAGATTCGAGATAGTCGGTGGGCCTTTGTTCGGTGAGGGGTGGGGCCACCGGGGCAGAGAGACATGCGCATGATGAGGGCAGCGTTTCGATTTATGGAAATGGAAGCTGGAGACTGTCTGTTTACGGAGCCTTTTTCGTCTGTGCCTTTATAAAAGTTCTGCACCTTTATAAAAGTTCGTAATTACACAAAAGTCTCTATATATACGACTAAAAAATTTACAGATCAATCGTTCACCGACAGACGGAACAATCCATGTGGCTCCACCTGCGATCCCCGCACGGTAATAAAGGAAACCGCCATCCCTACGTTGCCCGCCCGCTTCCACCGCGATTCGCCAGCAACATAGAAAAGGAAACAACAATCCCTCTCACGATCTCCTCCTCAGTGACACCGCCTCCTCCGCCTCGTGCGACGATGCCGCCTCCACCTCCTCGCGATCTCCTCCTCCTTGCGATTCATCGGCCCAACGGCAACAAGGACCCATCGATACCGCCGCGGCTCTTCCTCACGACACGGAGCGACGGCGGCGAGCCGCGGCAGCTGCCAGCATCTAGAGAACGCGGGCGTCGTCTGCCCCGCGAGGCCACCTTCCCAGCCTAGCAGCGTCATGGCGGCAGAGGCGACGCGGCATCCCGACGGCGGAGGCAGCAAGGGCAAGGCGTCACGGCTCTTTCTCACGTCTCTGACCGACAGGCGCAGGTGGTGTGCCGTGTACGGCGCGGCGGCACGAGCACGGCTCCTCCACCGGCGGCACTCGGCCCCCTTCCCCGCCCATAGGAACTCGGTCACCTCGCCATGGCAGCGGCGCGCGGCACAGCGAGGGCAAGGCGGAGCGATAAGGCTCTTCCTCACGAATCTGTGGTGTCACGATCGTCGCCGATCCGGTGCGCGCGGGGGGGGCACTGAGGAGAAAGTTCACGCCTTCGCTCCTGCCGAGGCTTGGCGCCTTGGGTCCGTGGCTAGTCAGAGCTGTTGCCGGAGGTGTCGCCGCTGCTCCCGTCTACCAATGGGGCGTGCGCATCGAAGCGGTCCCTGTTGGGAGTGGACGTCATCTAGGATGGCCAGGAGAGCGCGGCATGGCGTCGGGATGCCGAGCTCTCGGCCTGCTGCTTGAGAGCAACGCGGAGGAGCTGCTTCGCTTCATTCAGCCACTCATTGGTCTTCAGGTCCGGTGTGTCGGAGATGTCTTCTAGGTGGCAAGTGGCGGGCGCCATGTTGTACGTTGCACGGGAAAAGCAGAGGGCACTAGGAGCCCCCGTGCGGGCGTTGTCGTCATCGCCGAGAGGGTGTGCGGCTCATTGTCGTGCAAGGTCCACCTGCCAAGCCCACAGGCGATCCTCCTTCTCCTAGAGGTAGGGGACTCTGGTCCGGTGGTGTGAGCCCGGGTGCCTCCTCAACAAGAACCTCGCCATCGATGTGGTAGCACATGCGGGGTGGTGCATAGCAGTCGATGTCGTCGGAGTCGTACTCTGGGTCATTCCCCGAAAAGATCTCGAGTATTGTCCATTGGAGGAGAGCCTCCATAAGTGTCTATCCTCAACCTCCTTGCAGCTGAAAATCCAATAGTAGATCCCATAGATGAAGGTAGTCTACAATCACACCAACTGTGTGAGCTCCCTAAATGTTTGAAATCCAAGCCCGGTTGGTGAGGGCGTACAGACAGTGCGCCTCTTGACCCTCCTTTTGGGGATAGCCGCGAAAAGATGAGGGGCAAGGTCTGCAATGCATTGTCCATGGAGCCACTGGTCTGTCCAGAAAAGAGTATTTGCACCTCTCCAATTATAGAAATCACTGCAACTGAGAAGAAGGCTCTCACTTGCTCAGGCACATGGAAGGGTATAGTCGCCCTAGGACGATGAGGCTTTGTTTTTCTGTAGCCAAACCAACTCATGCGCAGAGACTAGCCAAGAGATTTAAGATCTGAAATTCCTAAGCCTCCAAGTTCCGGAGGTCGACAAACTTTGACCCAGGCCAAAAGATAATGTCCGCCGTTTGCATCTTTACGGCCCCTCCAAAGAATACCGCGCCAAATTTTATCCACTGCTTTGATAGCCCATGAAGGAAGTCAAAGGCCATAGCCAAGTAAATGAGCATCCCAGTGAGAACAGATTGTACCAATACCCTTCTTCCAGCCGTCGATTTGCAATGCGGTCATAGGCTGCACTTGTTCTTTAGTTAGTTTTCTTAGAGAGAGAGGCACACCTAAGTATTTGCATGGGAAATTCGAGAGTGAGCAGGGCAGCAGGTTTTGAATGGTAGCAATCTCCAAATCATCACACCTAATCGGGAGGACATTACTTTTCTACAGATTTGTCTTCAGCCCAGATGCCTCACCAAAAATATTAAGAATATCCACGGTTGAACTAATATCCCCAGCCTCTGGGCGAAGAAAGAGAGCCACATCATCAACATAAAAAGAAATCCGGTGCTGTAAGCCTCAAGTTGTCAGGGGTAGCAGCAAACCTTCACTGGAGGCTTTAGTAATCGTATGCCCCAACACATCCATTACCAAGATAAAGAGCATGGGAGAGAGGGGGTAACCTTGTCATAAACCCCGCTGATGATGAATATGATCCCCAGGCACTCCGTTCAAAAGAACTTGGGTTGAAGACGAGGAGAGCAGCCCACTGATGATATCTCTCCATAATTGCTCGAAACCAAGCTGCTGCAATAACTCTAGGAGTGTCGATAGAATATCATCGGCAGTCCTCCGAGGGGTATCTTACGAAGGCAGATTGATCGGTAGAGATGCGTGTAATCAAAAACAAGAAGGCAACAGAGACACAAGAGTTAGACAGGTTCGGGCCGTCAGCACGACGTAATACCCTACTCCTGTGGTCTGTTGGATTGTATTGGCTATCGTATGATATTGCATGTGTTTTGAGGAGGTCCATGCCCGCCTTATATAGTCTGAGGGGTAGGGTTACAAGTCGGTTAGATCTAGGAGATAACCGGAAAGTAATAACAGATTATAGGAATCATGGAAATCATACGTATCCTAACAGATCTCGTAGTATCCTTAGGATATCTTTCCGGTGTCTTGTGGGGGGCACCGAGCAGCGCCGTGCTCTGTAAGGCTTCGTCTTGTGGGCTGGACCACCCCTGGGGGCGCAGCCCATGTAGTCTGTCATGGGTATCCGGGGTTGTACCCCCACAGCTAGTCTCCGAGTGCCTTGTATCCGCTGTGCAACGTCGTCTTGAGCTTATCCGAGCATGTGAGAACAAAGCTGAGTAGTCAGACTCATGGTCCAACCACCGTAATGAGTCGTCGAGCAGTTGTGGACCGTAGCCGATCAGCTTAACTGCCCGGCCGAGCACGAGCTTTCCCAAATAAGGCTTGCCAGAAGGATGTAAGGAGCTCAAGTTCAAAATCGAAAATTTTCCCGTGGTAGACCAAGTGTGCCCACTTAGAGTTTGACCACGAGAAAGGGAGATAATTTTCTTCAACTTTAGGAGGTGCGGAGTCTTCCAGATTATAGCAAACACACTCACCGCAAGGTGAAGTGTGCCCACTTAATCCCCGAGCCTAACAGTAGGTGACGTAGTCACGTGGTGCCAGGGTCCAAAGTAGAAAAAAGCAGAAGACCAGCCGAGCAGGCAGCCAGTCCTCAGTCGAGCTGTTCGTTGCGAGCAGCTTCGACCAGCACAATGGCAGCCTCATTTGCTCGCCGCTGCGCATGGTTGGCATTCCTGTTGACACGTGCGGTGCAGTCCTCGTCGGTTTCTCCATCCCGTGGAGGGCTGTCAACACTGACGTTGAAAATCCCTCCTCCTCGGAAGGGTGGGAAAGGAGGTTGTACGGCGGTGGTTTCGACAATAGTCTCTGTAGAGCCCTAGGACTCAGAGTCTGGATTTTCCTCCAAGATGGTTTGGAGGGATGCTTCAGGGCGTCGGCCGATGTGTAGCATGTTGATAGTCGGCGGGAGCTGGTCGACGATCTGGTCGACGATGGGATAGATATCTCCTGCCTGGTCGGCGAGTTTGCCCCTTAGGGCACCTTGATAGGTGGCGACGACGCTGGTGAGCCCAAAGTGTAGGGCCGTAATCCCTGGAGTTTCCTGATCAACCTCCGATAGATCTGACTCGGAAGGTGGTCGGTGCTGGACCAGAGTGGCCAGAGCCGATTCTGCGATGGAGAGGCAATCGGTGAGCTTCTGGCCAACCTGATCGATGGACACGATCAGATCATCATTATTGATCTGCCTCCTCGGGTAGCGAGGGAGCGGGCGGTGAATTGTCGGTGAAGACGACCTCGGAGGCAGTTTCGAGATCGAATCTACAGTCACAAGTGTTGGGGTGATCGATGCAGAATCGATCTACACCGGCTCAATGAGCTCTCTATCTCCGTCAGCGTTGATGACCCAGGAGATCGATCCGACCGTGAAGATCTAGCTGAGCTGTGGGAGGGACGAAGAGTCTGCAAAACATACCATCTTGTTTGACATGGAAACAACACGCACACCCCTACCTGGCGCACCAACTGTCGATAGAATATCATTGGCAGTCCTCCGAGGGGTATCCCACGAAGGTAGATTGATTGGCAGAGATGCGTGTAATCGAGAATAAGAAGACAACAAAGACACAAGAGTTAGACAGGTTTGGGCCGTCAGCACGACATAATACCCTACTCCTGTGGTCTGTTGGATTGTATTGGCTATCATATGATATTGTGTGTGTTTTGAGGGGGTCCTTGCCCGCCTTATATAGTCTGGGGGGCAGGGTTACAAGTCGGTTAGATCTAGGAGATAACCAAAAAGTAATAACAGATTATAGGAATCATGGGATAATACGTATCCTAACAGATCTCATAGTATCTTTAGGATATCTTTTCGGTGTCTTGCGTGGCGCGTCGAGTAGCATCGTGCTCCGCAAGGCTTCATCTTGTGGGCTGGGCCACCCTTGGGGGCGCAGCCCATGTAGTTTGCTGTGGGTATCCAGGGTTGTACCCCCCACAAGGAGAAAAGGCCACAATACATAATCAAAGGCCTTTGATATATCTAACTTCAAGAGAATCCAAGGTTGCTTTTGTTGATGAAGGTGCCTTGCCATTTGCTGAACCATCATGAAGTCATCCTGTATGAATCGCCCTTTTATGAAGGCGCTTTGAATCGGAGAGACCATTTGTTGTAGACGACCAGCAAGGTGATTAGCCATCATTTTTGTGATTAACTTGGCGAAGCTATGTACCAGACTTATGGGTCAAAAATCCTTAAGCTGATCAGCACCATCCTTTTTAGGGAGGAGAGTGATATAGGCTGAGTTGAGAATGCCAAAATTCACAAACTTCCTATTCCAAACTACCGAGACTGCCGCCATAATATCGTCCATTATGATGGGCCATCAAGCTTTATAGAAGTGTCCCGTGAAGCCATCTGGCCCGAGAGCTTTGTCTGATGGTAAGATTTTAATTGTATTCCACACTTCTTCCTCACTAAATGGGAGCTCGAGATCAGCGGTCATGTGCATTGATTTCTAGCTCGGTTAAATTGATAGTTTACTCCCTGTCATCATAGTTACCCAATAGATTTTCATAGAATTCATCAATAGATGTAGCCTTATCTTCATGACTAGTGCAGATTTGCTCACCAGCCACAATATTTCCAATAAAATTCTTCCTTTTTTGGTGATGGGCATGAAGGTGGAAGAGCTTTGTATTTGCATCCCCATCACGGAGCCTGCTAATCCTTGACCGCAGCCGAGCAATTGTACGCTGGAGGGATGCGAGAGCTAAGCTATGCTTTTTTAGACTGTTTTTGAGCCACACTTCCCTAGAGGATAACTAACGACTATCTTGGGCGATCTCAAACTAGTGTAAAATTTCCCTAGCCAAAGCGAGCTGGAATTCACCTGACCAACTACTTGGTCATTCCATCTCTGCAGACCTCTGGTGGTAGCCTTGAATTTCTTTTCCAAGGTTATGAAAGGACAGAGACTAGCAGGAACAGAGGCCCAGACTGAGGAGACGGCTTCCTAAACCACCAAGTTTGGGCCAGAAGGACTCAAAATGAAACCTACAACGTCCCCGAGTGCTATCCCGTAGACCAAGCAAAAGGGGGTAGTGATCCGAATCATCCGAAGCCAAACTCTGTAGCTGACAATTAGGAAATCTATCCTCCAAGTCCACAATGCAAAGAACTCTATCCAACTTCACCAGAGCAGGGGAAACCTATTGATTTGACCACGTGAATTTACGGCCGTGCAATGGAATTTCCTTGAGAGCACGATCATTGATAAACCTTCTGAAGTGACCCATCATGGCCCTATTGAAATTAGCATTATTCTTGTCCTCATCCTTATATATTAGATTGAAATCCCCAGCAATTATCCATGGACCTGGGCAAGCTGCTCAGATATCATGTCGTTCCTGCAGAAATTGGATTTTATCTTCATTACCCTGTGGCCCATATACACGGGTTAGCCACCACGATTGCCCATCCTTAGTAGTAAACTAAATTATTACACTGTGATTGTCAACCCTCTGGACTCCTGAGACACCAATATGACATCTCCATGCAATCAAGATGCCTCCACTAGCACCGACAGAGGGGACAACAGCATAATCTGATAAATTAGCCCCAAGGGCTGAGAGAATAATCCTACGAGATATGTCTGCAATTTTAGTTTCCTGAACACACACAATATCCGACCATTTGGATTCAAAATGTTGTCTCTTCCCATTTCTATAACCAGAAACAATGTGATGGACACCACAACACCTCATCTCCAGTTTTGGTGGCAAAGCATCATCGATGGAACTGCTTAAAGTGTCTGGATAGTATGAAAATTGCAGGCCCGAGAACTACATCTAAAACTATTTCTATGTAGCAAGATGGAACTAATGATGGTTGCTCTATTTCAGTAGTTCGGACTTCGCCTAATAATCATCTCAAGGGAATGATCAAGCAACCCTTTCAAAGAGTGCCCAAGAACACAATTCAAAATGCAGTTCTCCTTCTCGCAACAAAGCAATTACTGCAGGGAATGTTCCAGCCACATTAGCTGAAGAGAATGTTCCACACACAATCATTGAAAGAAGTGTTCCAGCGACAACAGGTATGATTGAGCTTGGTGAATTCCTAATCTGTATTTTCCTTTGCATACAATAAACTAATATGACACTATATTCTCATATTTACATGGCACTCCCAATATAATATTGTTGTATCAGCAAACATCTTGAATGATGTCTCCATGGATGTCAGTGATTTATTACCTGATGATATTCCTCAAATGATATCAAGCGTAGAGGAAAATGGCACACAAAATCAACACAGTTAAAAACCTTGTGTGGTGCCAAATGAAGATGAGAATAGAACACCTCAAGATGTTCTAATGATGACCATGATGAGCCTAATCTCGCAAAATGGCTCTAAATAAATATCGGAGCACAAAAGAAACCAAGTAAGCAACTAGGCTCCACGCCAAGCATCTTTATGAAGAAATATTGGATATGTTGGTAAGAAGGAAAGGAACAAATCCACTGAAATAGTTGATATTTCAGAACTCAAATGTTGTCAGAGAAAGCCAACAAAGATGAGGAGGCTGTCAAAACTCGTAAACATTGACCAGGTAGGGGGTTTTGCAAATGCTGTTGAAGTTGATCATGCAAACTCTGTTGATTCCTGTGAGGGTGATAAAAGCAAAATGTCACTTGAGGTGGGAAATGAAAATGACACTCCTGTTAGCAATTAGAAAGTGGGCAAAACACAATCAAGAGTTGTCAAGATGAATGTGAATCACACAAGAGTACATTGTTGGTGATGGATCTTCTCTAATGAACTAGATGAAAAACATTCATAAGAAAATTAGAACAAAGAAAAAGGGCCTAGGACACAAGAATCTTCCACTGTTTCAAACTCTAATTTAGATACAGTTGCTTCTAGTGTTGGGGATCTGGGCCATATCTACTGCCAATGGCAATCATGGGAATGAAAATGCAGAGAATAACAAACTAGATCAAAATATGCAGAATGTGGATGACTAGTGCCAAAATGATTTAGGGAACTTGAAACAGAGGTTCCCAAATGGAAAACCAATGATTTTGCTAATGGGGAATGTACTATCAACTGCAATTTCCCAAGATGAGAACACTGAGAACAATACTATCACGAGAAGTATGCTCAGGTTGGATGATTTACCTCAAATGGAATTTGAAGGCACTGTGTAGAGATGTCAGCTAAGGTATTAATAAATAAAAAAATCTACAAAATCCTACAGAATGTTTAAATAAATTATTGCATTTATTACCTGCTTTTTTGCTGACCTAAATGAGGGAGCTTTGTGTGTTATAGAATTTATTTTTCAACTTCTCTTTGTGACATTTGTTCCTATGCAGTTTGCTCCTATGCCATGCACTCTCTTGTGTCCACTACTAGAACTTTTGGCACCTTTTTGTGACATTTGAGTTCACTAGTTTGCTTTCTACCATCTGAACTAGTTATTTGTGTTTATACCACTGGAGTGTGTAGTTAGTTTGGGATGTAAAATGCCACTCATGAAAACAACCTTATGCATCCCCTTATCCCTTTTTTAGAAACAACAAAAAGGGGATCAACGAGAGGTGAGAAATTCAAGGAAAAGGATGCTTATCATAAACGATAATACCTACTTTCTTGTAAGCCTTCCTACACTTGAAGACTTTGCTCCTGGTGATGCACTCTTATATATATACCTTGGAAGATGAAGTTGGACTTCGTCCAACTTTGGATGATCTAAAACAAAAGCAGCCAAGCAACCAATGGTTTGGAACCCTAGAAAAATATTTGAATGTTATAAAAAATAGAATGGGCATATCTGTTACAAAGGTTACCTGCTACTATTCTTAGCCCCCTTGGACTCAAGACACGAATCACAAAACAAAGCAAATTTCCCACTGTGGAGTCTGCTGAATGAACCTTAATCAAATATTATATATCAACATCTGAGCAATTAAGAAAGCCGAGCAAGGTAGGGATGAGGGGAGGAACAACTAACTTTTGCAGGCTTTGGATCTGAATGTTCTCTTCTGAGGTGTTGGGCCTATTGCCTTCCGTATTGTAGACTGCAATATGTCTAACATAGCATTTGTGCATGCCCTCAACACATCATGCATATTATTTCCATTTTCCAACAAAAAGTAGTCGGATGGGTGCTTTTTGGTACTCCTAGCACGCACCTCAAAGTATTAAGGTGAAACAACCTGCAACTCATGTTCCATGGGTTCAATTTTCAAAGCTCAGATAAACAGAATGGGAAGAATTAAAAGGGCATGCAATTCCTATATCCCAGATTAATAGGAGAGGAGGAGTCACACGGGGGAGAGGGGTCATGCGTAGGGGTTCTGAGTCATGGGATGGGATGAGTGATGAAGCCTTGTGATGAACCCATCTAGACGATTCGTTTCAATGCTGTTGTTTATCTGGGTAAATTTTTTGGGGCGAGTGGATGGGGGGCTATCTCAGTGGGGGGGGGGTTATGGGGTGGACTTAGCAATGAAAACAATGGTGCTTTATTTGTAGGGTAGATATGATGGACACCACAACATCTCGTCTCTAGTTTTGGTGTCAAAGCATCATCGATTGAATTGCTCAATGTGTCTGAATAGTAAGAAAATTTCAGGCCCTAGAACTACATCTAAAACTATTTCTATGCAGCAAGATGGAACTAATGCTGGTTGCTCTATTTGAGTAGTTTGGACTTTGCCTGATAATCTTGATTCTAGAAGACTGTTTTCTTGGACACCACAATCATCTCAAAGGAATGATCAAGCAACCCTTCCGAAGAGTGCCCAAGAACACAATTCAAAATATAGTTCTTCTTGCAACAAAGCAGTTACTGCAGTGAATGTTCTAGCCACATTAGCTGAAGAGAATATTCCAGACACATTCGTTGAAAGAAGTGTTCTAGCGACAAAAGGTATGGCTGAGCTTGGTGAATTCCTAATTAGTACTTTTCTTTGCATAGAATAAGCTAATATGACACTATATTCTCATATTTACAGGGCACTCACAATGTAATATTGTTGTATCAGCAAATATCTTGAATGATGTCTCCATGGATGTCAGTGATTTATTACCTAATGATATTTCTCAAATGATATCAAGCATAGAAGAAAATGGCACATAGAATCAACGCAGTTAAAAACCTTGTGTGGTGCCAAATGAAGATGAGAATAGAATAGCTCAAGATGTTCCAAAGATGACCGCGATGAGCCTAATCTCGCAAAGTGGCTCTAAACAAATATCTGAGCACAAAAGAAACCAAGTAAGCAACTAGGCTCCATGCCAAGAATGTTTAAGAAGAAATATTGGATCCATTGCCATCTAAACTAGCTATTTGTGTTTATACCACTAGAGTGTGTAGTTAACTTGGCATACAAAGTCCAGTGTCATACACACAAATAGCTAGTTTAGGATGAGAAGTGAGCAAAGTAGTGAATCCCAAATGACATACACTTTATTTATAAACTTGTATGATATATTATTTTACATTGGTGTAAGCAATGGAAAAAATCACACTGGATTTTTCTCTCTTGGTTCTCTATGGATATTATGATATATTCACTTCTATACATTATTATAGGTTTCTCTTGGTAAACATAAGATCTAGAATGTGTCTGGCCTCCATATGTAGAATGTACCCAAGAATAATAAAAGGCTAAAGCCGGAGATGCATGAAAAGAAGAATGTGATACATTCCAGAAATCAGCATGAGGAACGGTTGAGGACTGATACCAATTATTTGGGTAAAATTCATACTCAACCCAAGATAGCTGCAGTTGATTGTGCAAAAGTTGCTGCCATGGACGGTGCCATTTATGTATCAATAGAGCTTGACACCAATTTCTAGAAATCTTTGGCATCGGAAAGCATGACACCAGTTGACGCAATTGCTGGCGTAGTCCATAGCACAAAGGACGTAGTTAGCCAGGTTGAGCCAAGAAGTGTTCCAAGCACATCATTAACTATTGAGGAGGCTAGTACAAGTGTTGCAAGTACAACATTATCAATGGAGGCTGGTACTGGTACGCTACTATATAATCAAAGGATCACTCAATAGTCAGGTCTTTACCCAAAAGAGCCTATGCCTGCAACACATCTTCTGAGACTGATGGACTCATCAACGACACCTAGCTTCACAAACTACCAAAGAGCTAACAAGCACCAGATGGAACTTTGAAGACCACTTGATATCGATAGAAATGGAAAATATGAGACCTTTGAACTCAGGAATGTTCTCAGCAAGATGGAATGCCCTGCGGTTGGGTTCGGCTAGCTCTATTCCTGGTCCAAAGCACATCATTAACTATTGTGGAGGCTAGTACAAGTGTTGCAAGCACAATTGTCGTGGGGTCGGAACTGTGGCAAGCATGGTTGTTTGAGTCGGTGTCAGAGTACGTGTCTCTGGTGGCTTGGGTGGACTCAAGAACACAAGAATCATAGAGAGGACGCAACGGTTTATCCTGGTTCAGGGCAATCGGTGCCCTACGTCTAGCAGATGATGATCCTTATACTCAAAAGCACCCAAAATTGGGGGGTTACAACAAGGTTGTAGAGATATTTGGTAGGGGGTTAGTTCGGTGCTAATCCTAAGGTTGCCTTGCCGCCGGTGGGGTCTTCCACTCGTCGGGGAGGAGGAAGACAACATGATGCGGTGGAGGAGCTCTCGGTGCCCCTCTCTAGGTTGCCTTGCTCTCTATACTGAGCAGAGGCCAAGGAATGGAATGGAGTTGAATGATCTGTCTTCTGATGATCATCCCCTTAGGTCCGACCTTATCCCTTATATAACGAGATAGATCGGGTACATGGCGGTTTGGGGGAACTATTCTATGGTCTACATGCACTGGAGTCCAGGAGGGCCTTGTAGCGACATGCTGTGGACCGTGGTGGTGTCGTGCAGCCAAAGAAGCCTTGGGCATCGTCCGACTGCTCTATTCTGACACTTTGCGTGTCGGGCTGTGTCGGCTAGGACCAGTCTCCCCCACGTGGACCTTCTGGAGTCTTCTTGGTGGTGAAGGAGGTCGACTTCAGGGGCTAACGTGAGGGCCTCAGGGTCCTTCGAGCCCCAAGAGGTCACGGGGAAGCTTTGTCTTCTTGTGTCATGCCCCTTGCGTGACCTTGTCAGGATAGTGGCCGGCATGCCATGCCCAAGGTGAAGCACCGGGGAGCCCCCGAGCCTCGGTAGCTCAGGGCGCGTCTTCTTGAGCCCGGGCCTTGGCTGGCGTCGTTAGCCGGGTAGGAAATAAGGGCTAGGCTGGAGTGCTATCGTAGACCAGGAACCTCATGGCTCGGGCAAGCCCCCGAGCCCCAAGCGGAGGTCATGGTGTAGTTAGGCTTGGCAGTGCTTCTTCTTTGGAGGGTGCGCGCGAGCGTACCTGATGGGTATAGCCCCCGAGCCCCCAGGCGATCCTAGAGGGGTTGGTCAGGGGGTCTTCATCATTCAGGAACCATTGGACCCGAGGCTTAACAAACTCATATGTTAGTTTCTCATCAACAACATTAACAATGGAGCCGCTTGTGAGTTTTCATGCCAAGATCCAATCGGGAGGCCGTGGTTGATGTCAAGCCATGTCGCAAGGAGCACGACACCCACAATGCTGATTTGATCTTTGATGAGGAGCTCACTGATGAAGGTCTGAGTGCCGTGAATGAGTATGCGAGCGATGACGGTTGAGGCATGCCTGTGGAGGAAGAAGGGGGGCACTCGGGGTCGGCATCCGCAAACAACACCGCTCGGAGTAGCCTTGTTTATTGACTCCAGCGAAGGACCCGTGGTCGGGAGCCACATCAGGGAGTGAGCCTCACACACCTCCGCTTGGCCATCATGGCGCATGACCATGTTAGCTGGGTGACGTGGCGCTCGACTGCGCTGCCGACCAACACGCCTATTCGCTCGCTGCATGTTGGATCCGGGGATGGTGTCACCGAATCTAGGCCCAGAGGGCTTGGATCCGGTGCTTGCTGATCCCCGTCGGCAATCCTTGCCACGGAGAAATTCAAATCTCGAATGAAGAAGAGGAGGGGAGGGGGAGGAAGGGAAAGGTGGAGGCTGTTGTGGTGGGCCTTTTTGGGCGCTGCAGTGGGCCGCCACTACTAGCTGGAAAGCGACGACAGCGGCCTAGGAGCCAGCGTGGCGAGGGCTTCCTATGGTGGCTAGGTCAAACAACACGCCCCCCCAGTCGCCTTGGGGGTATGTCATGAAATTATGTGATGTACAAAGTAGCAAAATAAAATGATTTACCACATCCAATAAGTCATGCATGCATAATTAGATATTGAAAAAAAATTATATCTAAAAATTTCCTTATGGATCCTATTTTTTAAAATTCCAAATTAAATAAATAAACATATAGCCTATTACCTCTTAGAAATTAATAGATGATCCAAACTATCCAACTCAATTACAAGAATTACTCATAGTTATTTGAGAGTACCATAGCAAAACAAATCAACAGTACTTTTCAGCGAACGAACAATGTTTTCCTTTCACAACAAATCAACATAAGCCAAGTTTTAGCGAAATGAACAGGGCCTAGATGATCCATACCATCCAACCCAATTACATGAATTACTCATAGTTATTTGGGAGTACCACGGAAAGCCCTCCAAATAAATACAAAATTCTTTGTGTAACTATATACTAAAGTGTGCACACCCTATTTTATGACAATACTAATGTCTAATACACTATAATTTAGTCTTCTAGAACATAAATGTACTAGAGTATCACTCCCCCCTCTCGAAATATAAGGCATGCACGTATTTCAAAGTTAAAACTTTGTTACCTTTGATCAATAATTAAGCACAACATTAACAATGGAGCCGCTTGTGAGTTTTCGCGCCAAGATCCAATCGGGAGGCCGCAGTTGATGTCAAGCCATGGCGGCATGGAGCTCGACAGCCATAGCGCTAATTCAATCTTCGATGAGGAGCTCACTAATGAAGGTATGAGTGCCATCGATGAGTATGCGAGTGATGATGGTTGAGGCGTGCCTATGAAGGAAGAAGAGGGGCGCTTGGGGTCAGCATTTGCATATGACGCCGCTCGGAGCAGCCTTGTTTGTGGACTCCAGCGGAGGCCCCGCTGTCGGGAGCTGCATCCGTGAGTGAGCCGCACATGCCTCTGCTGGCCATCACACAACACGAATGTGACAGCAGCCATGCCACATGACCGCATCAACCATGCGACGTGGTGCTCAACCGTGCTGCCGATCAGTCCGACCATCGGCTGTTGCCCCTGTTTGGCCACTACGTGCCGGATTTAGTGCTAGTATCACTAGATCTGGGCCCAGATGGCTCGGATCTAGTGCTTGCTGATCACCACCGGCCATACTGGCCATGGAGAAATTTTCGAATCCCAAATGAGGAAGAGGAGGGGAGGAGAGGAAGGGAAAGTTGGAGGCTACTGCGGTGGGCCTTTTTGGTCACCGCATGTGGCAGAACCACCCAAATTACATGGCTCACATGCACCTACCATTGTCCTAAAGACCTCAGATTGCTGGACACAAGAGCCAGATAATTTCGGTAGTCTATCGGGTGTCCTCAGGGAACCCCGAATCATCCACTTTTTACAACTCATACATAATCAACAATGGAGTTACCACAACATTACAACATTTGGTACAAAAATAACTTACATCGAAGTACGAAAGACTTATAATATTAGTTTACAAAACATGTTTAAGTAAAATCTTTAACTATGTTCCAAATGATGAGTAGAACTGCGGAAGCGACTTAGGTAAAACATCTAAGGTAGAAGAGTTGCTTAGTTTAGGGGTGCTGATTTTACTTCCAAAGGCTTTTAAATTAAGCATGGTGCTTAGTGAAAGGATAAATTTCCCAAGAGGGGGGGGGGGTGAATTAGGCTAATTCTAAATTTCTTTGCAATAATTAAATTCTATGGTTAGCCCAATTAACCCCTTGTGCCTAGAAAGTGTTTCTAATTGTTCTACCGCACAAAGGACTTGCAACCTATGTTCCAATCCTACTCTAGCATGGCAATTCTATGAATGTAAAGACAAGAATTGAATTGCTCAAAGTAAATGCTCAAAGTAAATAGAGAAGGAGGAATGCGGCGATGTTTTGCCGAGGTATCGGAGAGTCACCACTCCCCACTAGTCCTCGTTGGAGCACCCAAGCAAGGGTGTAGCTCCCCCTTGATCCGCGCAAGGATCAAGTGCTCTCTATGGGTTGATTCTTTGACACTTCGTCATGGTGAATCACCCACAACCACTCACAATGTGAGTTGGGTCATCCACAAGCTCTCTGGATGATCACCAAGCTCTCAATCACCACCAAGCCGTCTAGGTGATGGCGATCACCAAGAGTAACAAGCACGAACTCTCACTTGACCGTGACAAGCCTAATGAGAAGGGTGGATGCACACTTTGCTACTCTTGATCTCACTAATGAGGGCTCTCTTTGAGATTCTCAAATCTCAATCACCTCACTAGGACCTTGCTCTTCTTGGCACTCTCAAGGTGTTTCTCAGCTGTTGGAATGAGCAAAAGTACCCCCACACACAAGTGGAGGTTATATTTATAACACCGACTGAAAAACAAACCGTTATGTGCCTCTGCGGGGTGACCGGACGCTCCGGTCAGTACACCCCGAACTCCAGTGTTTATAGTGTGACCGGACGCTGGCCAGCGTCCGGTCCTCACTGACCGGACGCGTCTGGTCATGATTTTTCCTCTCTGGAACCTTACTGGAGTCGACCGGACACTGGCTCTCAGCGTCCGGTCACTTCACCTCTCAGCGGTCGGTCACACCAGACGATTTCACCTTGGTCAAATGAACTGACCGGACTTTGCGCCAGCGTCCGGTCAACCCAGAACTAGCGTCTGGTCAGTATTTGACCCTCCATTCACTTCCAATTCTCGATCATATGTGAATGAAATTTGCTCCATTGGATCTAAGGGCTATTTTGGAGCTACCTAGTGCTAGTTTTAACAAGTGTGCACATCACCTAACTCACTAGACTCACCTAGGTCAAGCTACCCGTCCATACACCCCTTAATAGTATGGCCAAAGGAAAAACAAAGTCCTAAACTACTCTAAGTGTCTCTCCAACTCCAATTGACACTTAGAACTAGTCCATCCTTAACCTTGTCGTCCATCCTTTGAAAACCGAAACGATTTCCATCGTAGGGGCATGACCACCATGATTGCCCAATCGATCTCCATTACCATGACCTAACTTAATTGCATCTGCAAAACACACGTTAGTCATAGTAATCTTATATTATCATTAATCACCGAAACCCTACTAGGGGCCTAGATGCTTTCACTTAGGTTAAAATATCTTCCTAAATCAAATTAGACGTGGTGTCCAGGTTGATTTTTGAGCCGATAGTATACTTTAGTAGACGCTGGATATTTTGTTAGACTAACCCCAATAGGAAACTCTTAATTCAATTTTGGTAAGTCACGAGATGAATTCAAATTAGAGTTGAAGCAAGACATAGCTCATGAAGAATTGGAGGAATGAATATAAGCTACGTATGTCCATGGTCTGGCATAAATATGCAAACGCAAGCCACACTGCAGCTATGGAACAAAGAAGAAGAAGATGAGTGCCATAAAACAAGATCTACAATCAAAGCACTCACTCATAGGAAGTGGACAAGCAAATCAATAGACCCAAAAGCCCTCACCAACAGGAGATCATTTATGGAAGCAAAATCAACATCTGAGAAGGTCCAACGGAATGTCAAGGGTCAAAGAGCAAAAAGATGGCATGACAAAAGAATGAGAACGAAAGGGGTGCAATCTAGGAGACAAGAAGCTCATGAACAGCTCAAGATGCAAGGCTAGCCTAACAAGAAAAACTTCAAGCAAAAGGGAAGGACCATCAAGAGTCATCTGCCCTTCGTCATATGGTATCATCATGCTCCAATGACAAAGGTAGCATCCTAAAGTAAATAGTCATTATTTAAAGAATTTTTCTTGATTCTTGTAGGCACATAAATAAGAAACAAATATGTTTGAGTTACAAGTTACTTGATCTAACCTGATTAACTCAACATGTTTAGTTCTTTAAGCTTGTTCGTAGCACCACTTTCTTGGTCTCATAGTCTTAACCAAATGAGCTAAAAAATGCACATCTTATCTTTGGAAAGATGATGGTCATAATTATGTAAAGATTGATAAATTATCTAGAGATAGACAATCCTTCCATGGGTTAAGCAATTCAACCCTTTTTGCCAAATGTACTTAAATGCTACATTCACGCTCAATCTTCTGATCTTATCACTCATGTTATAGTTGAACAAAGCACATAACATCAACTTCATCTTGTTCAATGTGTCTAAGGATAGAGAAGAATAAATAAAGTTTTGGTTCTGTTGGTGTTTTCCCACCAACAGAGCCCATGCACTTGATCTCTACCTTGTCTTATGTAACAACTGGGTTTTCCTAGAACCAAAAATTTGAACTTAAATTTTTTTTCTAACAAACCCATGCATGGTGAGTGTGCATACTAGGAAAATACCCTTGTAGTTGCACAAATAGATCCCAAGTTAGCATGGTTGAGCATTTGCATACTAAATAACTTTTGAGTTGCTTCTTCATGATTTTATGTGATGAATTAAAATCGACTAAACCCTTATAATAAACTTGATGTGTGTGAGTTGCTGACCCTTGGCTTGGACCATAAAACCCTAGATGACCTCTAGAGGACCCCACTAGGGTGTATGCTTGCTTGGCAACACATGTATACATACATAGGAGCCTAAGAAGTAGAATAGACAATAGAAAAGGGTTTAAAAAGGGGAGAAAAAGGAAAAGGCCAAAGTGGCCCAGCGATACCAGTCGGCCCAGCCGAGCGACCGTAGCTAGCCCACGCCACCGCATCCTCGCTCCCGCACGTGCCCTTGATTAGTGAGTGGAGTCCTTTCTTCTCTCCTCCTAGGTTTGTTGGACTTCGGTTGTTAGCCGATAAGGCAAGGTACAAGACAGAGTCATCCTTGCCGCTAGAGAGTGAGAGTGTGGCGAGATGTGTGTGATGGGTGGGAAGACATGTGTGCATGATATGGGTTAAAAATTTGATGGATTATTATTAAAACTTGACATACTCGCATAGGCAACTACAGCCTCAAATAAGTCTTTTGATCTACCCTTGCATTCCACTACCATATAGCAAACGCCTGGCATAGGGTGGGAGCTAGTGGCCAGTACAAATCATACTAAAAGATATTTGACAGGTTTGCATGTCATCTATGACGATGACAATGAATGATTGAAGGATTAGTCGGTCTCGTTCCTGCGCTCAAGTTTGGTTCGTGAAGATGGAGTCGACACCTACCGCCGTTCTACCTGATGCTATTCCAGATGTTGTGTGCTATGATTGGTTCCGCCAAGTGGCGCTGTAATAACAAGTAAACCTTGCTATTTGTATTCTATAAAATAGGTATTCGATGTATGACTTATGATATCGACTGTTATTCGAAAATGTGATGGAATGATCATCTGGGACTATCACGTTATGTTTTGAATTTGTGGATTTTCCATTTGTGGAAAATTGAGATCGTTTCATCTTATGAGCATGACACTCTTCAAAATGTGGGGGAGTTAGTCGATTCCCCAAATTTCTACAAGTGAAAGTTCTGAACCTATCAAACTAGAATCAAACACAGAACTAAGATGGGTTTGACGGAAGAAGGTGAAATCACCACTAGAGGTGCCTCCACAAGAATCTTCTCATTTTCAGAGCAAACCAAGGTGCTCAGTGAACTTCACAAGGAGAAGTCTGGTTCGAAGGACTTACAACACCAAACCCTCACCGAAATAGTTAACTTAGGGGAGAAGCACCCTTGTGTATCCAGGTAAGTATTCTTTCCCTTTATATTAGTTTTTAGTTTCTTTTAAATAGTTAAAAAAAATGATGAATGAAAACAAAATAAATAGTTACCCCTGTAGTAGCAAAATAAAAAAAGAGTGTGTATGGTAGTTTGTTTTAAGAGTTGTTAATCAAATAAAGAGGACTCTGAATAATCTCTTAAATGAAAATGATGAATAGTTACTCTGTTGTAATTCCTTTTGAATACCTAGTTTTCAGCCTTGAATTCTCTTGAGTTTTGGATAAGATTGTTTTGATATAAAGATTTACTCTAAACTTCAAACTCGTGGGTAGCATATGCTTGATCTAAGTCTAGGTAATTGACGAAGATGATATGAGAAGGTTTGAGCTATTGTTTATCTTGTTCCAAGTGACATTAAAGTTCTAGAGATTTTTCTTTTGAAAAACATAAAAATGCTATATGATGAGTTTCTGTATGACAAATCTTGAATTCCTACTAGAGCCATATATGTTATTTAGGCTAGGAAAACTTCCACATATATGTTGCTTGCTTTTGCATTGAGTTTTGTCAAGCTTTGTTGACCCTTATGAGAGATTTGTCATGCCCTTAAAATCAAGATCAGGTACACACCACCCAAATGTTCTACCCCTACACTGGGGGTGAACACAAAAACATGCTTGTTAGGTTTCCACTCAAAATAAATGCTCCAAGTTCTTATTGTTATCTCTCTAAAGTTTTGTTGTAGAAAAGAGCCATGGGGCTATGCAAAAGTTATTCATAAAAAAAAGAGAAGAGAAAAAATGGACACAGAAGTGTTCGAGATATTTAAAACAATGGGTACTCAGATGTCCACCTGAAAAAGATGATGAATAAGATAGCCCCTGTTCTCTAGCAAATGTTTCTAGGTTTCAAAAGAGAAATAAGTTTTCAAGGAGTAAAGTAGAATTATGTTATCTACCATATACTCCACACACATGCACATCTTGATTTAATTGTATGACTCAACTCTCTTTAGATCTGAGGTTTGACTTTATAATATATGCATTGCAAGTATGCTCTAGCTTTCTCCCTACCTATGAACTCCACATAAGCCTTAGTGGTAGAAAGAGAAAAATACATAACATCATTATTGTCTTGGTGAGGATCCACAAATACCACATATATTGAGAGACTTGAGAGTGTCATACATTGGAATCTCTGAGTTTTATTTTAAAAAATTATAAAAAATCTAGAACAATGGTCAAACAAAGAACTTGAGATATACTGCTTGACTTGATCGTTCTGTCTTTCAATTGCCCAAGACCCAAGTGAAAGCTAAGAAGCTCTATGGTTGAAGGTAATATGGGTAAGTTTGAAAGTTAGATTAGTTTATTCTAATTCAGAGGAGAATTCTTATTTGAACGCATCTATACTTTTGAGGAGTGAAAACATTGTAGCAACTCCTGACCTATTGCTAAGTTTAGCTTTGCTCAGGGACTAGCAAAGGGTAAGCTTGTGGGAGCTTATTGATGGTCATTAACATCAATTATAAACCATTAATATAACCTGCATATATACTTAATTCCATCACCAAACATAGGTTTAGGGGTTTAAACTAATAAATTCCATGAGGTTTGGTGAATCTATGTTTTCAACAGGGTTTAATCAGAAAACCGTCAAGGTGGACCTATTCATCAAAGTAAATCTCATTTATCCACGATGAAAACAACTCAAGAAGATTCTAGAAGACTCTAGAAGGCAAACCACAAAAGAAGAGCACAAGACCATGACATGTGGGGCCGGCCGGCCCTATCTGCAGGGCGGTCGGCCCAGTGGCCCCACCTGTCAGCCTCTCTTTGTTACGTCGGTTCCCACCGCCTTAAAGATCACATCTATGCCACTATTTGAAGTTGGTTTGATCCGAGGGTCTACAATTGACGTTGCCCCCTATATATAGCAGCCCCTACCCCCTCGCTGAAGCCATCCTAAAATCCTAAAACCCTAATTCATATCCTCCTCATCAGGATCAGAGCCAGCTATCAAGGGAAGATTAGTCCTCCAAGTTAGGATCTAGTCTTGTAAATAGAAATAGTGAGATAGAGAGTGAGGGAAGAGTTTGGAGGAAGTGCCGGCCTGTCGGTGCTCTCTCTACGGCTTGTACCTTAGCAGATTCAAGTTCTACTTGAGCTTGCGTCTATGATGTCTCTAGTAATCAACTTCTGATTCAAGTAAGCATTTTATTTATATTGTTCTTTAGATTTGTAACTCTTTTGATTGCTTTAATCTATTGGCCATAGGTTAAAGTAGTAATTGGTAGTGTAAGCATGGTGCTTAGACTCCATTATTCGTGGATGTACCCTTCATTTCGGACTGGTGGTAGATCACGAGGGTGACTATATAGCCTCATTGAGTCCTTCATAGTCCACCTCCCATTTGTAGGCTGATTAGGACCTAGTTACTACAAATAGCATCCTCTGCCGGTGTCTTTCCTTAGTAATGTCCCCAGTTGAATAGTAGAAGACATATCTTACCCAAGTCAAAACTAGGGAACCTTAGTAATCCTCTCTACGCTCCTATTTATCCTTAACCTTGTTGCTACCCTTAGTTAAGTTAGATTGTAGTTGTAACACCCTAGGTGTTAAGCTTGCATAATTGCACTTGCATTGCATGAGCATAAGCATCATTCATTCATGCATAAGCATTTTCATATGAAACATTGCTATGAAGCATGTGAAACATACTATTGTTCTTCTATGTTTCATTGTATGTATGCTTTATGATCATGTGTGGCTAATGCAAGTGGTGATGTTTGGTTACTAAAACACCTTAGCTACACTTAGGATGCCTAATGGAACAATGTTCATGTGGATCACCTTACCTAATTAAGCTCCTAAGTGATGACATGCTTAGTTTGACCTAGGAAGTACTTTTGTGTGACCAATATATGAAATGCTTGTCGGACCTTAGGGGTACCCGAAACATGTTTATAATGTCATATGGAACAACTTTCGTATTCATGACTTGGACCAATTTGGCCACTAAGTCATGGTTATAGTGTAAGTTACCATTTTCATGATGTGTGCTTGATCTAGGTTGAACTATAGCATAGAGTGCTTGCATGGCAATGCACCCTTAAGAAAAGTTGTAGTACTTGACTAATGTAACAACTTTTATTTTTGGGTCAAGAGCTAATTCAGTGCCTAACATGGTCAAATAGGGCCCACAAGAATCAACAAATTACTGTTTTCAAACTTAGAATTTTCTCTAAGTCAAAAACCGGTTCACAGGTTCAATGTATCCGACTTTGAAATGATGTAACTTCCAAACCATTGTGAATTAGAAGATGATTTCTAAAGCAATCTTGTAGCCCTTACATAGCTCTACAAAGTTTGTTGAAACATCTTGCACCAATTCATTGTGGATTAAGCGCAAAATCACCCTCAAGTCGCGCTGTCAGGCACCCCGTCGGGCTCTGATAGCCGCGGACGCCGTGCCATCGATGGCCGATCGCGTCAGGCCAAAGCCACCACGTGGCAACCATACACCGGTGATGGCCCGACTGTTAAGGCCACGATGGGCACAAAGGCACCCCACGCCCGCTGTTTCACCCCCACGCCCTCACTCACTCTCTGCTTTCCACTCTGCATCACCGAGGCGCAACTCTGAGCTTGCCGTGCCACTGCATCACTCCACCGCAACCGCTCGCCATTGACGTAGCTTCACTCATCAATCTGTCTTGGCCACATCTGCTCTATCTCCACTACCACCTCCCCGACCCCTTGCTTCACCGTATTGCGCCTAGGTAAGGCCTGTATTTCATTTTCCGCCACTGTGAGACCTCACCGGAGCGCCACCGCGCGCTCAGCTTATCGTGACCCAGCCATTTCACCACACCCCCTGCTTTTCTCTTCCCTAGTCTAGCACCGCACTAGGTCATAGAAGCTCAGGTCAAGTCTAGGTTAGATGCTACCAAGCAAGCACACGGGAACACACCGCCGCTCTCGCCACGGCCGCCGTGACTGGCAAGCTCGCCGCTGCCGAGCTGGCCTATCGCCTTCTCTCCTCTCTGGCGTGCCTTAGGTAGAGTAGACCTAATCCTAGCTAATACAGCATGACGGAGACCCACCTCTCACCACTGTCTTGCCAGAACACCAAGAGCGCCATCGTGCTCTGTGCGCCGCCGCAGCGGCATGCACGGGTCAGAGCTCACCATCACATCGCCGGATCCCTAACCACCCTAAGAGCCATGGAGCTCGTCACCATAGCAAATGGTGGCCGGAGACCACTGGCGTATCGCTACGCACCCTCCGCCGTCCGCCATTACCGCCGGCGAGCATGCTCCGGTGGACCTTTGGCCAAACCGAGGGTACCCCTAGGCGCGGGAAGTCACAGGGAGTGCAACGGTGGTGACCTCGTCGTCGGTGGCTTCCCCATCGATGTGCAGTGCCCGGTCAAACGCTGCCTCTGTTCAGGTTCGCTGACGGGTGGGTCCCGTTGACCGTGGGCCCCATCTGTCAGTCTGAGTATTGGTTCTGATTTTCTTATTTTTTTCACAGGATTGATTATCAACTTCAAAAATTCATATCTAGAGCTAGGAGTGTCCAAATTGAGTGAACCAAATTTTGTTGGATTCCTCATGAAGTGTAGTATTCGAAAAAATATGAGATGCAATGTTTCTAGTATTTTTCTAGGAGAATAAAATATAGCTAGTTAAATGTTTTTTAAATGTTTTCAATCTTGTAAAATGCATAACTTGAGTTTGGTACATGCTAAAAATGTGATTCCAATTTTGTTGGTCTTGTATTGTCATGTACTACCTGGGAAAAATATTGGTTGCACAGTGATCTTGCTGGAAATAGGAGTTTGCTATTTATCTTGAATAAATGCTAGATTCTTGTGCTATTTTTCATGGTAAAAAACATGTGTCCTATGAGCATGAAATTTATTGCACAGTGTTCTTGTGCTATGATGAAGCTAAGAAAAATATGAATTCTATTGTTTGACACATTTCAATAGGATTTCCTATTTATGCTACTTGAAGCCCTGCTAGCTTATCATTTTTGTGCAGGATGTTGTACATGTTCAAATGCTATGAAATTTATACGGTAGCCTACTAGGGGCATGTATAAGCTACTATAAGTTTATCAGAATTTATGATGCACCTTTGCTATATTTTCCTTATTTCACCTTAATGTCCAAATAAATTAATAAATGCATTTAAATAATTTACTTCGGCTTGACCGTCATGTTTTCTAGAGTGTATATGATGCCTATGAACTGTTGGTACCATTGGTTATGCCCAAATTTGATTGCTTGTATGCAGTGAAATATTACTTGCTCTATAATTCAATTTTAATGACTATTTGGATAGTTTTGATGGTGAAGTAAATTGCATGGATAAAACGATGTTTGCGGTGAATATTGTCAATAACAAAGTTGTAGATAACTTACTTATCTTGCTTGTGTAAAATTTTCATGGCAATAGGCTAAACGGTTTGAGAGTTATAGCTGTTAGAAGTTGATCTCCAGAAATGCTTATTCTCTGAAAATTTCTGGACAGACCTGGGAAGTTTACCTATTTTGACTAGGATAATGGTTTAATCGCCTTTTGGTGATTAAATCAAAGTTGTGGGATGTTTTATAAGATTTCTAGAAAATCCAAGATCATAGTATTTAGTTGAGTGGAACTCCGGATATAACCAAACTAAGTAGCTACTGTTTGCAGCAGGAAATGACCAAGTCAAGTATAGTTGTTTGTCTGATGTGATCCTTGTGTAGATGCTGAGGCTAATCAAGATTAGTTGTTAGCTGCAGGTTCTAGGCCTCTTACTGATGATGAACAACTTTACCTTAGGTTGCTAGAACTTGGTGAGTGTATGTTTCTTGTATTATATGAGAGATATGCACCTACTCAGTAAAAATCAACTAAAAGAAAGTTATGCATCTACTTGGTCAATGAGTGTTAAACTTATCATACACCTTGTGGATAACCATGCTCATGCATACACAATTTATCATATCATCTCATCTCTTATGCATTCATGGTACTCATTTGTGCATATGCATGCAATAGGTTCCCCAGAAGGAGTGACGCTTCTCGAGTTCGAACCCGAGCATCAAGAGGAGCAGCAGGTAGCCTAGGAATAGGAAATCCAGGCGGAAGGAGGAGTCAACATAGAAGATCTCCCTGAGTGTCCTGACCACCAACCTTCCTCGTTCTTGAAAGGTAAGCCCCGAAGCATTATAAGCCTCCTATGTTTTTACAAATATCACTTGCGTCCTTTATGTTTGATGCATTAGGTTATAAGAGTTGATTGGAACCACTTGCTGCATATATTATCCTTGTCTAGATAAATATATCTTGAATTCTTGGTAGGTCCAGGATCGAATATATGCTTAGCCTTGCTTAGTCCGGTAGAACTTCGGTGATTTCCTATCACCTAAAACATATAGGTAGATAATTGATCACGGTTGGCTATAATTGCTATCGTAGAAATAACCATGTGTTGATGAATAAAAAGGAGACTGGGCAGGATTGTGATAGAGAAGCATAAGGCATGGAGGTCTTGGTGCCTATTTATCCCCGTCTGTGTCGGTTAAGGATCGATTCACTATATGTACTCATGTCATGTTGAACGCATACCTAGCACTTAGTTGGCCAGATAAGTCGTTCCGACCATAAAGCCGAGTAGCTCCATTCAGGCTAGGCCCTGGTAAGTGAAAGTGCGCACACTGGAGGCAGTAAGGATGTGCAGAGAGCCAATGGCGTAAGTCCAAGGGTGGGTTCGAGTACCGATCTTCCTGGCAGATTGGTAGAATCTCTGAGGGTGCGGCGCTGATCGGACCCACAAAGTTGGTTCCTGAGTTGTACCAAAGGTGACCCGATGCAACCCCAACGGAAGAAGTATGGGTTTGTGTTAGGAATAATTCCCCAGCTAGGTAGGAATCAATTTGAATCGCCGTCTCTCCCGGATAGTGAGAACTTAACTAAGCAGCGACAACGTAGAGTAACTTAATGGATACTAGATGGTTATGATGATGCTCAAATTATTCTTATAACCGGATATGGTTACTAATGCTTGTTAGCTTAATTAAGTGATTGCTCTAGTACATGTGTTAATCTAGAGATGCTTAATTGAATAGGTATTCAATTTGATGCTAGAGATATTAAATCTCCAAGTTATGTTACTTAAACTTTTCTACAAAATGTTGTCAAGCTAACTACACCGATAAAGCCTTGCATACTCCTTGGTGTCATATTATTTCTGGTTCATGATAGGTAAGTCTAGTTGAGTATATTTTCGTACTCAGGGTTTATTCCCTCTTGTTACAGATAACATTATGTACCATGGGTACTATAAGAACTACCTTCATCCTACCGTGGATGAGGACTAAACCATGGGGCATGGTACTTCTGAGTTATCTCCTCTATTCTGCTTTTGTTGGAATGACCGTAGCACTAGCATGTATTTGAACTACGTGTGATATTGATGTTAAACTACTTTGCTTCCACTATTTAAACTTGGTTTGTAATAACTATGTGAACTCTGATGTATGTGAGGTATTTGTGAACTGTGATGTAACATGTGACTGGTTGTGTTGAATCATGTACGATCTTGGTTTGTATGTTGGTTGGTTTGAGATCCCTCATGATTTCACCGGACTACCGGGTTTATATGGGCTCAAGTATGACAGTTTAATCGCTTGGCGATTGCCATTGTACTTGTACTCTTATAAATTGGACGGTTCTATTACAGTAGTTAACCTCACACGTTTCACTGAGGATACGATACTTGGAATATTTCTAGGTGAAAGCTACAGTGGTATCCGTGCGCTTACGAATCTATCTGTGTGCGTCTAAAATATACCAACAATGCTCATCCTATACATCTTCACAACATTAGTGTTGGCGGTCTTTACCGATCAAATCCGACCCCCAATTAAGATACAAAAAGAGGAGAAATTGACAATCTTAAACACATATGCATTTACTATTAACCAAGTTCCACATGTATTTGAAGAACATTATTTTGCAGATCACAAACACAAATACATGGAATAATTCACCAAAAGGCACTTTTCGACGCTGATTTACACAAAGGAACGAGGGAGATGCCCATCAAATCAAATCAACCGGGGTAGAACCCCATGGAGCAGTGACCCATGTCTAGCCCAAGGCCTGCCATGTGAAGGCGGTGGCGAGGTAGCTCAGTTAGGGGTGGCCGACCCCTAGGGGCGGCCCTACCGGCGCTGACTCAGCCACCCCTCGCTCTGGCAGTGGCATGCCACCATGCTAAGACGGTGTAGCCTGGAGTTTTGGGCTAGGAATAGACGAAACACCACCTATGCTCTTGTATAAATAGAGGGGTACCCCCCCTCTCTGAAGACACAACACATTGAGCTCACCTCACTCTCTCTAGTTCTCATTTACCTTTTTAGTAATTTGTAGGATCATTAACTAATATATGTATGACTATACTAGACCAATGCCTGCTCGACCTTAGATTATTCTTTTATTCTATCTTTTCTATTTTATCCTTTGAGGAATGCCAAGTGTGTGTCCACTATCTTGAAATCACCGTTCTTACCCCTGTTATAAATATTGGTGCACTTGCAAGCATTATTATTCAAGTTCATATCCATACTAGACTCTTAATCAAATGCCTTCCTTTGGGGAAAATATAAATAACGATACCCTGAATACTTCTTGGTGAAATGCTACAATGATAGCTCCATGCGCTTGCGAATAAATATCTAAAATCATTAAGGAACTATCAAGGATATTACTTAGTGATATTGCTAATCACTAGTGATGTTTCTAAGTAATACCAACAAACACTTCTAGCGCAGTTGTTGGGGATACAAACCTAGTAGCTAAGCTAAGAAGTGCCAACAAGCATTTCTAGCGTTGTTGTCGGGGATGGATTCTATCTCCATACTTGGTGATTGCGTTAAGAAATGCCAACAAGCATTTCTAGCACCATTGCTAGGGAAGGCATATTGATTAAAGAATCTAGTAGGACATGCTCATGATAATATGCATGTAAGGTAGCCATTGTTTATGTACAGTAACTTTGCTTGTCTTCTCCTGTTGTGGATGAAAATAGGATAGTGTATGACCGGTTACAAACAACCGGAAAACTACATCAAAAAACTGGAGGCACTCCTAAGGAAGAAATGGTCTCGTGCTGCTTCTTCTTCTACTACTCTTCGATAGTCAAACCAGTCACCCCTGCACCATCCGCTACTCTAATCATGGTCAAGACCCTCCATGACTACTCCACCCCCACTATTGCCAACGTGCCCGTTGGGGCCGTTGTCAACGTTGGGGAGGGGAACTTCGAGCTCCACACCGGCCTCATCACGATGGTGTAGGCAAACCAATTCCATGGTTTGCCAAGCGAGGACACGAACACACATCTCCAACACTTCCTTGAGTTGTGCGACATGATCGACATCAAGGATGTCACACCTAAGAGCATCAGTCTCCGCTTGTTTCTCTTCTCCCTCTTGGGGAAGGTGAAGCAGTGGTTTTATAAGGAAAAAAAGTTGTCAAGACATGGGACAAATGTTCCTCGATGTTCCTCGCCAAGTTCTTCCCCATGGGCAAAACCAATGCCCTGATGGGACGAATTTTGAACTTCCACCAAAGCTCCATCGAGACCATTCCCGAGGTGTGGGAAAGGCTACAGGACTACATCCAAGCATGCCCGCACCATGGGATTAAAAACTAGTTAGTGCTCCAAAATTTTTATGATGAATTAATACCCATGTCTAGGGGCCACCTCGACGCTGTTGCTGGAGGCGCCTTAATTTTCCTCACCATTGATAGAGCCACGGCTCTCATCAATAAAATGGTGTCAAATCAATGCTGGGGGAGGAAAGGAAAACACAAAAAGGAATGCATACCATGAAGGAGACGGACATGATTTCCGTAAAAATAGATTTATTGATGAAAAGACTGGAGGAACAGGCCCACGAGAAAGATGCCATGATGGGCACCGTCCAGGCCACGGACTCACACATGACGTGTGATGTTTGTGGGAATGTTGGGCATTCGGGAATGATTGTCCTGAAACCCGCGAAGAAGCTGCCTTCATCAATAATGGGTTTTGCCAACCATGTAATAACGGGTGGAACAACCAGTCCCGCCCACAAGGTAATTCGAACTTCAATTCCAATTACAATTTGAAACAACCTTCTTTTAAAGACTTGGTATTTGGCCAAGCAAAAATTAATGAAAATATTATAAAGAAATTAATGTCAAACGATAAAATGCTCGAAAATATAAATTCTCAAATAAAAAGTTTATCCTCCGCAGTAAAAAATCAATTAAGTTTTAACAAAATGATAAAAACTCAAATTTCTCAAATAGCTGCCGCTATTCTTGGAAGTCAATCGAGGAAAATCCTGAGGCGACCCGAGAATTCTCTCGAAAATGTTAATGCAGCTACAGATCAATGAAGGATGAGAGGTTTTGTCCGATGGATCAAAAATGCCGAACCCTTGCTGAAGGTAAATCGATAGTTATCTTTAAAATTAAAAATATTCAAAATAAATATTTCTAAGATTTAAAAATTTGAATTTTTATGTCAAAATAAAAATCTTTGAAAAATCCCCACAAAAATCATTTTCTAAATAAGAATAATTTATTATTACTAATTATCATTTTTGTAATCATTATAAAAATTAAAAATTCAATAAAAATTTGTTGGAAAATAAAAAATGAGCACTGGACGAAAGCCCAATGGCTCCATGTTTGAAATAGCCGTTGGGGGCTCTCTACCAAAGGGCAGACCGAACAGGCCCACCAGAGGGGCGGCGACCCCATGGGGTGGCCGGCCCCTTGAGGTGGTCGTTGGCCATGCCGTTTGGACAGTGCACAGGTGGTTGTTGCACCTTCTCCCTCCTATCGGTTTTGGCCACTATAAATACCGAGGCAACCTGGGAGAGCTCCTCATCACTCTCCCACTCACTCACTTGCTCTCAAATTTCTTTCAAGCATTTTCCAACAAATTCTAGTGCAAGAAAACTCTATAAAAATTCCAAGCTCAAGCTAGTCTTCGGGTCATCATTTTATTTTTTTGTGCTAACCCTTAACCTACGCCTGAGTTTTCAATTGTTGCTATATTGTTTTTCGCCATGGGTAGGCTCGGGAAGGCCATTGCCGATGCCATCAAGAAGGTCATGGGATCAAGCTCATAGCGTTCCTATGGAAGCTCAAGCTCGCGCTACACCGAGCATGAAGAAAGCCCGATGCATGAAGAAACCGTGCCGACGGAAGAGCAAGAACAAGAGCAAGGACAACCTATGGAGGAAGATGATGAGCCTCACCTCGACTTGCAAAGAGGCCGGGAGATGGAAGCCTACCACCTCATCAAGGACTGTGAGTTTGAGCCCATGCCATTATACGACCCTACGCTTCTCCAAGCCATAGGTATAGATGCTGAGTTCGCCTCTATTTGGAAAGCCATTAGGTGGGGAGAAATTGATCCCATTTGGAAAGAAGGTTCTGTTCTCTTAACCATCCAATTTTTATGCTCACTGAAAGAAGTCGACAATGGGATCACTTTTCGCTTGATTGAAATAGAGTATTTTTGCACTTGGAGAGATCTTGCCCAACACATAGGTTTCCATCGAAAATGCTTACTTGACATAGATCATGCTATTAGAGGATTTGATCAACATAAATTTTGGAATGAAATTTCAGGTTAAGTCATAGTTAGAAAATTTGCACCTCATAACATGGACATTCCACACCCCACTTTAAGGCTTGTGCATCGTTGGATCGCCATGACTATGTTTTCTAGGCAAGACATTCGAGTTGTTCATAATGATGAAATGAAAATACTCTATGCCATGATCAAGAAGATTATAATTGCTCCTATCAAAAAAATATTCAACCATTGGTTAGAATTGTTGAAAACATTTTCTACTTCAATATCTTGCAGATCTCTTGTTACTCGCATTGCCACTGGTGTCGGTGCAATGGAAAATTAAGAAGTAGAATATATTTTAACTCATCGCCTTATTATCAATGAGCATTACTTGTTACAAGGACATCATTTGAAACATAATGCAGCTAGACAACTTGTGTTCTTCTTTCAGGTGGTGTACAAACAGATCCCATTACCCAACCTGGGTCTTTGTTTGTATAATTCTCCTACACTAACCTTCCCTCTTGTCCCACAAGAGGAAGCTTGTAGAAATTCTATGCCTGGCAGGGTGACAAGGAGTTGAACTAGAAACGAAGCGAGCAGTTCACAAGCGCAGCCGTAGCCTTTTTTCGCTGCACCCTAGGCGTTCCACACAGAGCCGTTCCTGACTGGGCAAGTGTCGGGGTTCACACCCATACACCACCCCAGTTGGGAGCATATTCTGCAAACACATGAGGCTAGAGGATCTAGATGGGTAGAGGCTGACGTTGCAGCATGGACGTTGCACTCGTCCGACTCTGAGGGGATCCCTCCACCTATGCAACCATGACAGTCCATCTTAGGATGGGAAGACATCAACAACCGCCTTGGAGGATTAGGAATCCACACTAGTGAGATCCAAAACACACTTAATACTCACGTGCAGAATTCTGCCCAGTGGCATCAACAGCAACAACAACAAATGGCTCCAATGAACGCGATGCTGCAGCAACAGCGAGAACAACAGGTGGCCTACTGGCGATACATGGGGTTCAATCCCGAATCGTAGGTGACGAGCAAGCTTGGGGGGATCCCCGCAGAGGTAAGTAGTATCTTTTATTTTTCTGCATTATTTATTGCATTTATTTATTTATTAGCATTTAAAAAATTGAGAAAAAATATAAAATCCAAAAAAATTTGAATATGATAAAAACAACAAAAATATTTATTCCATTCCCATATGTGATTTAAGAATGTTTAGTTTCTCCTATGTTGAAATGATGAATAGTTGCTCTATCTATAATTTTATATGTGCCTAGGCTGTAATTTAGTATTCCCCAATATTTAAGTTTGTTGGCTAAAATGTCTCATCCTAAAACTTGAAACTTGTGGGTTGCAAAAGCAAGATCCTTTTCAAAGTTGTTGCAAGTTATGATATGGTAAATAGAATATGCTATGTCTTTATTCTAAGAGAAACTTAACATCCAGAGTTTTTATAACATCCAGAGTTTTTATTTAAAAATGCTAAAATCAAAAGTTCCTCAATGATTATGAATTCCTACCATGGTCATATGACATGATTCAAATTCAAAATCTTAGTCATATGCTGCTTATATTCACATTGAGTTTTATCAAATTGGTGTGACCCTTGTTGAGATTCTCGTCATGCACCCATGATCAAGATTCACATACACCCATAAAAAGTGCTAACTCTTGCACCGAGAGTTACGCAAAAACATGTTTTTTCTGTCCACCTAAAATAAATACTCCATTCATTTGTCATGAGTCTTTCTCTCCAAAGTTTTTATATGCCAAAAAAGAAGTATGGGGCTATGCTAAAAAAAGAGAGACACATGAAGCTCTCAAAATAGCAAGAGAAAAGCAGAAAAAATAGAACACATGAAGGTTCCAAGGTATTAAAAAAAGAGATAGCCCATACTTCTAAGGCAATAATTAAAAGAGAGAAAGTCATGATCAAAGGAGTACCAAAAATATTACGATTAGGAAAATATTCCACACACTTGCATATCTTGATCAAAGTGTATGACTTGCATCTCCTTGGATATGATTTTTGACTTAGCAATATATGTGATGTAAGTATGCCTCTTATTCATACCTACCTAAAACTCCACTCAAAGCCTTTTAAGATAGGATTAAAAGAAGGCAAAACAATCAAATGTCTTGGTGAGGATCATACACATTTAGCGATCGAGTGAATCATTTGAGGAACTTACATTTTATTTTGCAAAACTCATAAAACCTCCGGATGGAAGGTTGATCAAAGAATAAATGATTGGTAATTAGGTTAAAACCGTTCTATCTTGCAACCTCCTAAGACTTGGAAAAGCAATAAGCCTTGCAGGGATTAAGTTAAAAGGGTGGATAAAATGCCAAACTTATTTAAATTGAGGAAGAATACTTTGTTGTAGGCATGTCACTTGTGAATTATATTTGGCATAGTAGCAACTACTGATCAACAACCAATAACTTAGCTATTTGCTCAGGACGAGTAAAGGTTAAGCTTGGGGGAGCATGTTGGCGGTCTTTATCCATCAAATCCGATCGCCAATTAAGATACAAAAAGAGGAGAAATTGTCAATCTTAAACACATGCATTTAAGAAAAGGTTGGGAGAGCATGTTCGAAATGATGATATACATGATAGATTAGGGGTAGCACCAATTGAAGAAAAGCTTGTCCAACACCGGTTGAGATGGTTTGGACATGTCCAACGGAGACCTCCAGAGGCACCGGTGCGTAGTGGAATCCTAAGCCAGGATAGTAACGTGGAGAGAGGCAGAGGAAGACCGAAGTTGACTTGGGTAGAGGCAATAAAAGGAGACTTGAAAGGATGAAATATACCCAAAGACTTAGCCTTAGATAGGAGTGCTTAGAAAATAGCTATTCACGTGCCTGAACCTTGATTGCTTCTGCTAGGTTTCAACTCTAGCCTACCCCAACTTGTTTGGGACTTAAAGGCTTTATTGTTGTTGTTGTTGTAAACACATATGCATTTACTATTAACCAAGTTCCACATATATTTGGAGAACATTATTTTGCAGGTCATAAACACAAATACATGGAACAATTCACCGAAAGGCGCTTTTCAATGCTGATTTACACAAAGGAACGAGGGAGATGCCCATCAAATCAACTCAACTGGGGCAAAACCCCATGAAGCAGTGACCCATGTCCAGCCCAAGGCCTGCCACGCGAAGGCGGTGGTGAGGCGGCTCAGTCAGGGGGCGACCAGCCCCCTACCGGCGCTGCTCAGCCACCCCTCGCTCTTGCGGTGGCATGCCACCATGCTAAGGCGGTGCAGCTTGGAGTTTTGCGCCAGGAATAGATGAAACACCGCCTAGGCTCCTGTATAAATAGAGGGGTACCCCCCTCTCTCAAGACAACACATTGAGCTCACCTCACTCTCTCTAATTCTCATTTACCCTTTAGTAATTTGTAGGATCATTAGCTAATATTTGTATGACTATACTAGACCAATGACTGCTCGACCTTAGATTATTTTTTTATTGTTTCTTTTCTATTTTATCCTTTGAGGAATGCCAAGTGTGTGTTCACTCGGATCCTCCAAAACAAGAACAGGTTTGCGCCACCTGAGAGCATAGACACCACCACCCTACGTCATCTGTGATGTTTCGGTAGGGTGGGTACATGCTACTCTCGTCATCTCTCCACTCCTAGTGCGCGGTTGTCCTTTCTCATAATGGAATAGCCAAGATCTTAGGCTTACCAAAGTATATGGCCAGTACTACAAAGTCTCGACCACACACATGCCTATAACGGTACGGTCCTTAATCGACATAGGTGAGACGATGCACAACAGGTTAACCCCGCCGACCTACCCACCAAAGACATATCTCATGTTCCATACCGAGACATTACCTATATCCCATATAGAGACATAACCCATGTCCTGCCTCCGTCTCAATTTAGACTTAACATTATCAAGGTATTCTCATGAGCTATTAGTAGAGCTGAGAAGATCAAGATAAAACATACTTCTCGCGAATGATGAAACCATCATCCGACTTCTATACCGAAGTCTAAGCATTACAAAGCATAAGATGTATCGACCTATTCATACTAGCAGAGTATAACTAAGGATACCTAAATATCAAGGTAATCATGCAGCAACGGTATTCGACCAACTCTTAATTACTTAATGCACAACTCACAAGACTTAAAATGTAATAAAGATTTATAAATGCTAGAGAAGGGTGGTATGCTCTGGGGCTTGCCTGTGTTGCATAGAAGGTTTGTTCCATAGAGGTTCACAAGAGTTAGACTGGGCACCAACACCACTGGTGGATGAACCCCCTCCGAAACTTAATCAACACGAGTCTTCTCCCTCTCGTATGTACTACACATAATAAATGATGCGTGTTGAACATGATGAGATGCATGCCATGATGCATGATGAAAGACACACAAGCATGGATGAACTTACCTAACTTAAGAAAGTTGAGTACAACTTTCCTTCACCAAATAGATAGGGTTATTATTATAAAAGGTCTTTTCCTTATTTAACTAAGAAGTTAATTAGTTGTTATCATGAAAGAATTAAACTTAACATAGACCAGCAAGAAGTGATTAACATTTTCTTAACTCATAATTATTATAAGAACTTATAAAACTAAACTAAATATTTACTAAAACCATTTTAATTATGATATAAACAAGTTGATTCAAAGCATATCAAGCAAGTAATTAAATTGCCAAGGAACAACAGAGGTTTGGGTGTTCCAAGGTCCACAATCAAAGTATAAAACACATCAAAGTCATTCAAGTATTTATCTAATTCAATTTAGCATTTATTAATTAAGGAAAAAGGCATTTAAACACACTTAAATTAATTAACCAAGTTAGAATTATCAAAACAGAACCAAAATTTTTGTGAAGGTAGATGTTAGCACATGACATTTACACAAAAAGTTTGAGTATCACAGGATTAATATTTTTTCTACAAAAATTACACAAGGAGCATTTTTCTATTAAAAGAGGTAATTTTAAGCATACCAAAATTACTTATAATGATGAACTAATGTTTTTCTCTGATAGAGCACATCATAATTAAGCTACACAACAAATTTCATATTTTCTCATGCTTCAATAATTAGTTATGAATTTTACAAGAATCACCACGTTTTGATATTTTCTAAAAAAGATAAAACCGATTCAAAACTTTTCTTACTCAGCTCCAGCTAGCCACACACACTAACAGGGGTCTAGTGGTCAACAGCACAGTGCTACTAGTTGACCGCTGTTTCCTCACCGTCGGTGAGGTCGCCGACGTCGAGGTTGGTCCCTACGTGTTCCCCTTCGACCCCCGCACACATCCCTACTACTGGTTGAGCGAAAAGGGCACCCTGCTGAGCTCGACGTTGGCCATGGCGGCCCGACGACGCCCGACATAGTGGAGGTGGCCATCGGCGAGTTCTCCGGCCACGGGGAGGTCACCCTCGCACTTCCCACACTCGTACGAACATGTCTACTCTACTGGTTGAACAATCTAGAGCTAGGAGCGAGCTCAGCCACAGCCATGGCGGCTCAATGGTGCGTGACATGGCGGCACAATGGCAGACCAACCGCTACTGGCCCTAATCGGCCTAGCTAAGGATGGCTACGCATTGTAGGTGCTCACTAAGACTTGTTTGGCTCGGTGGTTGAAACGGGGAGCAGAGGCGGCTGCCATCGTCGATGCGCGGACTGGGCGGCGAAGCGGTGTTTCGATGGCTCCAGCGCGCGTCTGGCAAAACAGAAAGGTCGATGAGCATCATGAGGTCAAGGTAAAACTAAAACAATAACAAAGAGGGCGTGAGAGTAGCCGAAGATGGCTGGCCACGGCGAGGTGGTGCTCGGCGGCTATGGCGAGCTGTCGCCGCCGTGGGAACAGCACACGCGGCAGAACTTGGAAGCAAGGAGCGACGCAAGAGAGCCAAGGAGGTTCGTGAGGTGCAGGCGGAGTTGGAGGAGCGAGCAATTTGGCAGAGGTAGAGTGGCAACGGTGAATTTCGCCGGAGATTGGAGCTTGGGCGACGGTGGTGCTGAGAGAGGAAAAAGAAGAGAGCCAGTGGCGGCGCTCCTATTTAATGGTGAGGCGAGGCAGGAGAGGTCACCAGGAGCTGCTTGGGTGAGCTACGTAGGCAGCTACGTGTCCACACGCGAAGAAGCAGCGCGAAGGTGGTAGCGCGGGTGGCAGCCATCGGCGGTAAGCTACTACATGGCAGCCGCTTCGTCGACGTATAGTAACCGACTGAAACCCCATCTTCCCTTCTCTTGTTCTCGCGATTTTGCAAAATGACTTGATGAGAAGTCTTAAGAAAAGTTGTTTTTCTACAAGAGATCTCCAACATTGCTTAAGAAACCAACACCAAAATCTAACTCATTTTGAAGATTTTGAATTCCAAAAAGGGGTTCAGTGAAACTGGAAAACTGATTTCAGTTTCATGTTTTGAAAACAATTTTGCTGAGCAACTTTGGGATTTAATTAGCGGATAACCACTAATCACACATTACAACTAATTACACATTATCAAGCTCAAGTATAGGACCAATCAATGGAACAAAAGTTGGACACATTTTATTTATGAAAATTCATTTAACAGTTCAACAAAGTTTGAATTTAAAACTGATATCCAGGGATAGGCAAAAATTGCTAAGTTTGAAAGGCAGCCTTGAATTCAATCTTTGAGCTCAAATTTAAACATATTTGATTTAGAAACTCAAACCAACTTTCATTTCATATTAAAGAGCACACTTTATTCTTCAAAGTTTGTTTTAACAAAATTTTACTTGTTTAAGCAAATTCACATATATAAAATCACCAAACTCCTTAATCACTATCATTGGCATCATCTCATGTATCATTTAAAACACCTCATATGCAACATATGAATGCTATAATTGAAACATAAAATGCACAAATGACATGATACTTGGTGATTATGCTTGTTGATGCTCATGATCAAAATTTTATTTGCCTTTTAACATCTAGGATGTTAGCCCCCCGCCACTTCTAGACAAAGAGCGGCGACTACGGCTAGGGAGCCGGCAAGGTGCGGGGTTCCGGCTGTGGCGGCTGGGTCACCCCCTGAGTCGCCTTGGGGGGGTATGACATCAGTAGTCCCTCGGGTAGGTTTGTAAGGCGTGAACGAGTTTTTTAGATGGGCAAGTTTGTTAGGTGCAAGTTTAGTTACCAATGCATTTTTTTGTTTGGCATTTAGGTCTCACGATCGAAGCCAAAGCATTTTACCTACACTATGATTAAAAGCTTAATTTTTATTATGTACTTAGTCATTCAATTCTTTTGCATGCACCACTTGTTTGCATTCATGTGTGAGTGGAGTTAGCATGAGGCTGCAATATCCAAGCATGCATGCATGCTGATGAGATCATAACATAGGGATATAAAGTCCCAGGGTAAGAGGTGCCCGACCAATCCTTCCAGGACCACTTGGGGGCTACACCCCTTAGGTGCGTTCGCATGCACCTTCTGGCAAAGGACTGGGTGGAGCCCGAGCACGCCCTCCACCTCTACTCGGGCTCGGAGGCTCACCCGAGCCCCAGGCTCCACATCGATGGGAGCCCAAGCCCGATCCTTGGTCCTGGCCTCTAGTGCAAGGCAAGGCTTGGGCTAGAACCTAGTGCCCCGAGTGCCCAAGGCTCGGGGGCTCTCTGGCGTCACACAATGGGCACAACACTGTCATCCACCCTTCCGACAGGGTCATGCATGGGGCATGACACATGGGGACAAAACCCCTCCACTGGCTTTAGGGGCTCCTGGGCTCTTGGGCCTGCTCGATCAGCCCCTCAAGCCGGATGCCTTCGCCACCAAGGAAGCCTCCATAAGGTGCACCTAGTGGAGGTCGGTCCAAGCCGACAAGGCTTGATGGTCAGAGTGTTAGAACAAAGAAGCAGGACAACACCCATGGCTTCTCTAGCTCCACGACAACGCTAAGGTCCATCTGCACTGCTGCAACGCCCTCCTGGACTCTGGTGCATGTAGACCATAGACTAAACTACCCAAACCACCATGTACCCGACCTACCTCGATATATAAGGGGGAGGTTGGATCCTATAGAGGGGATATGATGAAACCGAACAGAACAGAACAGAACAGATCATTCGAGTCCTCATGACCAACAACCGCTACTACATTTAGACCTTTCACAGCCACATCGTAACCTCCATCGCAGTCCAATTTCAGCCTCTGCAGTAAGTTGTCTATAGTGATGGTCATAGCCTTCACCGTCGGCACCTGAGACCGACTATGGTGTACACTAAAACCACCATATTGGCTTATGCTCCATCTATGATTAGGTCCTTACATCCATCACATTGGAGTATGACCCGCCTATGTGGGTATGCACTAACACCGCCGCATTGGCTTATGATCTATTCATGATCGGATCCTTATTTCCATCCCATTAGGGCCCGACCCTCCTGTGTGGGTATACACTAACACCACCATATTGGCTTATGATCTGTCCATGTTTAGGTCCCTATTTCCATCATATTGGAGCATGACCCGCCTATGTGCATGTATACTAATACTGCCGTTTTGGCCAATGATTAGGATCATAGTCGCCTTGCACAACGACCCGATTGTGTGCAGTGTGTGTTCACCATCGCTTTGGTGGCCGACACATCTGTGTCAAGGTGGACATCACCATCGCTTTAGCATATGAACCATCTGGTCATAGGTAATGGTCACCGTCGCATTGCAGTATGATCCGTCTATGAAGATCCTTTAGTCGGTGTTGGGTTACTAAGCGACTTGGCAGTGATACACTATTGACCCCTATAGCATGAGACAAATAGCAATGGTGATGGCCGTCTGTTTCACCAATGGCGAGTGGTATGGTGGTGATGACAAAACAACCAATGACCCTTACATCAGATGGTGACAGAATTGCATCTAGTTTTCACAATTTATTTACTAAATCAGCTAGGACTTAGTAACTTACTAAACACACCATACAGATATAATCATTACACATCATTCATCATGTCCACAATGAAGAGTACTTTTTATAATAACAAGCGACACTAACATAACAACTATGTCAACTAAAGAATTAACCCAAGCGGTACATAGATAGGAGAATAAAGGATCTGCTCCCTATAGACTTATGTAACGAAAACGAGGTAGATGTGCTCCGCTCCTTTAGATTAGCACTCCTACTTGCAAGGCAAAGCTTCCTTTAGCTTGGTAGCTAGTGCACTATGGAACCCCTCTTCTTCCTCCCTTAGCCATTGCAGGAAAATCATTCAAAAGCACTTAGACTCCACAACCTGCATAAAAGCAACAGCATTAATAATATTCAACATATAATTGCTTTAGTTACCAAGCCAAAATTGGACTTTATATAGATTCAATACAACTCCCTGCCTGAAGAAAGACATGTCGTTACAAGAAAAAATAGCATATGCAACTTTATTGCTCACCTACTGACTCCATGAACAAGGGAACATAAGGAAGATAGTGAGGTCCCTCTAGACGTAGCCTCTAGGTAGGTCTAGGATATCGCATGACCTAGGCAGGGAGGACAAGAACTTTTATGCGGTTCATGTCTTATGCGATCAGTGTTCTGTCCTCGCCGACAAGGAAAATCAAATTCCATTCCAAGTGAATTGCAATCACTCTGTAGTCCACATCGCAAACATCATAACCAAATTGAATATTGTTCCGTCCAAATATCTCCAGCATGGTCACCGTATGCTTCAATGTCCATTTAGCAGTACCATAGATGTAACGACCTGAGTCCATTACAACCTAGGTAGTCATTTTTTGTCATAAGAGAAAGCAATCACCCTAACTTCTATGGAGATCCCTGGTGCTCTAAACGCAGATGATCGCTGAGAACCCGCCAAAGATGAATAGTAATCATTCCTAGATGACCATGGTCAGACTCACCCTCCAAGCAAGGGAAGGAACCTCAAATGAGACAAGAAATATCCTATTGACATCATCAACACCAACTCAATCTCAGAGATTACATCAAGACACAATAACTTGGTCTCCATTGCTAACCCACTTGATAGTTGAATTAATTCAGCAAAGACAACAAGTTACTGGACAGTCCGCTTGATCTACCGGAGTATCCGATAAATATCAGATCAACAACAGAAAGTGGGAAGTGACTTGTGTGTCATTTATGGAAGTAGGACCCACATGTCAGCACGAAATGGGATAGATATTTCTTAGCTGAAGCCAAACTCTCTCACTCATCCTCCCATTTGCAACATTCACTCTCTCTGCTCACTCAAGAACAAGCATCTCCTCGTAGACAGCATCCACTCATGGGCAGACCTCAAGTGCATCTTCATAGGGAACTTTCAGGGCACCTACATGCACCCTAGAAATTCCTAGGATCTCAAAGCCTGCAAGCAAAAGGAAGGAGAAACTCTACGTGAGTACATCCACCGCTTCTCCATGTAGTGCAATGAGCTCCCCGATATCGTGGACACGGGCATGATCAGAGCATTCATCTCTAGCACAACCAATGAGGCACTCGTCCATGAGCTCGGATGTTGCAAACCATGGACTACACGGGAGTTGCTCGACCTCACAACAAGCCATGCCTCCAGCGAGGAGGCCGTTCGCGCAATATTCTAGAAGCACAAGGGTAAGGCACAAGCTGAACCCACGAACGAGGCCAAGGACCGCAACCGACAAGTGAAGGGCAAGAAGGATAGCTAGAGGTGCCATAGCAACGAGTTCATTGTGGCAGTCAATAGGGTCCACAAATAGAAGACTGGTGAGTTCAACCATGTCAGTTTTGACAAGATATTCAAGATGTTGTGCCGCAACCACGGCTATCAGGTCAAGCACACCCTCGAGGAGTGTGACCGCATCAAGCGCTACTTCAGCAGCGACTACAAGATGACCGGCACGAACGCGCTGTTCGGGCCCTCTAGCGATGAAGAGAAGGGGTACGTATCCCAACCCCGAGAGGGTGCCTTATGATCTTGGTAGACCGATGGCATATAAGTCCAAACATCGATAGAAGCTCATAGCTAGGGTGGTCAACGCGGCCGCCCTGGGTGAAGCCATCCCGGCCTTTCTGAAATGGTCAGAAATCATGATCACTTTCGGCAGGAAGGATCACCCTAACCACATTTCGCAACCAGGACGCTTACCCCTTGTCGTTGACACGATCATTAGCAAGACATGCCTATCTTGAGTCCTCACGGATGGCAGGAGCGGCCTCAACCTTCTCTAAGCTAAGACCTATGACACCATGGGACTTCCACGGGCAGCGATGCAACCATCTGGTGCCTCATTCCATGGAGTCATACCCGGGCTTCAGGCCATTCCCCTTGGGCAGTCGACTTACGGTAATGTTTGGAGGTCGAGCCAATTTTCGCATGGAAACGCTCACCTTTGAAATAGCGGATTTTCCCAGCGTCTACCATGCCATCCTGAGCCGACCATGCTACGCCAAGTTCATAGTTGTCCCCAACTACACCTACCTGAGGCTCAAGATGCTCGGTCCTCATGGGATCATCACTATAGGAGGCAACCTCCAGCAGGCCCACCAGTGTGAATAGGAGAATTACGACATCATGACTACCACGTGCTAGCCCCAGGGGGCTGAACCCGAACATGACTTCCCTATGTGGTAGGGGACCACATGGAGGTCGCGCTCCGTGACCTCGACTGAGGCATGTGACAAGGCAGGCGATGACACGGCATGAGGATGACACAATCCATGAGTGCTAGGGCTCACAATGCAGCGTACTCCTTGATTTGATGAGCTGCGCGCTCTAGGCCTCGCTGCGTCAAGCACCACAGACAATGAAAGCCATGACCAGTGGTGTGGACATTTGGCATTCGCATTAAAGCTACTCTCAGCCAGCTGAGATTTTGTATACAGTGACCAGTGCCTAGAGATCGCATCATGCCTCAGTGGACACACGCCAAAGCGACACTCTAACGACACGTCTAACCCAAAGCGACCCGTGCCGATCAGCGCGTGCCAGTTAACATGGCTAGCTCGTGGGGGCCACACTGTAGCATACCCCGCGTCGATGTTCACCAGAACAAAGATCGCTGTGACCTAAAGGAGGATAATGGAAGGTGTGCTGCCGCCAGACCTGGTCCACGATGCCTCGATCACAAAAATGGAGTTGCACTTGACTAAGCTTCGCGGGTCGACCCCAGGCAAGGTCGCGACTATAGCATTCGAACGATCGGATCAACAGTAGACGTGTGAAAGAAAAAGAAGCGTGGGACACAAACTAAAGAATCTTATTCATCAAAGGACCCTAGGTACAACCTAAGGCCCCTAACCACCACCGTGAGCGATGTCCTCCATGTCCATGGTAGCCATGACAATGGCGGTGGCAAAGGCAAAGCCACCAACCAACTCCACCCGCTTTGCCTGCCCGGCAAGGTCTAGGAACCCAAGCGCCACCAGATGGAAGTCTTGTCCGGTGCGGAGCTGTAGGGCGGCAGGGGTGATGCTGGCACCCTACCAGATTCTAGCCACCACCGCACGTTCATGGTCCTCCATCAAAGAGCTTCTCAAAGACGGGCCTCCCCGCCTCATGGTGGGAAGCCACCAGCTGCTCCTCTAGCGCTAGCAACAGAATAATAAAAGGGTCAACAACCGCGAAAGCCAACAAGAAACCATGAGGTGGAAGAGCTACACTCACCCACAATCTGGCCCTAGGCGTCGGTGGCCACCACCTATGCGGCAGTAGCCTCCCTCTCTGAGGCCTCAAAAGCTACCTCAACAGCGCCAAGGCAGCCCTCCAACCGGTTGACCTCATGGGCAGAGTCAAGGTAGCGCTCGTGGACCTCTTCCACTGCACGGCAGACCTCATGGAACTCATGCTGATGGAACAAAGAAGATGACAATGATGAGGACGATGAGTTTGACCCTGCCTCTGACAAGATCACACCGCAAGCAGCATCGGTAGCCCCTCTCGACGTGGTGGGGAATGCGGCCCTAGATGCGACACAATCAGCCCTGGTAAAACCTTGACCTCTAAACATCGATCTTGAACTCACCCCTGCTCTTATAGAAATACTCGAAGCGTGGAGGCAGCCTACCGCCCTACGATGACTCCTTCCAAGAGCGCTTACCGTGACCCATACCGACGACCCCAAAGGCCAGAATTATGGATACGCAAAGGGAAGATGAGCGAGCAATAGGACAGGTGACCCGAGACGAACACCTCACCAGTCATATCACCCGACAAATTTATAGCCACCATAGGTTCGTGAAGTACTCGCGAGTCTGATCGCATTTATTAACCGCTTTTTTGGAGCATAGGGGAGGCGATCAGATGAAAGGCCGAGCGATGGACACCAACATGGTAGCATATCCTGAGTAAGCCTCATGTCTTTCATTATCTTTTGATTCATGCGCCCATGTTTTATGGCGCATAACTATTTACAAGAGAGCACCGCCAAGACACAACGTGGCTAGGAGAGGTCGATGTTGGTGATGCTTAAACTCGTAAACCTAAGACCAACATATAAACAACATGAATAAATGTAAACACCAAAATATAGAATTAGGGATTTTTACTTACACTTTCCACAAGTTTTGGTACAAGCATATTTTGCAGGTAACAAACATAAATGCATGGAGAAATTCACTGAAAGGCACTTTCTAACGCTGATTTGCACAAAGGAAAGATAAAGGCGTCCATCAACTCAACTCAACCGGGGCAAAGCACCACTAGGGACCAATCTAGGTCCAGCCCAAGGCCTACCATGTGAGGGTGGTGGCCAATGGCAGTGGTCAAGGGGCGGCCGACCCTAGGGGGCAGGCGACCCCCTGTGGGTGCCTCCCTGCCTCTCCTTGCTCTGGCGGTGGCATGCTGCCATGCTAAGGCGGTGTAGCCCCGACCTCACGCCTAGAATAGCTTGAGGCACCATCATCCTCCCTATATAAATAGAAGGGTAGTGCTCCTCTCTAAAACACATAAGGAAGAAAGCAAGGAAGAGAGGGAGAGTTTCATTTTTGCTTAGCTTTAGCTAGAATAAGAGTGGAGTGAGTCAGGAAAAAGTTGGAGAAGTGTCGGGGCAGTTGGCAACCTCCCTTAGTGTACTCGCTACACTTAGGGGAAGCGTGTCAGAGCTAGGTACTCCTCCGCTTGTACCTCTATGAACGACTTACTAATTGGAGTAAGAAGTTCATTTTTAACTTTGGTATTGATATACTAAGAGAGCTACCTTTGTTCATTATAAACTTGTGGGTTCGTTGTTCGTCCTTGTTTACGATACTCTACTAGAAGGGCCCTGATAGAGATGGATAACCCTTGCATGCACGCTAGAGTAATAGTCAATAGCGTAGACGTGGTGTCTAGGCTAGAAGCTATCTTCATTTGCCTCGTTCCCCATGGTTGAGGGGTAGGCGGCAGGTGGTGACAGTCCTATCCGTCCCTCATATTCCCCACGTTAAATTCGACTCCGTCTATAGGCCAAAGGTACCTGGCAGACTAGGTATAAGCTGGTTCATGAAACAAGTCCATAGTGTCCAAGTTATCTCCGCTTAAGATATCTATCCTTAGAAAAAACTCACTACCCAAGCTACCTTTCTCTTGTTTTCTTTAGGTGAACTAGCTAAGAGAGTTACACATCCATTCCTTTGGGAAAATACAATACCCTGAATATCTCCGGGTGAAGTGCTACAATAGTGTATCTGCGCGCTTGCGAATTCCTCTACTTATGCTAAGAAACACCAACAAGCATTTTTTGCACTGTTGCCGAGGATCGGTTGTCGTTTTAGTCTTCGAACCTAGTTTGCATGTGTATCTTTTATTTTACCTTTCTTTTCTTTTTATTTTTTCCAATGGACCACCAAACAATTCATCAACTTTCTGCTCCCAAGGGCGAGTTCTTAGAGCCACCACAATCCTCGAAGCCGATCATAGCTTCTAGCTATGAACTCTGCCCCATCTTTATAGCCATGGTTCGGGAACAAACCTTCTCGGGGTTTGATTATGAAAATCCTTACCATCACCTTAGGGAATTTGAGCAGCTCTGTGCTTGCCTGACCATTTCAGGCATGTCACAAGTGTCGCAGAACCGACCAATTTATAAGAATACAAGTACAATGGCAATCCGCCAGCGGTCACACTGTCATACTTGAACCCATATAAACCCGGTAGTCCGTCGAGTACCACGACGGGTCTCGATAAACGATTTACAACAACCAAGATCGTACAGGATTCAACATACATGCCACATATTACATAAAGTTCACAGATACTTTTCATCATCAGAGTACGAATAAAAGTTATTACAAACTGAGTTTGATAAGGAAAGCGGAAGCAAATAAGTTCGAAGATAAAGTTTCCAACGTAGTTTGATACAGTGCCGAGCTAGATCATGGTCCACAAAAGCAAGGATAGGAATTACTAAAGAAGCCTGCCCAAGGCTTACTCCTCATCCACAGCGGGATAGAAGCAACTCTTGCAATAACCATGATACACAGTGCCATCTGCAACATTGGGAAAATAAACCCTGAGTACGAGAAGGTACTCAGCTAGACTTACCCGTCATGAACCAGAAATAAAATGACTCCAAGGATTATGCAAGGCTGTATAAGTGGACATAAATTGACAACATTTTGCGAAAAAGGCAATTGATCTGTTGTACCATTATGATTCCCTTACCAAGTTAATTATAACTATCCAGTTCTAGATTAGCAACTATCCTGTGCCAAACATGTGGTATATCATTTAGAAGCATACAATAGTAACCATAGCAGGTATCGTAATTCCATTTTCATCCGAACCATCATGTTCCAAAATACAGTTATTACAATGTTGGAGCTAGCCAAGTTTCTCACTATCCGGGAGAGACGGCGATTCGAATCGATTTCAACCAGCTGGGAATTTATTCCTAACACAAACCCAGGTCTACCAGCCACGATAGCCTTAGGTCACCTTTGGTACAACTCCGGTACACATTTCGCGGGTCCGTACTGCGCCGCACAATCTGGAACACCAGATGCCAGGATGCTCAGGCCAAACCTGCCCTTGGGCTCAGTCTGATCGTTCCCCGGAAGGAGCGCACAACAGAACGATTCGGCTTCGTGGTCGGAACGAATTATCCGGCCAGCTAAGTGAGAGGCATGCATTCAATCTTGTCAGAAGTTCTAACAACAGTACGGTCCTTGATCGACACAGATGGGGATAGATTCACACCCAAGACCTCCATGTCTTGTTGCTTCTCTATCGACATCCCGCCCGGTCTCCATTTACATTAACCATGGTTCTTTTCCACGATAGCAATTATAACCAACCGTGCTCCGGTATCCACCTATATCTCGCAGGTGACAGGAAATCACCCGACTTCTACCGGTCTAAGCATGGCTAAGCATATATTCGATCCTGGACCTATACCGGTTAAAGGTGTAATATCTAGACAAGGAATGTACATGCATCAAGTGGTTTCATTCAACTCTTATAACCTAATGCAGCAATCATAAGTACTTAAGTAAACATTTATAAATTACTGGGAGACTTATAATGCTCCGGGGCTTGCCTCGCAGAAAGGAAGTAGGGCGGTGGTCAGGGCACTCCGGAAGCTCTTCAGGATTCTGCTCCACGCCTTCGGGAGCTGCGGCTTGCGGATCCTCCTGCTGGTTCCCTTCCTATGCTTCTTCGAATTCTAGCAACGTGATCTCTTCCTCCGATCCTAGATGCATGAGTATGGCATAAGTATTACGAATGCATATATGTTAACAAGTGCATCATGTTTATTGAGTAGGTGCATATCTCTTCTCGGTTATTTAATTATCTTTCCATAATGCATCGCTTAAACCATAAAACAGCAGCTACTTGTTTCACTCATAACTGGAGTTCTACAAATCCAAATCCAGTGATCCTGGACTTTCTGGAAAGCTTATCAAATTCTCTACAACTTTGTTATTAACCATTCTTACAGTACACATCATTTTCAACGTGCAATTCATCAAACTCTAGAATCAGTCCGGAAACTATTCAACATGCAATATAAAGTAACGATACATCTACTTCATGCAATCATTCAAAATTTGACAACATAGAATCCACCAACAGTTTAAGCATACCAATTACATTTAGAATCATATAATGGTGAAACCTAAACTATTTATTAAATTGCCTTTATTATTTTATTTAGATATCTAGGTTAAATAATAAATATATATCAGATGTGCTTCATAAATTCTCAAAAATTTACAGAGCCTTACTAATGCTATCAAAGGACTACTGTAAAAATTTAATGTCATTTTACCAAGTAGAACATCCTATGCAAAAATGACAAGGCAGCAAGGCTTGAAATAGCATAAATGGAAAACCCTATTGAAAAGTGTCAAGCAACAGATTTCATATTTTTCTTAGCATCCACATGGTACTAGGATTACCTCCAACAAATTTCATGAATTTTGGACTCATAAATAATTTATGAAAATTCATGCAAGGATTAACTAGTCATAAAAGAAAAATCTATAACTACAAATCTACACATGCACTGGTCCCCAAATTTTTACCAGAGCTCATATATGCTAAGACTAACTTACCACAAAAATTTCATAATTTTTGGAGCACAGGAACTCTAGATATAAATTAAACAAATTTGAATGCATTCAAAAGCACATTTCAAATCCTTATTTAAATCTCCAAAATTTCTACTGTTGAAACCAAGAACATATTTTTCTTAAATACTACACTTACTAAGGAACACTCACAAATTTATTTCACAATTTTAGGAGCTTTCAAACTGAAGATATGAAAATCACAAAAGAAATCAAAAAGCTGGATCAAATGAGCTATCCTTCACTCTTCTTTGTCATTGACCGGTGGGACCAGTGGTCGGTGACCCCACGCGTCATCGACTAAACAGGGTAGGCGGTAGGCGGCTTCGCTCATCACGGCATGGCCATGTTTGCCGTGGCCGAGCTTTACCGGCGACGGCACCTAGTCTCTGGTGACCCTCTCAGACCTTGCGCACCCATAGAGCTATCTAGGCGCGCGAATCATCGGTCTGAAGGACGGCGGCGGCGTCGGACATGGCGGCACGACGGTGTTTTTGCAGCGTGCCGCCATCTCCGACCACCTGGCCGAGGCCAAGCAGGCGAAACAACAGGACCACAAGCGACCAAGCGAACCACACTACACGACCTAGGAGGCTTGAGGCGCTCCGACGGCATGCTGCCACCACAGCACGCCATGGCGGCACTCCGCGAGAGTGCTCCTGGGCGGCAGCGCCAGCGAAAGCAGCTCACCTAAGGTACAATCTCGAGCGAGGCAAGGTGGAAATGATGGGGAAGGTTGAGGCGAAGCTGAGAGAGTGACTAATTGGCGGATGCAGCGGTGGCTAGCGCAGGCGAGCTCGGCGGAGCATCTGCAATGGCGACGGCGAGGTAGAACGAGCACGACGGACGCTTCTGGCGAGCAAGGAGGAGGCGAAATGCGAAAAAAGGAGGCACGCAGGCGAGGGCGGGCGGGTCTTTGGCGTGTTGAAGGCGCCTTGCCTGCCTTGGCACATGGCGAGCGCCGGCGACATGCCCACGCACCAGCCACGCCAACGGCGACCACGGCTGAAATCGGTCGGCCACTGAACGCAGCGATTCAGTTTGTCAGTGACCCGATGTTATGCCTGACAGCGAGTTTACACGGCGAATTATCGGCTAAACCAAAGCTCCAACGTGCAAGCGATCTTCACGACTTGTGTAGTCCTATGTACCAGCTACAACTTTGGTTCAAGTACCTCATTCTAATTCGCAACAGAAACGGAGCAATAACACCCCAAACATCGGCTGTCAGTCGGTCAGTGCTCGTGACTTAGCGGAATTTGCTTAAGTGCTGAAATCAGTGATTTGATGATTTTTGAAATCCAAATTCACACATGTTAGGAGCTGAATCAGTCAAAGACCCAAAAATCAAAGTTGTTCCTTATGTTAAACACTACAACTTTGCTTTAGTGAAGTCCTCCATGCAAGGTCTCTAACACCTAGTTCAACTTTGGTCAAACATGTCACTTTGCAATCATGATACATATTCAAACCATGGCTAAATGACCAAACTAGCCCTAGCCTTAAATACCAAAGTTGTTCATGATGATACTCTAAGCATGTTTAAACAATTTGCAAGGTCATTTAAGCATTTCATGTAGTAGTCACTCATATAGCTATCCAGGTCAACACAGGTAATATTACTTAAGTGCTTGATCATGAAAGGTGACCTTCATGAACAAGGTTCCTTTTGTTAACCTAAGTGTAGCTAAGGTGTTTTAGTGACCAACATTACCCACTTGCATTCATTTGCACATGATCATATGCATATGTTCCAAGAAACACGAGATAACAAGCAATGTTTCATATGTTTCGATCGAATGTTTCAATTGTAAATGATGATTTATGAATGCTTGATGCTCATGCTTATGTTATGCAAGTCAAGTTATGCAAGGCTAACACCCGAGGTGTTCAGCCCCTCCCCTTATAAAAATCTCGTCCCGAGATTTGCAAGACTTACCATTCTTGGAAAAAGGCGGGATAAACTTCTTGCGTATAATCCTCTCTTTCCCGTAGCATCTTGTTCACTATGATTGTTCCACACCACCTTATAGAACTTGATAATCTTACTCCTTGTCACTCTCTCCATCTCTTCTAATACTCGAATTGGTTTTTCTTCATAGGTCAAATCCGATTGAAGTCTGCACGTTGGTGGGTGCAATAGCTTCTTCCGGTACTCAAGACATTTCTTTAGGTGAGAAACATGGAACACATCAAAGATTGCACTCATCTCTGGTGGAAGTTGTAACTTATATGCAACCTTCCTTTTTCGTTCCAAAATTTTGTATGGCCCTACATATCTTGGTGAAAGCTTCTTTTTCATCCCAAATCTTTTCACGCCTTTCATGGGTGATACTCTCAAGTATACATAGTCACCCACTTCAAAAGTTAGTGGTCTTCTTCTTCTATCGGCATAACTTTTACTGTCTTGATTGAGCCGCCTTCATGTGGTGTTGGATGATACGTACTTGCTCTTGGCTTCATTTACAAAATCAATACCAAAGTATCTCCTTTCACCGGGCTCAATCCAGTTCAAGGGAGTTCTGCACTTTCGCCATACAAGGCTTCAAATGGGGCCATTTGATACTCGCTGATAATCTGTTGTTATAGGAGAATTCAGCTAAAGGTAACCATTTCTCCCATGAACCTTTTGAAGATATCACACAAGCTCTAAGTAAATCTTCTAGGATTTGGTTCACTCGCTCTGTCATCCCTAAAGTTTGCGGATGATAAAATTTGAACTTCCGATTAGCTTGGTTCCCAAAGCTTGGTGTAAGTGCTCCTGAAACGAGCTATGAACTGTGGTCCTCTATCTAAGATTATAGTCCTTAATCAATTCTAACCATCTTCGTTGTCTCATGTTCAGTTCTGGCTGGGTAAAGATATACTTGAGACTTTTGTGGTCGATATAGATATGACATACATTGCCCAACAAGTAATGTCTCCATATCTTTAGTGCATGGACAACGGTACGCAAGTTCCAAATCATGTGTAGGGTAGTTGACTTCATGTTTTCTCAATTGCCGTGAGGCATATGCAATTACTCTCCTTCTTGCATAAGCACACATCCCAAACCTATTCACGATGCATCACAAAATACATCAAAAGGCTTTTCAATGTCCGGTTGTGCTAACACAGGTCTTGTAGTCAACAAAGTTACGAGAGTGTGAAAGGTCATTTCACATTCTGCGGTGTCTATTTGTACTTTTCATCTTTACGAAGTAGTCGGTCATAGGCTTAGCTATCTTTGAGAAATCTGAATAAACCGACGATAGTATCCTCGCTAACCCTAGAAAACTCCGAACTTCATGAACCGAAGTTGGGGCTTTCCAATCCATGACCTCTTGTACTTTGGATGGGTCTCTTGAGATTCCATCTCTTGATAAAATGTGACCTAAGAAAGGTACTTTGCTCATCCAAAATTCACATTTGCTAAACTTGGCATATAACTTATGCTCCCTCGATCGGATAGGACAATCCTCGGATGCTCTTCATGATCGGTCTCATTTTCTCAATAAATCAATATATCATCAATAAACACTACCACGAACTTGTCAAGTTCGGGCATGAATACCGAGTTTATCAGGTATATGAAATAGGTTTGGAGCATTTGTTAGTCCGAAAGACATAACCAAATACTCGTATAAGCCGTACCTAGTAGAGAAAGCGCTTTTGGGTATATCCTCCTCCGATCTTTATCGATGGTAACCTGATCTCAAGTCAATTTTGGAGAATACCTTTGCCTTCGCTAGGCGATCGAACAAGATGTCGATCTTGGGGTAATGGATATTTGTTCTTGATGGTCACAAGATTGAGTGGTCTATAATCTACACACATCCTCGGTGACTTATCCTTCTTTTTCACAAATAGTGCTTTGGACATCCCCACGGAGATGAGCTAGGTTGGATAAGACCTTTGTCCAATAGATCTTGCAATTGAACCTTAAGTTCTGCTAACTCATTGGGTGGCATTCTATAGGGCCTTCTGGATATGGGTGTGGTACCTGGCACTAATTCGATCTTAAATTCCACATCCCTATCCGGTGGTAGACTCTGGTAATTCCTCCGAAATACATCCGTAAACTCACAAACCATCGGGATATCACATATCGTGGTGGCTTGGATAGCACAAAGCTAAATGTTGGGGTTTGAAATCGCGGGAGAGTGGGACTAGAAAAGCATTCCCTCCCGTGGGTTCTCTCAACATAATAGTAGCGGTGCCGGTGTCAATAAGAGCACCATGATACTTCATCCAATTCATGCCTAAGATTACACTTATTGACAACCCCGGCAATATTATCAAATCTGTGGTGTACTCCTCCCTTGTATCACGATGAGTACATTTTGACTATTTTTTGGTAGTATAACAATTACCCCATCTTTGAACTTATGTTAAAACCCCTTTGTTTACTTCAATTATTTCTTGACCATGTCTAGATGCAAATGCGACTCATAAATGAATGAGAAGCTCCCGAATCAAATAAAACAACAAATGGGATGCTTGTTGACGAGAAACATACCAAGTGATGACAACTTCTCCCAAGGTACTTCCTCCACAATGGTATATAATGCACTTGTCCTTGACGTGCCCTGGCATTCACCTGCCTCTGATTGTTCTGATTTGGGTTGCCATTCCTCTTGGGGTGGGGGCATTCTTTGGACCAATGACCCAGTTGGTTGCAGTTGAAACATGGTTGATTACTTTTGAATCCGGTGGAGCTGTCCTGATTGCCATTTCCTTTTGGTAAGGCAATAGTGAATGCCTTACGGAATGGTTTCTGTGGCCTGTTATTCTGAGCTTTCGGTGGTGGGGGCCTAAACTTGGGTGCAGGTGGACGGAATTGTGGCCTAGCTGTGATAGGAGCTTTTGATTGGAAAGATCCGGAGGCACCGGCCTCATATGTCCTCTTGCGACCCTTAGCAACTGCATGCATGTTGTTGTGGTTTTCTTGGGTCAAGGCATCACTAATAAACTCGTTGTACGTGGTACATCGAGAATTTGCCATAGTCTTCATCAGTTTGGTACCCAACCCTCGCTTAAAACTCTCTATCTTTTTCTCTTCAGTATCCACAAAACCGGGAGCATATCTTGACAAGTTGTTGAATGCGTGCATATATTCTGTGAGTGACTTTGTTCCCTGAGTGAGCCTCATAAATTCGGCTGCTTTCATGCGCATCAGGCCCGGGGGAATATGATGTCCCCTAAAAGCCAGCTTGAATTGTTCCCGTGTCACTCACACGCATTAGCAGACGAGACGACGGAAGTGTGTCCACCAGATCCCCTCACTTTGTCCTTGCAATTGATGAGAAGCATATTCAGCTTTCAGGTGCTCGGTGACCCTTAGCAAACGAAATTTCTGCTCAATGGTACTCAGCCACTCATCGGCCTGCAGTGGTTCCTCAGCCACCTTGAAGATTGGAGGCTTCATGTCCGAAACTCCTTGAATGTACTTGTGTGCTTGATTTGGCTCGCCCCCGTTGCTTTGTGGGTGGCCACGAGCGGTGTTTTGCGCGATAAGGCGCAAAGCTTCTTCCATTGTCCTTTGGCTCCCCAAGAACTGAGCAAAGAACTCCTGAGCAGACGGCGGCGGTGGTGGTGGTAAGTCATCACCATTGCCATCGTGACTGCTACCAGCTCCAGCACGGGTGCGCGTCATCTGCGAAGTTGCAACAATAAGCGATTATTGGTTGATGTCAAGAGATTGCAGATGAATCATAATCATGCCAGACTGAAATTACTGGAGAAATTCTCAAATTCACAATAAAAACAGAGGCATAACAATTCATTCTCGCAACATGGCATCCCCAATTTGACCACTTATCGTGCTCATAACGCATGCAAAGTTAAATCGTGATCACCAACAAGGAACGGAATTGCATTGATGTTCAACCAAAGGTGCACTTAATCAACATTACATGATAGTCTGGTTACTAATGCCAAATTCGAGCTACAGGTCCATTACATGAATAAAGGTGATACATTAGTCCTTCCACTAAGTGCTAAGCGATCTAATCCTCATCATGATCACTATCGAGGTCGACGCAAGATCATCTCCTTCCTCGGTTCTACTTCTTCTTCGGGCTCCACTTCTTCTTCTCCTTCCTCGTACCCTTCTAGATCCATTTCTGCGGCTCCGTGTGGGACATAAGGGTGGAGCTGATGGTTCGAAAGATGAACCTCTTCATGCAGATTATCGTTGTATTCTTCCGCATTAGCCAATTCTTTGTCCTAGCTCAAACCGTCGAGCTCTTAGGACATCTTCCCCGACCAGCTGCATTCATTGGTGAGTTAACCTAGTCATCTCTTCATGAGCCTTTCTATCTCGGCGTCGTGCTCCCTCTAAAGCGGGACGTCCGGTCCTCGCGGCATGACCAAGAGCACCGGACACACGTCTGAGGCTACCTTCAACTCCATCCAACACTCTCATCATTGCGAACATGGCGCTCATGGAAGGGTTATCACTGCTTACGCCTTTCTGCGCACCAATCTCCAAAGATTTTCCTCTTGTCTCACCGCCATGAGTCGGTGGAGGGGTTACCTCTTGGAAGACTCCAACCAAAGCGGCTGCCACCTCATGAGGAAAATGATCCATGATGTCCCTCAGATCCCAAAGGCTGCCACCACCGCTTCTTCTTCAAAGATCCCGCCAGTTGACTCATAACACCAGCTGTCCCACTCGAATCGTCACCTCGGGGGACGAACAACAGCCTCCACAAGAATTAAGAGACCTTCCCCAACTGCTCATTCGCCCAAAAGTAGCGGGGTTCCATTCCATCGATAGCCTACATAACTAAGCACTCTCCACAAGAGTGTAGGCATCCCAAACTCTCCAAGGAACGTGTGTGTCATTGACGGGTGCGTGGAGCAAGCCGACGGCGGGAGAGCTCCTCCGGTGGACTTGCGAAAGCTGCGTTGGTGCGTGCGTGCCATCTGCACCATTAACATGTACCCTTGGTGAGACAATGCCATAATGGATAAGAGTTACATAACCGAGTAAGAATTTTATAAGGGGAGGAACAATGTAATTATGTGAATGGTAATTATCATGATGCATGCTCGTTCCGTGCACGCCCCTCACAAACTTAGGAAAAATTTGTTTCTAGCGGTAGACACGGTGGCATACATACGTTCTCTCATAAATAGCGTAACTAGTCGAGCTACACGTTTATTTTGTTAGTGTACCCATAAGATCTCATTTCAGCCCTAAACCCATAATGAATATGCGAGAATGTAATTGTAAATACTTCCATATATGTATACCCATACATATACTTCCGTATCAATCTACCCGACAATAATTTAACCCACAATTAAATACGTACCATATACACATGCAAGCATGCATACATAGTCGTACCAAAGCTACTCTTCCCGACCGCATGCCCACATCTTGCGGTCATACACTCATCTTACCTTGGCGTAGAGGCATTTGATCCATACATTACCATTCAAGCGAATGGCATCCATACAATAGCACGCCGTATGGACGACGAAGTAAAAACCCCCATGTTAGTACTTAAATAGCCACCTAATAGTCCTTAATTTGGGCATAAGGAAAGTGATCATTGGCACACTTTAGATTTCAAATACCTATTATATAACTATTAGTTGCTAGAGAAGGGTTTTCGGAAAACAAAACTTTTGTTTTAAATACACTTGTGACAATTAACGTTGAATCTTGCTCGATGCCACCGTCAGCAGAACCGACCAATTTATAAGAATACAAGTACAATGGCAATCCGCCAAATGATACGCCCGTCATACTTGAACCCATATAAACCCGGTAGTCCGTCGAGTACCACGACGGGTCTCGATAAACGATTTACAACAACCAAGATCGTACGAGATTCAACATACATGCCACATATTACATAAAGTTCACGAGATACTTTTCATCATCAAAGTACGAATAAAAGTTATTACAAACCGAGTTTGATAAGGAAAGCGGAAGCAAATAAGTTCAAGATAAAGTTTCCAACGTAGTTTGATACGATGCCAAGCTAGATCACGGTCCACAAAAGCAAGGATAGGAATTACTAAAGAAGCACGCCCCTAAGGCTTACTCCTCATCCACAATGGGATAGAAGCAACTCTTGCAATAACCATGATACACAAAGTACCATCTCGCAACATTGGGAAAATAAACCACGAGTACGAGAAGGTACTCACTAGACTTACCCGTCATGAACCGTAAATAAAATGACTCCAAGGATTATGCAAGGTCAGTATAAGTGGGCGAAATTGACAACATTTTGCGAAAAAAGGCAATTGATCCGTTGTACCATTATGATTCCCTTACCAAGTTAATTATAACTATCCATTCTAGATTAGCAACTATCCTGTACAAACATGTGGTATATCATTTAGAAGCATACAATAGTAACCATAGCGGGTATTGTAATTCCATTTTCATCCGAACCATCATGTTCCATAATACGATTATTACGATGTTGGAGCTAGCCAAGTTTCTCACTATCCGGAGAGACGGCGATTCAATCGATTTCAACCACCGGAATTTATTCCTAACACAAACCAGTGTCTACCAACCACGATAGCCTTAGGTCACCTTTGGTACAACTCCGGTACACATTTCATGCGGGTCCAGTCTTTGCGCGCGCATTCTGGAACACCGATGCCAGGATGCTCGTGCCAACACGCCCTTGGGCTCGGTTTGATCGTTCCCCGGAAGGAGCGCTAACAGAACGATTCCCGACACGAGTTGAATTACTCGGCCATGGTCGGAACGAATTATCCGCCAGCTAAGTAAGAGGCATGCGTTCAATCTTGTCAAGTTCCAACAACGATGCGGTCCTTGATTGACACGCAGACGGGATAGATTCACACCCAAGACCTCCATGTCTTGTTGCTTCTCTATCGACATCCCGCCCGGTCTCCATTTACATTAACCATGGTTCTTTTCCGATAGCAATTATAACCAACCGTGCTCCGGTATCCACCTATATCTCGCAGTGACAGAAATCACCCGACTTCTACCGGTCTAAGCATGGCTAAGCATATATTCGATCCTGGACCTATACTTAGGTTAAAGGTGTAATATCTGGACAAGGAATGTACATGCATCAAGTGGTTTCATTCAACTCTTATAACCTAATGCAACAATCATAAGTACTTAAGTAAACATTTATAAATTCTTCGGAGACTTATAATGCTCCGGGGCTTGCCTCATGAGAAAAGGAAGTAGGGCGGTGGTCGGGGCACTCAGGAAGCTCTTGAGATTCTCGCTCCACGCCTTCGGAGAGCTCATGCGGCTTGCGGATCCTCCCGCTGGTTCCTTCCCTCTTCTTCTTGAATTCTAGCAACATGATCTCTTCCTCCGATCCTAGATGCATGAGTATGGCATAAGTATTACGAATGCATATATGTTAACAAGTGCATCATGTTTATTGAGTAGGTGCATATCTCTTCTCGGTTATTTAATTATCTTTCCATAATGCATCGCTTAAACCATAAAACAGCAGCTACTTGTTTCACTCATAACTGGAGTTCTACAAATCCAAATCCAATGATCCTGGACTTTCTGGAAAGCTTATCAAATTCTCTACAACTTTGTTATTAACCATTCTTACAGTACACATCATTTTCAACGTGCAATTCATCAAACTCTAGAATCAGTCCAGAAACTATTCAACATGCAATATAAAGTAACGATACATCTACTTCATGCAATCATTCAAAATTTGACAACATAGAATCCACCAACAGTTTAAGCATACCAATTACATTTAGAATCATATAATGGTGAAACCTAAACTATTTATTAAATTGCCTTTATTATTTTATTTAGATATCTAGGTTAAATAATAAATATATATCAGATGTGCTTCATAAATTCTCAAAAATTTACAGAGCCTTACTAATGCTATCAAAGGACTACTGTAAAAATTTAATGTCATTTTACCAAGTAGAACATCCTATGCAAAAATGACAAGGCAAAGAAGGCTTGAAATAGCATAAATGGAAAACCCTATTGAAAAGTGTCAAGCAACAGATTTCATATTTTTTCTTAGCATCCACATGGTACTAGAATTACCTCCAACAAATTTCATGAATTTTGGACTCATAAATAATTTATGAAAATTCATGCAAGGATTAACTAGTCATAAAAGAAAAATCTATAACTACAAATCTACACATGCACTGGTCCCCAAATTTTTACCAGAGCTCATATATGCTAAAACTAACTTACCACAAAAATTTCATAATTTTTGGAGCACAGGAACTCTAGATATAAATTAAACAAATTTGAATGCATTCAAAAGCACATTTCAAATCCTTATTTAAATCTCCAAAATGTCTACTGTTGAAACCAAGAACATATTTTTCTTAAATACTACACTTCCTAAGGAACACTCACAAATTTATTTCGCAATTTTAGGAGCTTTCAAACTGAAGATATGAAAATCACAAAAGAAATCAAAAAGCGGATCAAATGATCTATCCTTCACTTTCTTCTTTGTCATTGACTGGTGGGACCCGGTGGTCGGTGACCCCACGCGTCATCGACTCGAACAGGTAGTGGCGGCTGCTTAAATCGGCAAAGTTCGCCAAGCGGCGAAGCTTTACCTACGACGGCACCTAGTCTCGGTGACCCTCAGACCTTGCGCACCCATAGAGCTATCTAGGCGGGCGAATCATCGGCGCTGAAGGATTTACGGCGCGTCGGCCATGGCGGCACGACGGTGTTGCACGGCGTGTGCCGCCATCTCCGCCACAAGGCCAGGCCAAGCAGGCGAAACAACCACGACCACGACGACCAAACAAACCACACTACCACGACCTAGGAGGCTTGAGGCGCCCGACGAAATCTGGCCGGCTTAAAGCAATGGCGGCACTCCGGCGAGAGTGCTCCTGCAAATGGCGCCAAAGCGGCAACAACTCACCTAAGGTACAATCTCGGGCGAGGCAAGGTGGAAACGATGGGGAAGGTTGAGGCGGTTTGAGAGAGTGACTAATTGGCGGATGCAATGGTGGCTAAGCGCAGCGAAGCTTCGGCGAGCGTCTGCAATGGCGACGGCGAGTAGAAACGAGCACGACGGATGCTACTGGCGAGCAAGGAGGAGGCGAAATGTGAAAAAAGGAGGCATGGGGCGGAGCGGGCGGGTCTTTGGCGTGTTGAAGGCGCTTGGCCTGCCTTAGCCCTGGCCACGCTTGGAGAGGCGGCGCGACACGCGACGCATGCCACGCCACGCGGCGACCACGGCTGAACCATTCGGCCCACGAACGCAGCGATTCGGTTTGTCGGTGACCCGATGTTATGCACACGGAGTTTTACACGGCGAATTATCGGCTAAACCAAAGCTCCAACGTGCAAGCGATCTTCACGACTTGTGTAGTCCTATGTACCAGCTACAACTTTGGTTCAAGTACCTCGTTCTAATTCGCAATGAATGAAAACGGAGCAATAACACCCCAAACATCGGTGTCGATTCGGTCGATGCTCGTGACTTAGCGGAATTTGCTTAAGTCTTCAAATCAATTGATTTGATGATTTTTGAAATCCAAATTCACACATGTTAGGAGCTGAATCAGTCAAAGACCCAAAATCAAAGTTGTTCCTTATGTTAAACACTACAACTTTGCTTTAGTGAACTCCTCCATGCAAGGTCTCTAACACCTAGTTCAACTTTGGTCAAACATGTCACTTTGCAATCATGATACATATTCAAACCATGGCTAAATGACCAAACTAGCCCTAGCCTTAAATACCAAAGTTGTTCATGATGATACTCTAAGCATGTTTAAACAATTTGCAAGGTCATTTAAGCATTTCATGTAGTAGTCACTCATATAGCTATCCAGGTCAACACAGGTAATATTACTTAAGTGCTTGATCATGAAAGGTGACCTTCATGAACAAGGTTCCTTTTGTTAACCTAAGTGTAGCTAAGGTGTTTTAGTGACCAACATTACCCACTTGCATTCATTTGCACATGATCATATGCATATGTTCTAAGAAACACGAGATAACAAGCAATGTTTCATATGTTTCGATCGAATGTTTCAATTGTAAATGATGATTTATGAATGCTTGATGCTCATGCTTATGTTATGCAAGTCAAGTTATGCAAGGCTAACACCCGAGGTGTTACAACAAGACACACTTCGGTGGAACTTGTTTCCTTTCTCGATGAGAGGGAAAAACAATGGTACACCCATAATGTAGGGAAGGTAGCTGGCGATTGGGAAGAACTAAGGAATAGATTTTGTCTTGCGTTCTTCCCTATATCCTAAATTCCAACCCTACAACAAGAGATCCTCAATTTCCAACAAAAGGAGAAGGAAACCATAGGTGCAGCCTGGGACCGATTTTCAATCCTAACATGTTCCGAACCAGACTTGTCTATACCCAACCATGTGTTATTACAAAATTTTTGGTTAGGGCTTAACAAGGAGTCTGCCCTACAACTTGACATAACCACCGGAGGTTCATTCACGCACAAAACCACTGAGGAAGGAGAAGCCCTCCTAGACCGTATTCTAGAAAACACTCCCCCTTAGAACCCTCCATGTAGAGCCTATGATAAGTCATGAGGAAGTCTCTTTGGCCAAGGCCGGACCTGCACTTTCCATTCAAGAGCCCTCACCCAAACTAGAAGATCCGAAGGAAGGTTTCCAACCTTTGGACCATCCACCTTTCAAGGATGATCTCTTCGAAGATTTCAGAAATACCTTGAATTATTCATGCCAGAAAAGGCTACCAGTCCTTGTCACCCATTTGGACCCATGTAGCATCCGGTTTTAAGAACAAAACCAGATACGCACCATATATGAGCCCAGGAAGTCAAATCTCACATATAGCTATAAATAAGGGGTAATATCAAAAGACAATGCTTAATATAACATATTATTACAAGAGATATAACCTTAGATAGTATACAGCGGAAAGACAACTTTGATCTTTGGGTGAAGTCTCCAATCCACAGGGATAACTGACTAGTTGATCACAGGCCTAATTCCTCCAAACTCTAGCAATCTGGTACCCATTAGAGATTTTTCTAAAGATTTAAAAAGTAAAGCAAGTGTAAGTACATGTCATACTCAACAAATATAACATGGGGTTCATGAGGCTCAACAGGCTGACACTGGTTTAACTACGATTAGCTTTTAATGAGTCATCTTTTAACACATGATCAGGTAAACATGAATAATGAATAGCATAAACATTAATCATTAGTGAGCATCTTTATCATCAGTATCATCAGTGTTCATCATCTATTCTATAAGGGTTCTAAGGCCACTCGTGACCATGAGCACGACTGATATACCAGTTTTACACTCTCAGAGGTTATACACTTTCACTATGAGTTATGATACCCATATGCCCGGGTTAATTACTCCCAAAACACTTACAAGATGAGCAGACAGGGTTCACTATGAAGCCTTTCAAAGGTTCATATAAAAAGTTAGGGCAATTAGATTCACTCGGCAAACAGATATAGGAACCCCCCCTGTCGAATGGCACAATTCCATCATGGCTATACACATAAAAGTAGAGGATGTTCGATACCCAATTCGGCAAGCCATTCTTACGCCATAAAGGTAACCTCTAACAAGCTAGAAAAGGTCCTCATGCTGAGCTAAAGCAAGAGCCATGTAGCTCTCACAACTGTACTATAAGTCCCGGATGTTCGCTTACAGATAAGTCCTTAGGGAGAGGAATCTAGAGCACCATAAAAATAGCCCAATGCTCTAGCCCACTTGTTCCATGTTGCTAAAAAGCATCCTTTAGTGTTTATTGCATATACCATTAGTCAAGTTACAAGGTCATGGTCTTTAATTGAGCATTAGCATCATACTACCCAATGCAATACCCCATAGGTGACAAGGAATCCAGGATATTAAATAGCTAGGGAAATTTTACTACGGTTGCCAAGGTAGACACATGCATATGATTAAATTATTAAAGTGAATAGGACAACAAGGATGATCCCATGCTATACTTGGCTTAAACTCTGATCCTTCTTCAAGTCCAAAACTTTAAAGGAACTCCTTGATCAACACGTAAAGCTCACCGACTGGACAAGATCATAAAGCACCACACAAGCATCCATGCAATCATACACGAAGCAAACAATAGAACTAAATTCGAACAGTTGTTGGCGCAAAAACGTGTCGATGCGCCTGGCACACAGCAAGCCAAAAGGATTGCTTGATGGAGCAAGGCTGGAGATCCGCTTGGCTTCAACGTAGGGCTAGCCGATCCTATGAATTCCCAAAGGCGTGCTAGTCAATTTGACTTGCAATTGACAAGGAGAAAAAGTTTATCAGTAATTTAAGGTGGAACATGCTGGTTTGTACCTAGATAGTTCCAAGTATGCCACTTCAGGAGCAGCCAGATAGGAAAATTGACTAAACAATCGATACGCAAAAAAATCGGCTATGAAGGAATGTAAAGCTCATGGGCCGCGATTGATTTTATGTTGACAAGTACCACGCTCACAGATATAAGTAAAATCATCAGCTAGGTGGATATTACCAATGTAAAGCATTGAGCCGATGAATCTAACAAGAAAGGATATAACATGCGAACAAATCGACTATCTAGTACAAAAGGATCTACAAACGCTCTGAATCTAATCTGTTACCATCAACAGTGAGGTTCGACCGGATCGATGGTAGCTATGATGATAATAACAAACTAAAACAAAGAATCCATAAAACCGTCTATACATTAACAGGTTTTCTTAAAGACATGCTATATGTGTGAAAGCACAAGCGAATCAGCTGAAATAGCCGATTCAGGTAGAAAAGGGCACTACAACATGTGAACAATCGACTATTTAACATAGACAGATCTGTGAACTCATCAGACCTAACCTGTTATCTTTAACAGTGGGGTTCGATCGGATCGATGGTATCCGTGATAAAGACAACAAATCAAACCTTTAAAATAAATAGATCTATTCACATCTAATAGAATCATGGAGACACACTATAGGTGTTAAAGCATGGGCGATTGGCTATTTAGCCGATACGGGCATACCAAACAGCCAAGGTCACGTCTAGTCGAAAGCAAGTCTACCAACTAGCATCCTCTGATCTAGAGTGCCATCAGTGGGGATCGATCGGATCGTTACAACCATAATAGCGAACTATAGACCAGATTTAACTAGCCAGTAAACCTCCTCAAGATCAGACATGCCTTAACCAAGTACTATGCACGATCAAGATCGAAGTAGGACAGTCGATGAAACGTAATCCTTCGTTTATAGTAAGAATCATCGCAATGTGGCAAAATAAACGAGGGACTAAAAGGATGTGAGGCCGATCTAGTTCGATCTTGATCGGACAAGTTGATGTTGCTAAAACTAATGACAGTAAGAACATCAACAAGATCGGTAACTTAATGAATCTACCCAAAGGATGCCACCCTTAGATAGAGCCGATAACTTGACCTCAATCTAATTCGAGCAGTGGAGGTCGAACTTAACCGATGTAGCTGTACTTGAACTAGATAAGATTCGATAACCAGCTTATACTAGAGTTCGTAGTGGAGGTCGAACTTAACCGATGCAGCTTTACGGATAGAAGTATAAGCCATGATGGTACTTATAGACAAGCCAGAGGTCGGTTGGACTGATGCAGCCCTGCTTGTTGAAGAACTCGCCGAGATCTACACTACTCCTACTCCTAAGGGTTGGCATAAAGCCAAAAAAAGTAATTGGTATTGATTGATTGGATGTCTTTTACAATAGTCGGGTCCAATATTTATACCCAGAATCTAAGCATGAATCCTACTCAAGTACGACTCATTACAAATTTTGGTATTAAGAGAAAACATTCCTAATTTAAGATAACTTGGACCCTAATCTTTCCCTTTTTGTAGAGTCCGACATGTCTTTCCCGACGCCAACCGTAGCTAATTGGCATTACCTACCGATGTCATCCGGGGAGAGCCGATTCTAGTGCTGCATCTAAATCAGCTGATGTCGATCCTTATGCAATCGATTCCTTCATGACACAATCTTGGAAGCTTCGAGTTCCCACATTCTTCTTTCCAAATTTTAGTGTAAACACATGCCCCCCAATTTTGGGATAAAAATGATTTTATTCCAAAATTCCTATTTACCTGTTCACCATGTTGCAACCATTTATTTTGAGATATACACGTGACTCTTGATATTCTTGGTCTGAATTTTATATAATACCCAAACAGTATCATTTCTGATTCATTCGGCCCATCTACTTTCCCCTTCTTCTTTGAGCGAGCCTCAACAACCAAAGCCGCCATCTCCAAGGCCTCAACCCTAGCAAATCCTCTGCTTCACCAAGTTATTATTCAAGCAACCTTTCCCAGATTCAGATCTATTTTGGCTTCAATCGCGACCAGCGACCACGTCCCTGAGGCATGCTTCCAAGTTCCCGTTTTCCAAGTACCAGACGCTACCCTGTATTTCCTTTCTTCTCAAATTTATTTCATCTGGTTTCTAGGAAATGAGGAACGAAATCTTGATTCCATCTGTTGTTGCTCCCAATGTCTATTTTCTTGGGCCTATGGGTGACCGTGATCCATCTAACTTTATCCATCAAGAAACCAACCAAATCCCCTTCAAACAATCAAAACTCCCTTCAGAAACTGGCCCAAAATGCCTAGGGGATGGAGGGATTGGTTCCATAGGGTATCCAGGAAAAGGTCGAGATTTATGACTTGAACCAATGCTTAACACTCTTGTTGTATGAAATGGAGAGGAATGACTCACTCCTGATTTCTGCATCTTATTTCTAGTCTAACACCCTAAATGCTTTTGTTTTCGGTCATGGCCCAATGACCATCACTTTGGCCGATGTTTATATGTTTATCGGCCTTAGAATAACAGGATAAATGCAACCTTATGACTTCTTAAGTGCTAGATCTAAGAAATTAGCCAAAATATTATACTGCACAGGATGGGCAAGCTACATTCTGAACCATATTGGAGACGGATCAACTGTTAGCGAAAGAGAATATGTGGCTTTTCTGAATATATGGCTAGAAAGATTCAACTTCTATGGGTCATCTTATGGTCCACCTTACAATCATAAGCTCATGGCAGAGCATCTGGCAGTAGGCATCGAGATTCCTCTTGGCAAATATCTGTTGGGATCAGCTTACCATTTGATACATCAGGTGGCTTCTTAGCTGCTGAAAAATGAAGCGGTGCACACCATCAGCGGCCCTTGGTGGATAATACAAATGTGGTTAAACTTATACACGCATAAGATTGTATGGCCAAATCTCTAGAATTTGAGCTTTCCCTCCTCCAACTTTGATGAGGAATACAGAGGCGAAGAAGGAAGAACCCATTAGTGCATGAATTATGGCAAAGCTTCATCAGCCATAACAATTGCTGTCGATGTTGGCCATCTCTTCAAGAAGTTTTATAGAGGGTTTGATGCAGATATCCTAACCTAGCTACCCTATGATGAGGATGAGAATAATGAGTTGGTCTTCCCATTCAAATTTTGATTTGAATCAGGCTGCTAAGATGAAACGGTGGCTGCAGTCTTCAATTCCTTCATCAAACCTTGTGTTCTAACAGCCGAATTTCGTCATGGCCGTGACAAAATGTTTATAGGTTCCTTCCTTCCATGCAACCTTTCAACCTATAAGTTTTACAACCCTTCTTTTATAGCTAATCAGTTTGGTCTTGGTCAACTGCCTCCTCAACTATTTTTCAAGGATATACTAAAGCCAAGAGAGGGTATTAGTGAAGTAATGGAAGCCTCTAGAGTTTTTCAACTAGGATTAGATCTTCATTCCTTTTGCTTGCATGACTAGACAAGAGTCAACTTCTCTTCCAACCTTTTTGACTCTTGGTGGCAAGAATGGCACTCCCATCTCTTTTGATGGGTCGGTTCATCCTAGATGCATAGCTCTTTTCAGGACACCGAATTTGACCCCCCAAGCTTGGACAGGAAGGGGCATCCTATAGATTATTAGCCACCATGCCTAGCTTCAAGAATAGGATCAGCTGCACTTCCACTGAAGAAGCCGATGAAAACTCATGCTGCTTCTACAATTGTAACATGCCAATCTTCAAAACACAAGGCGGCCCATGGGACAACCTAGAAAACCGTTACTAGGAAAAGACTTCGTAGAACAAGGCCATCAACTGCCCAGGTAAAATGATTCATCCTTTCCTCAAAATGATATTCAACTTCTAATCCCCTTTCTTCATAGTTATCAACCATTGTATCCCAATCTGCTCTAGGTGTGGAACTGTTGTCCTAGGCGTTTAATTCAGCATCAACTAAACTTTCATCGACTGATCCTCAAAAGGAGCTGATTTCGTTTAAAACAACCGATGCTTCTAGGACATTAGAAGATGAGAATCCTCCCACTTCACTTCCTGATGTTGTCAAGGTTTCTCCTCCAAACTTTTAATTTTATTCAATTTTCACTCTTCATCTGATCATTTACCATGCTAGACACTCTCTGAGGAAACATTCAAGCAAGGACAGGAGTCTGGCAGTCTACCCATTGAAGGTGATCCTGTTGATGTTGTCACCCAGACTGTCAAATTTCTAGTCCAGCAAACAATTGATGGTAAGAAAGTCATATGCTTAGTTTATCTTTCTGCAACAAATATGAACTAAGAATCTTCCTTGATGTTTGCAGATACCAATGTCGAGAGTTTAGAGCCGATTCAACCAGATATCATTGGTGCATCATTAGTCGTTCCTTCTTCTCAGATAGAAGCTATCCCAGAAAAGGTATCGCATTTACTTCACCATTTATCTTATTATCAACTGATTCAATCCTCCTAACAAGATTCTTTTATATATAGACGCTTAATTTTTCAGCTCTAAGCTACTCTTTCAATTTTGAAGAGTATCTAGATGAAGATGAAATTAGCTCATCAGCCACCTCTTCTAAAGAAGCTTTATTAGAAGAGACCAGAAATTGGCTAAGGGACATATTGCCAATGCTTCAGAAGAATATAGCCGATTTTGTCCAAGATGCAGATTCAATGCAAAGAGTCTTCTTAGCCATTAAGAATAATTCATCCCTAGTTCTCACCAAAGTCTTGTCACATTTATCCATCATTGAAGATTAATCCCCAAAGGTGAAAAAGGCTTAGAGGAACCTATCTAATCATGAAGTTTTATTGGCCAAGAAGAACTCCAATAGACCAAAAGCCAAAGAGCCGACACAATTGATTGACAATTTGAAGAACTCCCTCAGGATTGATCCAGAGCTGAACCAACTAGAAACCAAGCGTGCAGAACTTGAGAAGGAACTAGAGAACGTGAAAGCTGCCATCTATCACCATAGGTCCAATCTGGCTCAAATACACAATGCCATCAAGCATAAGAAACAGGAACTGCTGAACAAGGTCAGAGAAGGTAGGGCCATCTATAGCAGCCTTGAGGATATTCTTGGATCAGCCGAAGAGGACAAGCAACAAATCGCGAAAGTCGACGCTATCTGGCTAGAAGCATTGAAAGCAATTCAGGATGTTCTAGACTTGTAATCTATGTATCAACATGTATCTTGTGTAGAATCAATGATAACCATATTTTCTACTGATCCATTGTATTTCTTGTCTTAGCTAAAGAGCCGATTTGAAAATAGCCGATTCTAGACCTCTGACCTTAATCCAATGAAGTCTAAAAACACGGCCTTTGTTAAGAAAGCTCCCCAAACTTCTATCCTCAGTTATCAACGCCACATTCTCTTCGGCATTAGTGAGGTGGCGCTTCGCCTCCTATTAATTGCGGTTGCCTTTTGCACGTCCCAAGACGTCCACCACCTCGCTTCGTGGCTACAAATACCAGCCAAGTGCTCTGGCCTCGAACACATCTATACTCGCAACTGCTCCAATTCCTTTGCACTTCTCCGCCTTCACAAATCCTGTAGTGGTTTTCTTCCCCCTTTTCGTAGATCCAATCAACCTTATGGCTGGCAAGGACAACCAGGGCAAGCGCGCAGTGGAGGAGGTTCCAGAGGAGAACCTACCGATGAGCCAGCGCCTCCGCCCTATGAGGTGAGATCAATATCTTCTGCTCATGGTGATGAACTTCTTCTAACTTGTTTATAGATTTGTCTTGAATGATAGCCTTCATCCTCCTCCTCCCAGGGCCGGCGAGCCCTCCAATGCCACATTTGATGCTGCCTCCACGTCGGACTCATCGTCGGACTACTCTGATTCCAACAACGGCGACGAAGCCCGGCGTTTCCTCCGGAAGTGGAGGGTAGCCTAGGACCATTATTCTGAGGCAACTCGAGAAAATAGCCAGCTTGAGATCCACCTCAGGGTCTCTCAAGCCACCCTTCATGCCGCCGAGGAAGAGGCCAGCGCTGCTTGGGCGCGGCTAGCCGAGTCTGACGCCATGGTGGTGGGTAAGATGGACTCCAAGAACACCTTTATTTTGATTTCCACTGTCTTTATCTTGATAGCTCTTTTGTTTCTGTGATCGCCAGCCCTAACGGTGCAGTTGGAGTCCCTCCAACTGGTGGTGAATGTGGCTACGGTAGCCATCAATGTCTAGGGCTCCCTCATCGGCGCCTGCCTCCATGATGTTCTAGCCCCCATCTAGGAGATCACCCTTCATGGTGTTCATCATGGCGCATCGGTGGCGCTGGCCACGGCACTGGTCTAGACCGTGTATGAGCTCCATACCATGGAGACCGGTTTCCCAATGGGCGACGGCCCCAAGGAGCATGAGGACTTGATCGAGGAGTTTGTCGATGCAGCGGAGGCCATCGTGGACATCACATCCGCTCAGGATGCGATAAACAACATCATTGATTAGTTTGTATTTAGGGCAAACTAATAAATGAATAAAATCCTCTGTTTTTCCATGATCGTATCTCAGCGTACTTCTGCAATGTCTTTGTATACATCATGATTATTTCTATGTTAGTTTTTTGCTCTATAGGCGATACATCTCGTATCGGCTTTTCCCCTTTTGGGTTAATTTTGAGCTAAAGGTGATACCCTTCTGGTACCGGCTATTAGAGCCGATGACTAAACAAATTAGCTATCAAGTGTTGATCCAAATGCTAGGATAATATCGTTCTGTGCCGAGGACACACGAGCAAGCCGGAAGGGTCCGCTCGATGGAGCTAAAGATCCGCCTAGCTTCAGCGCAGGGATGGTCGATCATGCGCACTCCTCCTAAGACGTGCTAGTCAATTTGACCCTATAATTGACAAGGAGAGAAAGTTTATCAGTAATTAAGGGCGGAACGTGCCGGTGTTGCTAGACAGTCCCGAATGTGCGGCTCTGAGAGCCAATATGAAAGGAGATCGACTAAATAGTCGATTCCATCATATTCATAAGAATAAATCGGTTAAAGCTCATGGGGTTGTATAAGAAGAATCGGTTATCATTCAGAATGAATATCATTATTTAGACAAATATTGGTCACTGGCAAAAGGATATCAACGATAATTAATTTATGCTAAGCCACTGACTGCAAGTAACCGAACCCCTTTTTATAAAAGAAACAGTTCATCATCATTCAACCATTTAATAGAGATAAATCCAATGAACATATTAGATCTCATCTATCGCTATGACCAGTGGGGCATGAGGTAGAATCATGTAGGCCGTAGAAACAACAATAGACTCGATGATCCTAACTTATTACTAATATCAGTGGGGCATGAGGCAGAATCATGCAGGCCGTAATACAATAATAAGATCATAGGGCTAACACATCTTTCAACCTATCGCTACTTCAACGATCTCATGATGCGAACTGTTCGTGAAAGCGCTTGATATCGGCTAAAATAGTTGATTCAGGCATAGCGCACAGTTAAGTCATGCCCTCTCAAGAATAGATCTACCAAATAACGATCCCCACTCCATGGTGCTAACAGTGGGGTGTGAGGCAGAATCACACAGGCCGTGATAACGGGCCATGGAATAGTTTTCGCTAGCCAATAAACCTACTCAAGATCAAACATGCATTAACCGCACGCTATGCACGATCAAGATTGACGTAAAACAGCCGATAAAACATAACTCATCATTTAAAGTGTAGATTAGATCAGTTTAGATTAACAAACGATAGGTTAAAAAAGATATAAGGCCAATCTAGATCAATCCCAATCGAGCGAAGTGATATTGCTGTAATTAAATAAATAATAGAAGCAATAAGCAATATCGGTAACTTAATGAATCTATCCGAAGGAACGTCACCCTTATAGAGCCGATAACTTGACCTTAATCTAGTTCGAGCAGTGGAGGTCGACCGGATCGATGTAGCCGTACTTGAACTAGATAAGAGTCAATAACTAACTCATACCAGAGTCATAGTGGAGGTCGACCGGATCGATGCAGCCGTACGAACAACGATATAAGCCATGACGTTACTTATAGACAAGCAGTGGAGGTCGACTGGATCAATGCAGCCATACTTGCTGAAGAACTCACCGAGATCTACTCTACTCCTACTCGTAAGGGGTGGCCGGAGCCGAAAAAAGTAAATAACTGGTATTTGATTGATTGTGTATCTTTTACAATAGCCAGGCTTTGATATTTATACCTGGGACCTACGCATGACTCTTGTCTAAGCACGACTCATCACAATTTTTGACCCTACAGAAAACATTCCTAATTTAAGATAACTTTGACTCTAATCTTTCCCTTTTTGTAGAGTCCAACATGTCTCGTCCTAGCGCCGATCATAGCATTTGTCGTTATCTGCTAGGCGCTATCTGAAGAAAGCCGATTCCAGTTTTGCATTCGAATTAGCTGGTTCCGATCTGCACGCAATTGATTCCTTGATGACATGATCTTGGGAGCTTTCGAGTCCCTATGTCTCTTCTTCCAAATTTTGGTGTAAACACATGCCCCCCAATTTTGGGATAAAAGTAATTTTATTCCAAAATTATCATGTCTGTGCCCCTGATAGGTCCATAGTCTTGGGTAAAGAATCTTGATTTGGGGTCTACTGTTTGTCGCCATCTATGTCAGCTCATGAGCCCATGCTTCAAAACTTTTATGAGAGCATCATTGCTTCATGGGCACTTGGATTCATCCTTCCAGGCTGGCTATAAAATGTCTATTCGACCCTGGCGAGAGCAACTCAACAATTTAGCCATGTTTCTCTTCTACCTGCCTCCTCGAGTGCTCCTGACTCCGCTGGACCCTCCATGGTCTATCCTTTTGCTATGAAGATCTCGAGCAGCTAGAAGAATTCTTATGCATAGGGTGATTGTGTCTCCCATCTTAGCACCATGTCAAGCAAGAGAATCAGCTACTGCGGTTAGAAAAATCCTTGTGATATCGCCTTGGTCTTCTCTCCATGCTCGCAGAGCTGTTCTAGTGTTTGCAAGGGCTAAAATGCATGGACACTTTCCCCTTGTTTGCTCAATCGAATGCCCATTGGGAAAGCCACAAGCTTCTTTCCAGCGGCTTCGAGAAATCAGCTGGGCATCTGTTAGATAAGCGGCTTTTTCTCTTCTCTATCGCAATTTTATTAACGGGCCGATGTGACTTGGTTTATGATGACTTTTGGCCCTATGGGGATTTGAACTTCCTTCAATCCAAAGAGAACTTGGTGGGCTGATTGCTGGTCAATGTAAATCTTTTCCATCTATCCCATGACATTCTGTAACATGGGAGAGCAATAAGTCCAAATCTGTTATCTCTTCGTTATCTGTTCCCTGAATTCTTGGAGCGTCAATCATTTTCTGTATCTGATTTCACTTTCACACCGCTGGCAAAATCTATCTTTTTGCCTTCTTGGGCTATATATACAAGCCACGACTAGGGATCAAAAAACAACTCGCTTCACCTCAAACCTTCCACGTCCTTAGTATAGTTCCTGCTTCACCGTAGGTTTGAGATCATGGAGAACAGCAAGAAGTTTGTTGAGGAGGCCCTCAACGGACCTATATCATCATGTCAGCGCCTTCATCGTCAGGAGGGTACAACTCGTGGTGCCCCCACTGCCTTAGGGAATAGGACCAACTCCATTCGGCCTTTAGGGTCCTCTTTGTTAATAGCTCATCGCCAGCTCCCTTGTTATCAAAGGAGGGGATTGGCAATGATGATCTGCTTGCCTCCATTGATCGGCATGGCCAGAGTCTCGCTGAATGTCTCTCCCTCGAAGAATCGGCTCTGGCCATGGTTCAATGTCGATCACCTCCCGAGGCTAATTCAGTGGAGGATAGGTTGGCTAAGGCCGAGGCTAGAATTACGAGTGAGATATCTATCATAACCTTTGCTTCCTTTCAATTTCATCTTCAAGACTCTGATCATCTCGCTTTGCATGGCGTTCGCCTTGGTGCCACCGTGGCATTGGCTTCTGCGCAAGTTCATTCTGGCCACGAGCTTCGGTTCCTTCCCCATGGTTTTCCAGCCGTGGCGCACCCTGGGGATTATGAACGCCTGATTGAGGACTTCTTTAGTGCTGCTAACTCCGTAGCCTTTATCTCCTAGGCCGATGATATAGTAGCCAAAGTGTTTTTCGGCCAGTAGTTTGTAATAGGTGATATTAGCAAACAATTTCTCTGTCTTGAGTGATTTTTTTCCTTTTGTTTTGTACTCCATACTATATGCATCACTTTGTCCGTGTTTGCTTTGCTCCTGTGGGCGATAGACATTGTATCGGCTTTTACCCCTCTGGGTCTATCTTCGCACTAGAAGCGATACCCTTCTGGTATCGGCTATTAGAGCTAACAACTGAGCAAACTGGTTGTCAAGTATTAATCCAAATGTTAGAGTAATATTCCTTTAAATATTCCCCATTTGATTGCTCTGCCAAATCCTTCTTCTCCTTTCAGTGTTTCCAAAACATAAGTATTACCCGGTGCACAACGCTTGATCCGATAAGGTCCTTCCCAATTAGGTGACCACTTTACCGGATTTGCTGTCCTTTGACCCGATTGGCAATTTTACTCTCCAGACCAAATCTCTCTCAGAGAATTGCTCATTCTTGACCTTTTAATTGTAATATTTTTCAATCCTCGGTTTATGGGCATAAATGTTTTTCAAGAGCACGCAGCCAAAGGCAACTCAAGTCTTCTAAGTCATTCATCATAAAATTCTTGTAGACTTTGGCCGATAAATCGCTCTGCAACATAATGCGCCTCAATCCAATTTGAACTTCCCAAGGAGGGACTGTATTATGGCTATACACGAGTTCATAAGGTGACTCTATCAGCTCTTTTGCTATTGGCCATCAAGGGTAATTCATCCCCAGCCCTCTCTAGAGTCTTATCTCCCTTCTCCATTTTTTAAGATTAGGTCCTAAAGGTGACACAGGCTTTAGGGGAGTCTTTTGATCGTGAAATTCTTTTGGCCAAGGGGAACTCAAATATGTATGAGGCTAAAGGATTGTCATAGTTAATTGATCACCTTTGTTCTGGCTAAAGAGCTGATTTTGGAAATAGTTGATTCCAGACTCTTGGTTTTAATTCTATCTAGGTCTGAAAACACGACCTTTATTAAGAGAGCCCTTCGATCTTCTATCCTTAGTCATCCAGCGCCGTATTCTATTCGGCATTGGTGAAGTGGCGTTTCACCTTTTATTAACTGCGGTTGCCTTTTACACGTCCCAAGGCGTCCACCTCTTCGCTTCATGTCTTGAAATACCAGCCGAGGGCTTCGGCCTCAAACACATCTCCATCCACAACTGTTCCTTTGCTCTCTTCCACCTACTGAAACCCTATAGCGGTTTTCTTCCTTCCTTCTGTAGATCTAATCATCTCTCATGGCCGGTGAGGACAACCGAGGCAAGCGCCAGCTGGAGGAGATCCCAGAAGAGGACATGCTATTGAACTAGTGTCTCCGACGCATGAGGTGAGATTGGCAACCTTTGTTCATGATGATGATCTGTTTTGACTCGCCTATAGGTTCATTGTGAATGATAGCCTTCGTCCTTTCCCTAGGACCAGCAAACCCGCTGATGCTATATCTTCCATGTCGGCTTCGTTGTCGGATTCTTCCAACTCGTATAACGGCGATGATGCCTGGTGCTTCTTCCGAGAATGGAGGGCGGCCGAGGACTACTATTCCGAGGCAATTTGGAACAATGGCCAGCTCGAGATTCGTCTAGGGGTTTTCCAAGTGGCCCTTAATGCAGTTGAGGAGGAGGCCAGCGCCGTTCAAGCACGGCTGGCTGAGTCTGACACCGTGGTAGCAGGTAAGATGACTTCCATGAATGTTTCTATTCTGGTTTCCACTGCCTTTGTCTTGATAGTCTTCTGTAATCGCCAGCTCAAATAGTGCAGTTGGAGTCTCTCCAATTGGCGACAAACACAGCCACAGACGCTGTCAATGCTCGAGGTTCCCTCATTAACGCTTGTCTCCAAGACATCCCGGCCCGCATTCAGGAGATTGCCCTCCACGGCGTTCGTCACGGCGTGTTGGTGGCGCTAACTACGACACAGGTCCAGACCGGGCATGACCTCCACACCATGGAGGTTGGCTTCATGATTGGCGATGACCCTAAGGGACATGAGGACTTGATAGAAGAATTCACCGTAGCGGCGGAGGCCATCATGGACATCACATCTGCTCAGGATGTGGTGAACAAATTCTTCGACTAGATTGTACTTAGGGGGAACCAATGAACAAAGACTCCTCTTTCATGAATGCGCCTCAGTGCAATGCCCTTGTGTATGACTATTTTTGCTTTTTGTTTTTGCTCTATAGGTGATACATATCGTATCGGCTTTTATTGTCTTTGAAGATTTTTCATTTTTTGAACTAGAGGCGATACCCTCCTGGTACCAGCTATTAGAGCCGAGAAGGAATCGGCTATCAAATGTTGACCAGATGTTAGGATAACGTCCCACATAACTTTTCATATCAAAGGTCAAACGATTAATCGACCCAGGTCAAGCATCCTATTAAGTGAAACAAAACTTCTTTAAGAAATCCATTAACTCTGAATCGCACTTACAATTTGACTCAGCATCCACATACATCGGCCTAAACCCATCTCTAGGGCTCAATGCTTATTTTTCCTTTAATCCAATGGCCGACGTGAAGCCGTGACTTTTCTACTAAAACAAACTCTCAGAGCCAATTGCTTGCATTGGCTATTGGCTTTCATCATTGATCTTAATGAAGCCTCCTTCCCATAACTTGCCAGAAAAACATTCGAAGTCTCCTAGCTCCCAAAAGACTGGATCAGCTATTGCGATGCTCACAGATTCATCAGCGCGAACCACCTCGACATCATCCCCATGCCACTAAATCAAACATTGATGCATGGTCGATGGTACACAACAATTTGCATGAATCCAATCATGGCCAAGGAGTAGACTGTACGACCCTTTTCCATCGATGATGAAGAACGTGGTGAGCAGAGTCTTGCTCTCGATTGTTAGTTCGATATTTATTGCCCCCCGGGTCTTAGATGCATTACCTCCAAAATCCTTAAGCATTATGTCAGTCTCCATCAGATCTCCTAGTCCTTTGCCAAGTTTACAACAAGTGGTGTAAGGCATAAGATTGACGAAGCACCTCCTCCGTCCACCAACATCTTGTTCATTAGCTTCCCATCAACAAAACCATTCATATATAAAGCTTTTAAGTGCCGATGCTTGACTAGCTTATCAAATATTGCTTGTTGTACAACTGTCAACTTGGCAACTATCTCCTCATACTCCGATTCATCGAAATTCGAATAAACTTCTTGATCTATTGGAGCCCTGAATTTTGATGGCAACAGAAAAGCCATTTGAATATTAGTCAATGGTTGACCCCTATCGGCTGTTTGTTTAGCACGCCACACTTGAGGTCTACCAGATGCCTGAGCCTATTCTAGCTCTCTGTTCCTTAGGCGTTGCACCCTTCTTTTCTGGCTTCTTATCAAACCTCCTAGACACCATTGGCCTTCCTACCAAACATACTCTTCCTCATTACTTTCTTCTTTATAATCAGCCCAGTTTTGATCAACAACTCGCTTCCCAAGCTGATCATGAACACTTCTATTTTTTAAGCGCCGATCTATATTATTATGATGATACTCATCTTGAGCAAGGATAGACTGGTGGTTGGCTTAAGATTGCCTAAACTCCCAATATTGCTCACTGCACTTTGGGCAGTTATTTCTTGTAGGTAATTTCAAACCTTCATTCCAGCAATGCCTAAAGAAAGGACATTTCCAATGTGATTCGGCTTGTTTTCTTTCATACCTCTCTTTCTCCTGTTGACGCTAGTATTCTTTCCTTTCTAGCCAGCGCTGATAATCCTTCTCCTTCTGCCATTGCCATTTGTTCAACAAAATTCGAGATGTGACATGTGGCCTTATTGCCCCGTCCCTTGACATCTCTCCCTATTCATATCGGCTCTTTTGTTGGTCACGACGCCTTCTAATCTCTCTATATTCATCAGCCGATATTTGCATCTTGGGATCGACTGTTCCAGTTTCTCTTGCTCTGGTTGATGTCAAGACCTTAGTCTTTCATTTGAGCAACTTAGCATCAACCATGTTCTAATCTCTTGGGAAAGGATTATCATCGATTTTCATCTTCCGTGGTGTATCGAATTTGATCCTTCCTTGTTGAATAGCTCTTTGTATATTTTGTCGGAAAATTCTGCACTCATTAGTGGAATGAGAAGTAGCATTATGAAACTTGCAGAACTTCTTGTTCTTCAACTGATCAGGAGGCAACATGATATGTCCCTTCTCAAGCAAGAAATCGAAGAGCTTGTCCGATTTTGTGACGTCGAAATCATAGCTTTCTTCAACTCCTTTTCCCCAAGGATTTGGCACTATGGGGGGTACAACCCTAGATACCCATGGTAGACCACATGGGTTGTGCCCCCAGGGGTGGCCCAGCCCATAAGACAAAGCCTTGCGGGGCATGACTCTACTCGGTGCCTCCCGTAAGACACCGGGAAGATATCCTAAAGATACTACGAGATCTGTTAGGATACGTATGATCCCAAGATTCCTGTAATATGTTATTATTTTTGGTTATCTCTCAGATCTAACCGAGTTGTAACCCTGCCCCCGGACTATATAAGGCGGGCAGGGACCCCCTCCAAACTCACGCAATATCATACGATAGCCAATACAAACCAACAGACCACAGAAGTAGGGTATTACGTCATACTGACTGCCTGAACCTGTATCTAACTCGTGTGTCTCTATTGCCTTCTTATTCTTGATCACACGCTTCTCTGCCGATCAATCTACCTTCATGGGATACCCCTCGGAGGACTACAGACGATATTCTATCGACAGTTGGTGTGCTAGGTAGGGGATTGTGTGTTGTTTCCTTGTCGAACAAGATGGCTTTTTCCATAGGCTCTTTGTCCCTCCCATAGCCCGGCCAGATCTTCACGGTCGGATCGATCTCATGGATCATCAACGCTGATAGAGTCGGAGAGCTCCTCGAGTCGGTGTAGATCATTTCTGCGCCGATCACCCCCGCACCTATGACTGCAGATCTGATCTCAGAACTGCCTCCGAGGTCGCCTTCATCGATGACTCACCGCCCGCTTCCTCTATACCAGAGGAGGCAGATCAACAATGATGATCTGATCGCATCTATCGATCGGGTTGGTCTAAAGCTCGTCGATTGCCTCTCCATCGCCGAATTGGCTCTGGACACTCTGGTTCAGCATTGACTACCCTCTGATCCAGATCTATCGGAGGCTGCTTGTGAAACTCCACGAGCTATGGCCCTACCCTTCGGGTTCACCAATGTCGTCGCCGCTTACCAAGATGCCCTAAGGGGTAGATTCGCCGACCAGGTTGGAGATGTCCATCCTCTCGCCGACCAGATCGCCAACCAGCCTTCGCCCGCCATCAACATGCTCTATGTTAGCCATCGCTCCGTAGCGTCCCTTTTGACCATCCTGGAGGAGAATCCAGACTCTGAGTCTCAGGGCTCTACGGAGACCCTCGTCGAAACATTCACCGAGCAACTTCCTCTCCCTCCTTTCTGGGGTGGCACGGTCTTCAACGTCAGCGTCGATAGCCCCCCTCGGAACGGCGAAACCGAGGAGGAAAGCGCCGCTCGTGAGAACCGAAACATCAACCGCGCACAACGCCGAGCAAATGAGATTACCCTTGCAATGGCCGAGCAGCAGCTTGACTCACAAGGAAGGCCACTCCAGTGCAACCTCGACGATGAGTTTCTCTGCGTTGACGGCCACGACGTCTACAAGACTCCAAGTGCCAACCTGGCCATGGCCGCCAATGAGCTCATCCGGCTCCTGCAGACACCGAAGGTCGCCAAGGTCACCGCAATGCTTAAAGCGGTGCATTACCAGGTCAATGAGATCCACCAGGATCAGAGACCTTCTTACTCCACAACCTCGATTGACCGATCAATCGCCACAAGATCTGATCGCCGCCCAAGTTGCTTCACTGACTAGCGCCGCGACGATAGGCAACCCCTCCAGGGCGGAGCTAGGGGCAACCGCATTGAACATCATTGCCAACCTGACTAGGAGGTCGACCAGGACGTCCGAGTGCACCTCAACAATCTTCGAGATGCATGATGACGTATCGACGAATGCTGCTTTGGTCGCTATGATGAAGTACGCCACCGCTAGGAGTATGAGCAAGAGTACGGTAACCCAGACTCAGCTCTCGAGCCGCTCAATGACCACAACGTTGCAGACGATGGCACCGACAACCCCAAGGGGCCCCCAGCATTCACAAGGGCACTCCGAACACTTCAGTGGCCCTGTGGTTTCAAAATCACTAGGGTCGAGCCCTACGAAGGAAGGATGAACCCGACACAGTGGCTATAGGCTTACGCCACTACTGTCCGCGCCATCGGAGGAGACACCAGTGTCATGGCGAACTATCTTCCCATCATGCTCACATCGGCCACCATGAGCTAGTTTACAAGCCTTGCCTCGGACTCCATCGGGTCCTGAGAAGAGCTGAAAAAAGTCTTCACCGACAATTACATGGCTACATGTACTTGGCCAGGCACCAAGCATGATCTGAACCGCATCAACCAGAAGCCGTCTGAGCTCCTCCATAGCTACATCCGATGCTTTTCCGAGATGAGGAATTCTATTCCCAATATCACGGAAGATGAGGTCATCACCGCCTTCATCCGAGGACTCCACCACCGCGAGCTTCGCTCCAAGTTCAACCGCAAGCCACCCATAGGGATTGGCAAGATGATCACGACCGCCAACCAATACACTGACACCGAGGTGCACTTCAATGAGGATGCAGGTACTCATCGCCCAACACGCCGCTATGATGACCGCCCCGACGACCGATGCCACAATGACCGCCACTACGATGACTGCTGTTACCATCATGACAGCGGCCATGATCGGCCTGAAGGACCCAAGTCTAGCCAAAATCACCGCCGCCGACCAGACCACATCGTCGCCACCGTCAATGAACCTTGGGCCAAGCGCAACTACAATGAGCAATACAAGAAGATCCTCAATGGCCCGTGCCCTCTCCACAAGAACGCCAAACATAAGATGAAGAACTACCTCGGCTTGGCTAAGCAGTCATAGGACAAAAAGCTAGACGACGACACCAATGATGGAGCCAGAGGCCATCGACCACCTAGGGACAATAACAATGCCTTCCAGGACCACGACAAGGTGGTCACCACCATCTTCGAGGGCCTCGCCTCCACCAAGAGCAGAAGAGAACGAAAGCTTGCCGCACAGCGGGTGCTCGCCGTCACTACGGAAGACGCCGCTGCCAACCCCAGCTATCGCCCATGGTCTAAGGTCCCCATCACCTTCAGCAGGGCCAACCAGTGGGTGGACATCCCCTACACAGGGCGTTTCGCCCTCGTCCTCGATGCAACCGTCCAGAAGGTGCTTTTTAGAAAAGTGCTCGTCGACGGTGGGAGCGCTCTGAATCTCCTCTTTGCTAGAGCCTTAAAGGAGCTGGGCCTCGGATTAGTAGATCTCACACCCTTCGACTCCTCCTTTTGGGGTGTGGTACCTGGCAGGGCCTCCAAACCACTTGGAGAGATCACCCTACCAGTACAGTTCGGCACGGCAAGCAACTATCGTGTTGAGCACATCAACTTCTACTTCGCCGACTTCAACACCGCCTACCACACCATACTTGGTCGGCCGCCTCTGGCCAAGTTCATGGCTGTACCGCACTACGTGTATCTAGTGCTGAAGATGCCTTCGCCTGCAGGAGTCCTGGCCCTACGGGCCAACCTCTCCATCGCCTACGCCTGCGAGACAGAGAGTCTCACCCTCACCGAAGCCACTGACCTCTCCATCCATATGGCTAGCATGGTCACCGAAGCCAAGACGGTATCCGCCGATGACATGGAGATCCCAGAGCTAGAGCCTCCTCGCGCCTCCGCCAAGTCCAAGGAAATCAAGGAGGTCGGCCTTGGCCTCGATGACCCCTCCAAGACCATGAAGATTGGGGCTCACCTCGACCCCAAATATGAAAGCGTGCTCATCTCCTTCCTATGTGCCAATGCCGACGTGTTTGCTTGGAAACCTGCAGACATGCCGAGGGTACCACGGGAGAAGATCGAGCACTCCTTAAATGTCTTGCCGACCGCCAAACCGATCAAGCAGAAACTCCATCGATTCACGCCAGACAAGGAGGCTTTTAGGGTAGAAATAAAACGGCTCTTAGCTGCCGAATTCATAAAAGAAGTGTATCATCCTGAGTGGTTAGCAAACCCTGTTCTCGTTCAAAAAAAGAATAAAGAATAGAGAATGTGTGTTGATTACACTGATCTTAACAAACACTGCCCTAAAGACCCCTTCGGTCTACCTCGGATAGACAAGGTTGTAGACTCCACCACCGGCTATGAACTGCTCTCCTTCCTTGACTATTAATCTGGCTATCACCAGATCTCCCTCAAGGAAGAAGACCAGATCAAGACATCGTTCATCACGCCCTTCAGTGCGTACTGCTACACCACCATGTCCTTCGGACTCAAGAACACCGAGGTGACTTATCAAAGGGCTATCTAGATGTGCCTCGATCAACAGATCGGCTGCAATGTTGAAGCTTACATCGACAATGTGGTCGTCAAGTCCAAGACTACTGATGATCTTATCGCCGACCTGAAAAGGTACCGATGGAAGCTGAACCCTTCAAAGTGCATCTTTGGAGTTCCATCTGGTATACTGCTGGGCTACATTGTCAGCGCATGAGGCATTGTGCCCAACCCTGACAAGGTCTCCGCCATCACCAACATGAAACAGCCAACATGCGTGAAGGATATACAAAAGCTTACATGCTGCATGACTGCTTTAAGCCGCTTCATATCGTGCCTCAGCGAAAAAGGGCTACCGTTCTTCAAACTCCTCAAGGCCTCCGAGCGCTTTTCCTGGTCGGAAGAGGCAGACACAGCCTTCGAGCAGCTCAAGTTGTTCCTAACAAAGCCTCCGATCATGACGGCACCACAGCCAGACGAAACTCTCCTGATCTACATCGTCGCTACTTCTCATGTCGTCAGCATAGCCATTGTGGTCGAATGCAAGGAGGTTGGGCATGCCTATAAGGTGCAACGTCCGGTATATTTCATCAACGAGGTTCTTAATGAGCCCAAGACTCGTTATCCTCAGGTCCAGAAGCTGCTATACGCCGTCCTAATTACTTCGCGCAAGCTCTGTCACTACTTCAAGTATTACAAGGTCGTCGTGGTCACTAAGTTCCCTCTGGGGGACATCCTCAGCAACAAAGAGGCCAACGGCCATATCATCAAGTGGGCTATCGAGCTCAGCACTTACTCCATTGAATTTAGAAGCAGGCCTACCATCAAGTCTCAGGTGCTTGCTGATTTCATCGCTGAATGGACCGAGATCCAAGAGCCCATCGCCGCCACCTACCCCAAGCACTGGGTGATGTACTTCGATAGTGCCCTTAACATCAACAGTGCTGGTGCGAGCATTCTATTCATTACGCTGACCAAGGATAAGCTCCGATACGTTCTCCGGATACACTTTCTGGCCTCCAATAATGCCGCCGAATATGAAGCATGTCTCCACGGACTCCGTATAGCCGTTGAGCTCAGCGTCAAATGCCTCAGGGCATACGGAGACTCCACGTTGGGCATCAACCAGCTCAACAAAGACTAGTCTTGCTCTAGTGAAAAGATGGATGCATATTGTGCCGAAATCAAGAAGCTTGAAGGGAAGTTCTACGGTATCGAGTACCACCACGTGGTACGCGATCAAAATTAGCTCGCCGATCACCTATCCAAGTTAGGCTCCTCTCGCGCTGTGATTCTACCGAGGGTCTTCGTTCAAGATCTTCTGGCGCCATCCATTAAGGAAGATAAGGAAATTTAGGAAGTTCCCCCCGCCGAGCAGCTGGTACTTATGGTACCTTTGCCGGCCGCCAATTGGAGGGAACAGTTCATGAAGTACCTCTCCAGCGCCAAAGTACCCACCGATAAGACTGAAACCGAACGCCTAATCCATTGAAGCAAGCATTACGTGCTGGTGGACGGCAACTTGATGAGGAAAAGTGTCAAGGAAGGGATACTACAAAAATGCATCACCCAAGAAGATGGAGTGAAGCTACTTCTCGAAATTCACTCTGGTTCCTGCGGCAACCATGCGGCCTCGAGAACACTGGTCGGCAAAGCTTTCTGAGCTAGTTTTTACTGGCCCAAGGCCATCTCCAATGTAGAAGACCTCGTTCGACGTTGTGAAGGATGCCAATTTTTTGCCAAGCAAATACACGTGCCGGCACAAGAGCTGTAGACCATCCTAGCTTCCTGGCCCTTCACATGCTAGGGACTGGATATGATTGGGCCTTTCAAGCCAGCACCAGGTGGTTTCCGGTACGTATACGTCGCCATCAACAAGTTCTCCAAGTGGATCGAGTATAAACCGCTCGTCTCGGCTACTGCAAAGAAAGCAATCGAGCTCTTCGAAGATATCATCCACAGATTCGGTCTCCCGGATAGTATTATCACCGACCTCGGAACTACATTTACTGGCCATCACTTTAGGGACTTCTGCGAAGACTAGTGCATCTTCATCAAATACGTCTCTGTTGCCCACCCTAGAGCCAACAGCCAGGTCGAGCGGGCGATGGCATGATCCTTGATGCCCTCAAAAAGAGGCTATATCAGAAAGAAGAAAAGCAACTGGGCAGATGGCTCAAGGAGCTACTACCTATAGTCTGGGGACTACGCACTCAAGCTAGTCACAGCATCAGTGTGTCTCTATATTTCTTGGTCTATGGCTTAGAAGCCATACTACCAGCGGATATTGCCTTCCGAGCACCTAGGGTGGAAAATTATGATGAAGAGCAAGCTGCAGCTGTTCGGATAGAGGACGTCGATAGGGCTGAGGAAGAATGCCTAATCACTTGCGTCCACACAGCCAATTATTTAGAAGGCTTATGGAGGTACTACAATCGCAACATCAAAGGTCATTCATTTGCTGTCGGTGACCTCATTCTCCGTAGAAAAGAAAAAACCGAAGGGATGCACAAGCTCTCCTCCCCCAGGGAAGGGCCTTACATCATCAAAGAGGTTACCCGACCAGGGTCTTATCGCCTATGTGACTTAGATGGAATCGATATCCCCAACTCATGGCACATCGAGCACCTCATACGTTTCTATCCTTGAAACGCCCCAGATATGTACTCTCCACTTTATGATGAATAAAGTTTTGGTCTCCATAATTTGTCTCCACATTTTCTCCATTACGGTTTAATCTCCACTTACGGTCGCCGAGCTCTATGCTACTCCATAACGAACTCCAATACAAAATCACCATAATTGCGCTGACCATGTTTCTCCAAATCTCCAACGTTTTCGCCGAATGAGTTTCTCCAAATCGCCGAACACGTTTTCTCCAAATCGCCAACGTATTTCACCACATGTTTCTCCAAATCGCCGAAGATTTTTCTCCAAATCTCCAAGATATTTCACCGATCAACGTGCAGCATACGTTCTATTCTGTTCTCTATAGAAAAGACCCAGTCTCTGATCTCTCCCTACACGTGCCACGGGCTCTGCGCCCTGCGTTATAGGTGGTCGGTTGTGGTTCCTTGGTCACGCATGTTCCTCCTACACGTGCACGGGCTCCACGCTCGACGTTATGGACTATGGGCTAGCTAAGGCCGAGAGCCTAGCAAAGAACTAATTGCTCGGACGCCACTTATACTACGTTTATCTCCAAGTTATTTTGCTAACCGCCGAGCAGCACACGTCCCACTCTACGCTCTATGGAGAAGACCCAGTCTCCGATCTCTCCCTACACGTGCCACGGGCTCCGTGCTCTGCGTTATGGGTGATCGGCTGTTGTTCCTTGGTCACGCCTGCAACTCCTACACGTGCACGGGCTCCACGCTCAACGTTATGGACTGTGGGCTAGCCGAGGCCATAGGGCTCAGTAGCGAGCTAACTACTCGGATGCTACTTATACTACGTATAATTGCATTATGGTTAAAACTACAAAGATTTTTTCACTGGAATACCAGCAAACTGCATACACTTGCACCTTATAACATTTATACACATACATAAATGTTTTTTGCGCTTTCGCATGTTCTAACTACACTTTCTAGATGTTACAAATGATAATCTTTGAGCAGATCACCGAGCTTCGCCATCGCCGCCCGTCTCACCAAACAGGTCGATGTCGCCGACCAGCTTTTTCGCCGCGTCCTCCACCTCATCCTCCGCCGTTGGGTCTCCGTCTTGCCCAGCCCTTTGGTGAATCCGACCCCTATCGCCTGAAGGTCAATGGCTGGATAGTGGGACCAAACCACCACAAGGGCGTGAGTAGCGGCGGCAACAATGGCGTCGCGGTTGAAGCTCTTGAAGTTCTCCCACGCTGCCTTGCACCTCTGGATGATGGTGTCTGACCGCTGTGGCCTGCTATCAGGCTAAGGAGCTGCCTCTAAGTCAACGCAGTCGAGCACCGGTTTAACTTCAGTGACTATAGCATCGAACTTGTCCCTTTGGGTCCTAGCCTCCTGCACCAGCACATCAAACTATGCCTTGACTTTATGATGGTAGCCTGCAAGCATTACAACGTTCCATCAAATAAGAAAACCACTTCAGCAGTAACTCTGACCAGGAAGTATTCACCTTTTAGCTCCTCAGCCAGTTTGTCTGCTCGCTCTGACTCCTTTGTCTTCTCACGGAGTTGTTCGAGGGCCTGGCGCAGCTAGCCAAGCTCCGTGTCTTGCTCTACAAGCACAACAGTCATCACCAAAGATATAGCTATTCAACAATACAAAGCACATTCGCCGATACAACATACCTTTCTTCTGCTCGGAGACTTTCCGCAGCTGCTCCAATTGCTCGAAAGCACACGTCAGTTGCTTAGAGACAGTGGCCAGCTACTCGGACTTGCTCCGTAGCTGCTCGGACATGGTCGCTAGCCGCTTGGATAGGATGCCCTTCTGGTATTCTAGGTCCCACGTGTTGGACTCCACAAGGTCTTGCTCGTGCTGGGCCTTCTGGATGTTTCTCTCCGTGAGGTTCATCGCTGCCTTGAGTTTTTCGTTCTCCTCGGTGAGGGGCTCCATCCTCTTTATCAGCTAGTGCCACTGCTCGGTAGTCCGAGTTATCCCCTGCAAATGCACAATGATAATGATAAACTCTGATCTCCAACGTCAAAGGCAAGCACTCCCAATGCAGTACTAACCTCGATTTGTTTCATCACCCCGACCAAGGGCGGACTTCAGTCTCCTCATTTCCCTGGTGGTGTCCTCCTCCTGACAACCACCACCTCATCACTGCGCTTGTGGAGGATTCGGATAGATTGAGGTCGAGGTTCATCACGCTCGATCTCTTCCACCTCGTCCTCCTCCGCTCTAGCTGGAGGCACCACCTGGGGGCTCAGTGGCTGAACCTAGGGGCTCGATGGCCGAATAGCATGTCTGACCACGCCCTCCGATGCCTTAGGCAGCGCCATCTGCTCCTCGCACTGCAGGCCCCTCCACTCCAAATGCTAGCGCGGCATCGGTGGATATAGCCTCTGCTCTCAAAGATCCGGCGGTTTCCGTCATCGCCTCGGGCATCGTCACTGACCCATCCGCTGTCGACGCTAACCTCTTGTCACCACCAAGTTCGCCAATAATGGCGGTTGACTTCTCCGTAGACCAGGATGGGGTCTACCGTCACCTCCTCTGCTTCGGGACCAGCTTTCAATTGCTCGACAGTCTGGACGGGCGGGGTTGGCCCCTCCACACGCTTTGCACTGCATCAGATCAGCTCGTCAGTCGCCAAAAAAGCTAAGGAAAGACAACAAAGAAACTCCAAGGCAAGTATACTTACGGTTTGGTCTGTCGGTTGTGGCAGAACCTCCTAAATTATAGGGCCCACATGCACCTGTCACTGTCCGATGACCTCTGACAACTATGCATATGTTCTAGGTAACTTAGTAGACTGTCGGGTGTCCTCAGGGAACCCCGAATCATCCACGATTTTTTAGCAGGATCACATTACACAGTCATTGCAGTATTACAACATTTATTCAAATATCTACACCAGAGTAAAACAGCGGAAGTCTTACCATAACTTAGTTTACAAAATGGTAGTTTCAAACCTTACAACTAAGTTCAATAATTATTACAAAATGAAATAGTGGAGTGGCATTATAATATAAAACAAAACACACAATAAAACTGCCCTGCCCAAGGGCCACACATTTACTTCTCATCGTCAGATCGAACAATAGTCATGCAACAGGATCCAAAATAGATCTGCTCATGAGGCTCACCTGCAACAAGGGTCAACAAACCCTAAGCACAAAAGTACTCAACAAGACTTAACCGAAATAAAAACTGATAAGACTCAGGAATGCAGGCTCAGGTATTGAAGGTATGGCTTTAGCAATAATCAAAGTTCTTTTGCGTAAAAGCTCTTTAACAAAATTCTTTATATCAACAATTAAAACTTCATAAAATCATATACAAAGATGACACGATCCATATTGAGATCATGAGACTTCGTACACAACACTTTCTCAAACCATCTCAAGTTTTAGTTATTAATACTACGATGATGAACAGTGAGTTGAGTCTCCATAACCGAGGAGCAACGACGATTCGAACCGATTAAAACCCAGCTAGGGAATTCCAGACCACACGACATATGTAGGTCCCCGACTTACATATACCAACCTACCCTCGGATCCTCTAAAACAAGAATGGGTCCACACCACCCAAGAATACAGTACTCCACCAATCCAGCCCATTGCCACGTGAGTACACGCTATTCCCGCCATCTCTCCACTCCCAGTGCGCGAGTAGCCATTCTCGTAATAGAATAGCCAAGTTAAGGCTTACCGGAGTATGTGGTTAGTACTACAAAGTCTCACCTCATGCAATTCAACAACGGTACGGGCCTTAATCGACACAGGCGGAAAGAACCCGCTCACAAGACCTCCATGTCTTGCGGCTCCCATACACCGAGTCCACCCGGTCTAGATTTATTACTCCACATGCTCATATCACATGATAACATAAGTAACCAAAGTTCCATTTAAAACTTGAAGATGACAGGTAATCACCCGACTTTCATCGTTCTAAGCATAGCTAAGCATAACTAGGCATTTACGAATTAAAATTGGTAACAAGGTAGATATGGAAAAACAAGGTTGGTAATGCATCAATTAGGTTTCCACTAGACTTCTAATCACTTAATGCAATATATAAAAGCAAAAGCGAAATAATTTTGTAAAACACAAGGTAGGTTTAAATGCATCCGGGGCTTGCCTTTGTTGACGGAAAAGTCCGGTTCCGGAGTCGCACCACAATTATCCAACCCGACCTCAACAGACGGATTAACCTCCTCAACCACTTGATTAACTACCACGTGCTCACCTTCATTCACTACATGTAGTAACAATGTCATGTTTAACATGATGCGAGATACAAAATATGATGCTCGATGATGGATGCAAAAGTTAACAACTTGAATACAACTTTCCTTCGCGGTACAATTACAAGTCAAACTAACTAAACCTTTTTCGTAACACCTAATTCAATTGCCAAGGATCATTACCAACTAATTACCCAAGGACATCACTCAATCAAAAATTCAAACAAAACCTAAATCATTAAAGGTCACTATTTGCTTTTATGAATTAATTAATTAATTAAGAATTATGAAATAAATCAACTTGTTCCAATTGAGCCCACAATTTTTGTACATATTCATCTCATGATAACTAAGTGGCAAAACAATTTTCATAATTTTTGGATAAATAATAAAGCCTAGAAAAATCATGGAAACTCATTTATTAATTAATTGAGCAATTTTTATCACATTCAAAAAGTATTGTAAATCAATATTTAATATTTTTCCTAAATAATATACATCACAGAGAAGTCACACAAAAAAATTCATAATTTTTGGAGCTCTAACTAAATCTACACAAAAATAACAAAAATAGACACTATTCATTCAATTCTGAAAAAGGAAAATTCATTTTCAAACCGCTGAGTCACTGACACTCGGGTCCCACCTGTCATCTTCAACCTCCCGCCTTGACCACGACGGCGATGGCACTGACCGATGAAAACTCGCCGACGGTGAGTCCAACGGCGACGGCCAAGGTACCAAAACGTTCACTAAGACTAGGCGCGCACCTACTGATGTCCCTACTTGCACCGATTATGGCTCTATACTAGCTCAACTCGGCCATGGTGGATGCGGCGGCTCGGCGACACTACGCCGGCGATAAGAGACCGGTAGCGGTGAAACAAACCACACGAGAAGAACCAGGAGCTCACCCCGAACACGTTGAAGGTGATGGACGAGCCGGAGGAACAACGGATAGGCGGGTCGACGTTCACAGCGATCACGGCGGAGCAATCTTCGACGACCGCGATGCTTCAGTGGTTGTGGTGGACAAAATGGTCAAACAACCGAGCACACAGCACCACGGCAACATGGCGAAGCTGACGGCATGCCAAGCACGAGCAGAGACAGACCATGGAGCTCTAGCCACGGCGAAGCGCGCTCGACGGAGATGCTACCGGTCGCGAGGAAGAAAGGCTGCTAGCGGCGGTTCCCGGTGGAATCAAGTGACCACAGTTGGTTGGCTAGGCGCGCAAGGAGTAGGCGAAGCTATTGAGCGCTTTGCTGCGACAGCACAGGCGCTGGTTCGACGGCGAGGACTCAACGGAGCAGCGGCGGCGGTGACCGAAAAACAGAGAAGGAGGAAAGAACGACAGCGACGGCATCTCGGCCTTTAAAGGATGGCCAGGAAGCAAGAGGAAGCCATGACGACGCCTATTCTATGCCAGCGCAAAGCCGAGGATGGCCACAGGCGCGACTGGAATCCCGGAGAAGCACGCCGGCGGTGACAGCTGCCCGCGGCTACTGTTCATCATATTTACCAAATTGCCACTTGGTTTAAAATCCAAATTACTCCCAAATTTATGTAACAACTCAAAAATCTCCAAAAACAAAATTTGTTCAAAATTCAAAGTTTTACAACTTTGCTTTTATAATCACCCCCTAATTCAGTCTACATTTTGAAATACAAATTTGAATTAAAAAGGGGACAATTTAAGTACATTTCGCCTTTTCAAATTACTTCAAATTTTTCTAAACAACTTTGAAAACTCCAAAAACAAACTTTGTACAACTCAAAAAACTCTACATTTTTGCTTTAAGGCTCAACCCCAAAATGTACTTTGTTTTTGAAATGGGTTTTTCGGGTCAAAACTAATCGCTGGAAATCAGGGTTTTCGAAACTTCAAATCCAAACCAAACTTTGAACTCAATTCAAACCATACAAGGCAACACTCATAACATAAATGTAAACTTGTTTTAGTGAATGCATATCAAAGTTTGCAATATGACCAAATGTTTTGCAATGCATATGATGACATGTCCTGTTTTAGTATTTAAAACACCCGGGGTGTTACAATCCTTCCCCCTAAAAGAAATCTCGTCCCGAGATTCAAAGTCATAGGGTAAGTAATGGAAAAGGAAATGTGTCAATCCAAAAACATCGAAAACTTGTCCATAAAATAGCTGAGGTTCCTTTACAAACATGGTTTGCCACAACAGAGCAAACTAACATTAATCTATATCGACGCAAGAAACTCTGGAAATTTTTCTAACAGGTAATCTTTAGATTCCCAAGTAGCTTCTTCTTCTGAATGTTGATTCCATTGTATCTTGAGAACTTGATTGTCCTCCTTTGAGTAACACGATCTTTCTGATCCAAGACTCGGATATGATACTCAGAATAGGTCAAATCAGGTTCAAGTTCCACTCCTTCAACCTCAACATTCTGCTCAGGCACTCGAGACACTTCTTCAATTGAGAAACATGGAACACATCATGTACCGCTGCGAGATGTTCTGGTAATTTCAAATGATATGCCACTTTTCCATACCTCTCTAAAATTTGAAATGGTCCAATATATCGAGGTGCCAACTTGCCTTTAACACCAAAACGAGTAACTCCCTTCATTGGTGATACTTTTAGATATACAAAATCTCCTTTGTTAAACACCAATGGTCTACGTCATCTATCCGCATAACTCTTTTGTTGGGACTGAGCTATCTTCAAATTACTTTGTATTTGCCTAACCTTGTCTTATGTTTCTTTCACAAGGTCAACTCCAAAGAACCTTCTTTCCCCGGGTTCAGACCAACTCAGCGATGTTCTGCATCTACGACCATAGAGTGCTTCAAATGGAGCCATTCTAATGCTTTCCTGATAACTATTGTTGTATGAGAACTCAGCCAAAGGTAAGCATTTATCCCACTTATTGGAATAGTTAAGGACACAACACCTTAACATATCTTCAAGTACTTGATTGACTCTTTTGGTATGTCCATCAGTCTATGGATGATAAGCTGTACTATACAGGAGTTTGGTACCCAATGAAAAATGCAATTGTTTCCAAAAGCTGGAGACAAACTGTGTACCCCTATCGGACACAATAGTCTTGGGTACTCCATGGAGGCTCATGATTCGCTCTAAATACATCTTGGCATACCGTATAGTGGGATATGTATTCTAGACTGAAAGAAAATGTGCTGACTTGGTTAGTCAATCTACAATAACCCATATTGAGTCAAATCCCTTTGATGTCTTGGGTAGACCAACAATAAAGTCCATACTTATGTCCTTCCACTTCCAAGAGGGAATAGGTAATGGTTGTAATTCACCAGCAGACCTCAAATGTATAGCTTTCACCTTTTGACAAGTATCACACTTTGCTATGTATCTAGCAATCTCTATCTTCATTTTGGTCCACCAAAATCTTTATTTCAAGTCATGGTACATCTTGTTACTTCCCGGATGGATAGATAACCTAGTAGCATGTGCCTCTTCCAGAATTGACTGCCGCAACTCAGGAACCTTTGGTACCACCAGGCGATCCTTGAACCATAACACACCTTCATCATCTATGCTGAAGCATTCCGCTTTTCCATTACTGACCCTTTCTTTGATATGGGCTATACCCTTGTTTTCTTTCTGAGCAGCAATAACTTGATCTCGAATAGTGGCTTCAACAATTATGTTGGTCAAACTACCTTGTTGAATTACCTCTACATTCAACTTCTCCATCTCTTGACATAAAGTCAATCCCATTGTTCTCACTGCCAGACAATTGCAATAACTTTTGCGACTGAGGGCATCTGCAACCACATTTGCTTTACCGGGGTGATAATGTACTTCCAAGTCATAATCTTTAATTAGTTCTAACCATCTTGTTTGTCGCATGTTCAATTTTGACTGAGTAAAGATATACTTTAAGCTCTTGTGGTCTGTATAAATATGGCACGTATTACCAAGCAGGTAATGCCGCCAAATCTTTAGAGCATGGACAACAGCTGCTAACTCCAGATCATGAGTCAAATAGTGTTCTTCATGTTGCTTAAGCTGTCTAGATGCATAGGCAATGACTCAACCTTCTTGCATCAATACACATCCAATACCAATACCCGAAGCATCACAATACACATCAAATGACTTTTCGATATCAGGTTGGGCTAATATTGGCGCAGTGGTTAACAGTCTCTTCAAAGTCTGGAAAGCTTCTTCACAATCAGATGACTAGACAAACTTGACTTGGTTCTTCAACAACTCAGTGATGGACTTGGATACCCTAGAGAAATCTAGAATAAACCGACAGTAATACCCCGCCATTCCCAGAAAACTCCGAACCTGATGAACTGTTGTTGGTGGTTTCCAATCAGCACATCCTTCACTTTGCTTGGATCAACTGCAACTCCTTCAGCTGACAAGACATGTCCAAGAAACTATACTTCCTTAAGCCAAAACTCACACTTGCTGAACTTGGCATATAGTTGATGTTCTCTCAAGCGGGTCAGAACAATTCTGAGATGTTCCGCATGTTCTTCCTTATTCTTAGAATATACTAGAATGTCATCAATAAACACCACTACAAACTTGTCTAGCTCAGGGATGAATACTGAATTCATCAGATACATGAAATGAGCTGGAGCGTTGGTCAAACCAAAAGACATTACCAAGTACTCATATAATCCATATCTTGTGGTAAATGCCGTTTTGGGAATATCTTCAGGCTTAATCTTGATTTGGTGATAGCCTAACCTCAAATCAATCTTGGAGAAAACTTTGGCTCCGGCCAGTTGATCAAAAAGCAAGTCTATCCGAGGTAAGGGATACTTATTCTTAATGGTTACTTCATTCAACGGACGATAGTCGACACATAACCTCAGTGTCTCATCTTTCTTTTTCACAAAAATTGCCGGGCATCCCCAAGGTGATGAACTAGGTTGGATAAATCCCTTATCAATCAATTCTTGCAGCTGAGTCTTCAACTCGGCTAACTCCTTAGGCGGCATCCTATAAGCTCTCTGAGAAATCGGAGCTATTCTAGGTTTCAACTCTATGTTAAACTGGACATCCCTATCAGGTGGTAGACCGGGTAAATCTTTAGGAAACACATCAGGAAATTCACACACGACCGGGATATCTCTAATTTCTTTGACGGCAGTTGCACAAACCTTGCCTACTGATCTTCTTAAGGTTGGAAGTTGGATGAGAAGTTGAGAATTACTATTTGGCAAACTCACCCTTATTGTTCTATTCAAAGCATCTATAACAGCCTTATGCTGATACATCCAATTCATTCCCAAGATAACATCTATATCCTGGTCCTTTAGGATAATCATGGTAGTGGGAAAAATATGCCCACCCAGGTTTATGGGTACCTGGTATACCATTTCCTTAGTACACAGACGTCCCCCGGGCGACTGTATAAAGAAATTTTCCTTTGTTGCCCCAATTGAAATTTCATGCTTTACCACAAATGTTCTATTGATGAATGAATGAGATGCACCCGAATCAAAAAGTATAACTGCGGGATGATTGGCGACAGGAAACATACCCATCATCACTAGCTCCCCTTCCGGAATTTCCCCAGCTTGAATATAGAACACCTGTCCTGTCTTCCTTTCATCTTTGCCTTTCTAAGCATTCTGATTGTTATTCTTGTTCTGTGCCTGACCCTGTTGTTGATTGACAGGGGCCTTCTGATAATTTGGATTAGACTGCCTTGGATACGGACATTCCCTCGAGAAATGACCAGGCTTGCCACAATTGAAACAGGGATACTTATGACCCTGGGGTGTTGGAGCAGAAACCCCAAAAGCATTTGTCGGTTGTGGATTCTGATAAGTTGTAGCAGGGCGGACATTTGATTGCTGACCGGCTTAGAACTACGGCGGACAATAAGGAGGACGATTATGATTTACTGGATGATAAATCACCCTCTGTCTCTTTTGATTTCCCCCAAAAGATCCAGACGGCATACTCTTTTTCTTCTTGAACTCCTTATGCTGTCGATACTTTGTCTCTGAAGAAATTGCAATATTCACTACCTCATGATAAGTGACATTGGTATAAGTTGTCATCATAGTCTACAATTTGGTATTCAGACCTCTCATGAACCATTTCTTTTTCTGGGCATCTATGTTGACATGTTCAGACGCATACTGTGACAAATGATTGAATCTTCCCACATACTGCATAATCGTCTGATCCCCTTGCTTCAAAGCAAGGAATTCATCCAGCTTCATAGTCATAACTCCCTCCGGGATATAATGCACTCTAAAAGCAGTACGAAACTCTGTCCAAGTTAACAGAACACTTGCGGGTTGCATGGCCATAAGATTCGCATACCAAGCACCGGCTGCACCTCAAAGTTGCTAGGCAGCAAAGACTAGTTTCTGAAACTCCGTGCATGGAATGAGATCAAATTTCTGCTCCATGGTTCGAAGCCAATCGTCAGCCTCCAGTGGTTCATCTGTGTAACACCCCAGGCGTTTGTCACTAGTTAAGCAATGGGTTTGAGCTCAACCATGACATGTTCAGTGGTGATGGAGATGTCAAGGTCAAACCTATGGAAATGAGCCCCAACCTAAACTCGGATATTGCACCCTTGCTTTACATATAGGTCTTTTCAAGATAGATGCTTGGCTGGTGTTATTGGAATATCTTCATGTGTCTCACATCAATATCCATCTATATTGATCCATGGAAAAGTTTCATGAAGATTGGAATCAAGAAGTCACATGAAATGATAAGTTATATCCTTATTGGAATGGCTTTACTAAGTGCTTGAATTGCACTATTAAGTGAATGGTAATGTAGGTCATCAACCAAACCTTGTAACCTTGCCCAAATGACTCTAGATGAACTCTACAGCAAAAGTCATGAAAGGTTCGTGTTGAGCAGAGATCAAGAAAATGCATCAATCGGTCTAAAACTCAGATTTAAGCTTTATCGTGATCCTACTTTGGTCAAAGTAGAACCTTAGGTTCTATGCAAGCTTTCTGTCAATTGTGGACCAGTTTCTGTAAATGTATAATTTCAACCTACTTAACTTGTGAATCATGCTATGATGGTTATAGATGAAATGTAGATAATTTCATAAGCTTTCCAAAATGTCTTCTTGCAAGTCATTTGGATTTGTGTAACTCCAGTTATAGCTAAATCTTGTAGCTGCTGTTTGCATGTCCAGAAATTGGCAGATTCCAATTATAGTGTTTGCTTGTATATTGTTAAGTGTGACTTATGCCTTGAATGATGATTGAGTTAGAGCACCTGAGATCTTGGGAAACTTGTGTCATGCTTGGTGTTGTCGTCTTCTTTACCATCTTAGCATGATAGGTTGTGTGATGTTAGTTAAATAGCTATTGGTGTCTATGTCTTGCATAATCTTGTGTTTGTCTTGAATGCTTATGTGATGCATCTTGTGTTACCATTCATCACATTCATACACATGCATCTTGCATCTCATCTAGGTGCGCTAGATGAACCACGTGAAGGACGTGATGTTGGAGCCGAACCCAAAGACGGTGTATGGAGGATCTATCCCGAAGATGGAAGGACTAAGCAAGTGCTAGGACTTGAGATGTCACCAGGATGGCACAAGCTAACTGAACTGAGTTGTGTTGGATCCCAGGCAAGCCCCGGAGCATTCTAAGTCTCCCATGTTTTTACAAATATCTTGAGTATCTTTTATTGTTGATGATGCATTAAGTATAGGAATTGGTTGGAACCAATTGTTGCATTATATCCTTACCTTGTCCAGATAAAATCCTATGAATCCTAATTAAGTGTAGGATCGAATGATGCTTAGCTATGCTTAGACCGGTAGAAGTCGGGTGGTTTCCTGTCACCTGCGAGATGTAGGATGAGCTCTGGTCACGGTTGGCTATATTTGCTATCATGAAAAAGAACCATGTGTTAATAATGAGAAGAGATCGGATGGGATGACGGTAGTGCAGCAACAAGACATGGAGGTCTTGGGTGTGAATCTATCCCCGTCTGTGTCATTTAAGGACCGATTCGCTGTACATCCTCATGTCATGTTGAACGCATGCCTATCACTTAGTTGGCCGGATAACTCATTCCGACCGCGAAGCCGAGTAGCTCAACTCAGACCGGAAGACCAAGAAGTGAAAGTGCACACCCTAGCGGTAGTAAGGATGTGTGGGGAGCTATTGGCGTAAGTCCGAGGTGAGATTGACCACCTGGCAGAGTGGACTCCCTGAGGGTGCGGCACTACTCGGAGCCGTGATTCCTGAGTCGTACCAAAGGTGACCCGAGGAAACCATTGATCAGGTGGATTGGGTGAGTGTTAGGAATACCCCTCCAGCTGGATAGGAATCGATTCGAATTGCTGTCTCTCCCGGATAGTGAGAACTTGACTGAGCAGCGGCAATGTAGATTCACTAAATTTAAAGATATGGTTAAATGATGATGATGATGATTATTATGATAATGAGCCATGAAATACCTGATATGGTTATTATTGTTTGCAACTTAATTAAGTGATTGATTAGTACAGGTGCTAATATAGATGGTAGGGAATGGCTAAAAGTCACTGCTAGTATAGGTGGATAATGCTAATGATTACTCAAGCTTTTATGCAAAAAGGTTGTCAGCTCAGCTCCACCAAATAAAGCCTTGCATAATCCTTGGTGTCACTTTATTTCTGGTTTACGATGGGTAATTTTAGCTGAGTACATTCGAGTATTCAGGGTTTATCCCACCATATTGCAGGTGAAGTTCTCGGCCTGTTGAAGATGGTGGCTAACCACCGGTGGGCTCGGTGATTCTATATTTACTTCTCATCTATATGTTTTGTCTATGGATGTCACTGATGCTAGCAATGTATTTAAAACTTATATTAATGTAATCATTTGAAAGCTATGTTGTTTTCAATAATCGGTTTTGAAACCCAAACTTTTAATATTATTTGTGAATCCATTTGTAATATTATTTCCGCTGCAACTCTGCGTATGTGATGTGTATTTGCTTAATCACGTGATCTTGGTTGTGATGTTGATTTACCGAGGTCCTTCGTGACACTCGGCGGACTACCGGGTTTATATGAGTAAAAGTATGTGTGTGTCAACGTGTTAGCGGGGACAGCCATACTTGATCTTGTATAAATTGGGCGGTTCCGTCACAGCTGGTATCAGAGCAAGATTAAGCATAATACTGTCATGTACATAGTTTTAAAAGCAAAGTTTTAGTTTTAAAAAGCCTATTTTAACTAAAACTTTAGCTACAGGCAAATTTGTCAAAACTAATTTGCAAAACTATGCTAGCGACATCCTCCTTTATGCCCAGTTAAGGACTATTAGGTGGCTATCTAAGTACTAACATAGGGGGTTTTTGCTTTCGTCGTCCATACGGCGTGCTATTATATGGATGTCATTCACTTGAATGGTAATGTATGGATCAATTGCCTCTACACCCAGGTAAGTGTGAGTTGTGAGATCATGACCGTCCAACTGTCGGTCTAGGGGAGAGTTAGCTGTGGTTACTGGAATGTTTACATGTTACACACATGTATATATGAAGGTACTTAATTGTGGGTATATCTGTCGGGTAGCTATGGGTACCGAAGTATATACATCTGGGGATGTATATATGGAGAGTATCTTAGTTTACTGCTTTTATTGTGTGCTTATTTATCTCTTGTGGGGATGGGCTGCAATGAATTTGCCTGCAGGTACGCTAACCATGAATGCGTAGATTGAATGTAGCTGACGACTAGCTATATATCGAGAGAGTACGTGTTATGCCACCGACATAGAACGTGATTGCCACCTTAGGCTGGCAATTTCGTGAGGACAAATAGGACGAGCATGCATCATGATTGTGCTTGTGCATAAATATGCTTCCCTCACTTTGTTCTAATATTAAGTAACTTGTGATCAATGTGATGTTACTATCTTCCCTATGTGAAGCTAGACAAAATACCTTGTCCCATGCTGCTTGAATAGCTATGCTTGAAGATAGTGTGTGATTAGCTTTACCTCATATGTTTGCTTCCAAAGGAAATAGATGACAAGTTAAAAGTTAACAAAAAGTTCACCCCTTTGAAAACTAAATTGCTAAATGTAAGTAAAACTTGTTTTGTAGAGATATCCACCTACCCAGAAAAAAAACAGAAGATAGAAATACCTTGCCATAATGTTTTGCATGTTTATGTGTAGTTGTGTTGCTATAGATGAATACTTGTTATGTACGAGCTTTGTGCTTTGTAATAGCCATTTAAGCTAACTGGATTGAGTGTTTCAAAATGCTCGCTTAAGACCATGATGTAGGTGTGGATGCTCGTTATCTAGGTAGTGCCATAGTTGTCACCCCTTTTGTCCTCGGTAAGCATGTGAGTGTGGAAGAGCGCTATCCTAGAACAGCGTCCAAGTTTTGATAATCTCATGGTTGTCGACTCCAATTAAGTTCTCTCTTAGGAACCTAAGCATGTACATGTGGTTGCTAGCCTTGAACGTTGTGCTACGAAGACCTTTATCCATGCCTTTGCTTGACCTTAGGCCCAAGCTTAATTCCCTTGAATGCTTGCATGTGTCGTGGTTGTCTTGCTCCTATGTGGGAGGACCTTGCTCAAAAATCCTTGTCGGACCTCATTGCTCTTTCTCCTACTGATGAGCTAGTGCAACCCTAATCGCTATCTACCCTGGCTTTGGAACCTTTTCCTCGCAGATCATGTCATTGCTTTATCAACTGAATCCCTAGTCAGTGCAATGGCTCTGTCCCTCAAATCTCGTGTATTTTGTCTCCAACTCTTTCAAGTCACTGGGTGTTTATCAGTCTTGATCTCATGTTGTTGCTCGATAAGACCAAATCTCATGTTAATCTTTATCTGGTAATCACTTTGGTGGACACGAGGCGTATATGGAAATTAGGCAAGAAGTCCCCTGCTTAGTAGCCTTCGGCGATTAGGCTATGTTCTTTTGCGCTGTGTTTTGATCTTCTGATCGCCTCCTTGTTGACTCTTAACCTTGTGACTACCTTTGTTTGTTATCCCTCCTTTGCATAGTGCTTGTTTTTATGACCCAATCTATGCAACTTGAAAATTCACTTTGGGTGTGTGATTAGTAATGGTGTTATGAGTAGCAACTACGATGCCGCAACGGAACCTAGGGCCTCCTTGTGGCTGGTCGGCACATGGTTGTGCTGCTGGGTGCGCGCTGGTATCGAGGTTTCTAGTCATGATCCATTGCCGAACTGCACCGATGTGTTATTTTCACGTGAGCTCTTCCTTGGTTATCTCTCCATATCTTATCAAAGATACAATCCATCCATATATCAAACCGTAAGTAGTAGAGTTTCCTTTTGAAGTCACAAAAAAAGGATAACCTTTGAAGAACTGGTCACCGACATAAACATTAACAGACTACAAGAGGTGGTAGATAAGTGACTCCACTTGGTTGTCCCAGTATTAACGTCCGTCACCTAGTGAACAACTTATGTCTTCATTGTTGGATCAGAAAGGCATACAACACTTAATGTTGGACAAATGGTTAGTCGGATAAGAATCGAACGTCACATTATGATTATGACCTGGCTATCCAAGTCTTGATCATTATGTGCATGCGGATCGCACCGGCGAGATTAACTATCTGTAGTGTGACCCCTTGTCTGCTGACTTCGATGGCGACCATCTGTTATGCGTCAATCACAACTATGGGTGACAAGAGTGAAGATTTAGAACTTTTAGTGTGGAGAGACAACTGATTAGTTACTAGTCGGAAGCTTAACCTCCAGCTAGGTGACAACTTTTGCTAATTACGAAGGCTATGTCTCGCAGAGCAATGTTAAGCAATGTAATAACAAGCCGTTTAGCAATGCAACTACTGCTTTGTTTTCCAAAACCTGTGCTATCAAGTCAATTCCATCCTGGACAATCACACTGATAGTACAAGACGTTGTATCGGCTACGTAAGGAGCTAGCGAAAGCACGTTCCTAGTTTCAGTTAGCATCTTTGTGCCCCTAGGTGCCACTAACACATATGTTCAGACTCTATTGGACGAAGCGCCGAAGGATATACAGGAATGGTTTCTTATCTCTGTAGGACAGTCCTTCCATGTAGAGTATGCTTTGTGTCCCAAAAACATAGTCACAAGTCCAATGTTTGTGCATCGTTAAGTTGGTGTCTAAATCAAACGATTTAAGTTGTTCCCTAAGAACCACATATGGAAAACCTTGGTCTACATCCTTAGAGAAAAGAGCTGCTGCTGCTATACAAAGAGATCGAGAGTATAGAACACACACCACAACGTGTGAAGCAAAGAAAGAGAAGAACGAGAAATCTGTCTAGATTTTAGGGTACAAAACCAAACATCTTCAAGCCAACGATTTGATTGGAATGGCCTCAAACTTTGGTGACCTCATTTCTCACTTAGGACACGTAGATGCCTTAAGTTTGTTTGAGGATTGGTTGAGGGAAACATCGGATTTGAGAAATGTTTTGTCAATTCGATTTGTTGTCATTTCAGAACAGAACAGTTTTGGTAGATGAATTATTTGGATGGTCAAACGGTGTCCGGTTGAATTGAATTTGGTGAGTAGTTAGAAGACCCATGGATCTACATGCCCACCAAAATTTGTGCCTATTGGAGCAGTAGTTTGTGAGATATGAATAGAAAACAAAAGGGTATAGAATCTGCAATTTCACGGTGACTGCGATCATCCTTTGTATTAGACGGTTGTGTTTGTAATTCATGCCAAGAAATTACAACTTGTAGGTGTATTGCTGTTAGACAACCCTCCATACCCTTGAGAAGACTAATTGCACCCCTATGTGCCTCGCTTTTGCCCTCTTAGATCAGCAATGCGTGAGCAGTCAAGGTGTTCTAGAAGTCAAATTGTGCCCTTGCAATTCGAAAGTAATTGGAAAGGTGTCAAACCATAAATTTTTGGATTATGGTTTTTGAGATATTGATTGGCCTAAGAATGAAAGCCTCAACGTCAAATATAGTTTAAGAAAGCTAGTTTTACTACGATGCAAGTCAACCCAACTTGTTGTGCAACTGCACCACGAAGGCAAATTGTACTTAACCTGCTTGGTAGTGAACTAGTCCCTAGTTTTGTGATTACTTGAAACTTGTGTTGTCCTCCAAGCCTCGCTAACATCCTTCTGCATCAATGGTTCTCTAATGCTGACATGCCTTTGGTGTCTTCCTTGTGTTTTACCCAAGAGGTTGCATCAAATTTAACCCAGATTCTTGTTGCCACTTAGATTCTAAGGTTCCCTTAGCTAATGAGCATCGAAATTGCTGGGTAGACAAAGTCAGCTATGACATCCATCTTCACTCGACAGACTCAGAGAATACAGTATTGTTATCAGAGAAAGAGAACTGCACTCATGGAACCATTACAACGAGTATCCTTCCGAAGATTATGATCTAGTGCAAAGTCCATATGGTCTGTGCTATATCCACTAGGGAAGTAGATGTTACAAGTATTTAGTATACATTTGTGTCACTCTTCGTACATCAAAGACGAAGTACGCAGGACAGTGCTATCTTGGATTTCTTCCAATGAAACAATGCTTTATGGACGCCAAAGAAGGAAATTCTTCAGACAACAGCTTATGACAAAGAGCAAGTATCAGAAAGTGTCGTGACCAAATTAGCATCTCTGATACTCCAAAGTTAAGTAGCCTAATGCTATCACTGATGTTGGAAACTGGATGACAAGTTTCTCTTCCCTTAAAAGTCTTTCGCACCGAATCTCGGGACGCGATTCCTTTAAGGGGGGAGGGCTGTAACACCCCAGACGTTTGTCACCAGTTAAGCAATGGGTTTGAGCTCAATCATGACATGTTCAGTGGTGATGGAGATGTCAAGGTCAAACCTATGGAAATGAGCCCCAACCTAAACTCGGATATTGCACCCTTGCTTTACATATAGGTCTTTTCAAGATAGATGCTTGGCTGGTGTTATTGGAATATCTTCATGTGTCTCACATCAATATCCATCTATATTGATCCATGGAAAAGTTTCGTGAAGTTTGGAATCAAGAAGTCACATGAAATGATAAGTTATATCCTTATTGGAATGGCTTTACTAAGTGCTTGAATTGCACTATTAAGTGAATGGTAATGTAGGTCATCAACCAAACCTTTCAACCTTGCCCAAATGACTCTAGATGAACTCTATAGCAAAAGTCATGAAAGGTTCATGTTGAGCAGAGATCAAGAAAATGCATCAATCGGTCTAAAACTCAGATTTAAGCTTTATCGTGATCCTACTTTGGTCAAAGTAGAACCTTAGGTTCTATGCAAGCTTTGATGTTGGGCCTTAAATAAAAGTGTAGTTCATATTATGTAGAAGAAACTTTGTTTTTATACTAAGACCTAGATCAGCTTGGAAATAAGTGGAACAGAGGTCACAAGATTGAATCTACTGCAGTTTTCAGCGCTTGGAAATATTCTAAGTCTGGAATTTCATTGACATCAGCATTGGCGTCTCGCGTTCTCCGAAATTCGTTAAGCAACTTGAGTTGGTCCAAAAATAAAAGTTGAAGGTTATATTATGGAGAAGAGCATGCAAAAAGTTGGAACCTGTTTGGCTTCGTGTTGATGGTTAATTCTGAGTTTTTCCTAATCACCATCGTCACGCTGACAAACCAAAGTTAGGAGCACGTTATCTGCTAAACCATAACCCTAATGACCCTGAACCCTTAAGCAAAGTTGGAGAGCATCAGGTGTAGACCAAACTTCATTTTTGGCCCATGGACCAATTCGGACCAGAGCCGGCCCAAAATGACGTCCCACCTTCCCCACTCCGACGCACGCCACCTGTTCGTTGAATTGCCTCTATGGGCGACGCGCGTCCGGGAGCGTGGCAGCCATGCATGAGCTCGCCCCTGCTCTCTGCCGCATGCCCCGCGCCTCACAATGCGGCGTAGTGGAGCACCAGAGCGACCGCCGAGCTACTTTCCCACTCCTTCTCTGCCCTCTCCTCGCTCCGCTCCGCGCCTGGGACGCGCGACCGCCATGGCCGAGCTCCGAGCTCGCCGGTGCCGTGGCTGTTTTCCCCTCTTAGCCCCCTCACTCCTCACGAGCAATGCCATCAGCTTCGCCTCCCTCTCCTGCACACCGTGCTCGTGCTCGCCATCCAAAACCATGCTGGGAGCACCGCAGTTGCCGGCCGCCGTCGCCTCCGACCGCCGATGCACATGGCCGGTCCACCACGGTCCGCCTCTCGGCCATCCGAGACCACCAGTGGGCGCGAGCGGGACCCCTGGTCCTTCCCCGCCACTCCACCGCCGCCGGTGATGGCTATGGTCGCCGGAGCCGTGAGCCAGCCGGGCTCTCTGTGCTGCCGTCGGAAGCAGAGAAGACGAAAGACTTCGCTCTCAAATTGGAAGAAAGTGAGGGGGTTAAGTGAAGAATCAGTGACTCAAATGAATAGTGTTGTTAAGGACCTTCTTGTAGGAAATTTGCTGAACTTTAGAAATTCATAGTAATTCATACAAAAATCGTAAAATAGCAAATGAGGACTTTTTGGAATCCTTATGAAATTGTCTATGCAGTAGATCTATAATATGGCATGTTTTAGTTTAAAGTTTTAGCTGTAAAAATGGATTTGTGTAGTTAGGGTTTTAATGCTAGTTGAATTTGTTATTTTCCATAACTGCAGATCTAGGGCTCTAAATGAAGTGAAATTTTTGTGGCATGCTACTAATGTGATAGTTGATGTGTGGTAAAAATTTCATGAGTATTGGATGAAGTATGAGTGAGTTATTGGTTTATCTCGCTCTCACATGATTTCTTGCTTTAGCAACTTGTCTTTTTCATAGAGGTTGCTATACATATTCAAATGGAGTGAAATTTGTACAGTAGACTATTGAGAGGATATGTGAGCCACTGTAAGTTTTGTAGAATTGATTGTATACTTTTGGTATATGTTCATTAAGTCACCTTGTTATCTAAAATAAATTAAGAAATGCATTAAAATAATTTATTTGGTCATGGACACTAGGTTTTCTTGGTGTTTTTAGTCATGTGTGACATGTTGGTAAAGGTGGTTTTGCCTAATTATGTGTTTGCAATATAAGTTAATATTTATTTTCTTGCAAATGTGGTTTATGGACAGATCTGAGAACTTAGCAAAGTTCTTCATGATAATATGCTTTGTTGTGAAACTTGTTTATATAAAAGTTGTAGATAATTCATGTATCTATCTTCTGTTAAAATTTGGTGTCATTTGGCCGAGTAGTTTGTGAGTTATGCCTGTTTAAAGTTGGGTTTTAGAAATGGCTGCTCTCTGTCAATTGTGGACCAGTTTCTGTAAATGTATAATTTCAACCTACTTAACTTGTGAATCATGCTATGATGGTTATAGATGAAATGTAGATAATTTCATAAGCTTTCCAAAATGTCTTCTTCCAAGTCATTTGGATTTGTGTAACTCCAGTTATAGCTAAATCTTGTAGCTGTTGTTTGCATGTCCAGAAATTGGTAGATTCCAATTATAGTGTTTGCTTGTATATTGTTAAGTATGACTTATGCCTTGAATGATGACTGAGTTAGAGCACCTAAGATCTTGGGAAAATTATGTCATTCTTGGTGTTGTCGTCTTCTTTACCATCTTAGCATAATAGGTTGTGTGATGTTAGTTAAATAGCTATTGGTGTCTATGTCTTGCATAATCTTGTGTTTGTCTTGAATGCTTATGTGATGCATCTTGTGTTACCATTCATCACATTCATACACATGCATCTTGCATCTCATCTAGGTGCGCTAGATGAACCACGTGAAGGACGTGATGTTGGAGCCGAACCCGAAGATGGTGTATGGAGGATCTATCCCGAAGATGGAAGGACTAAGCAAGTGCTAGGACTTGAGATGTCACCAGGACGGTGCAAGCTAACTGAACTGACTTGTGTCGGATCCCAGGCAAGCCCCGAAGCATTCTAAGTCTCCCATGTTTTTACAAATATCTTGAGTATCTTTTATTGTTGATGATGAATTAAGTATAGGAATTGGTTGGAACCAATTGTTGCATTATATCCTTACCTTGTCCAGATAAAATCCTATGAATCCTAATTAAGTGTAGGATCGAATGATGCTTAGCTATGCTTAGACCGGTAGAAGTCGGTGGTTTCCTGTCACCTGCGAGATGTAGGATGAGCTCTGGTCACGGTTGGCTATATTTGCTATCATGAAAAAGAACCATGTGTTAATAATGAGAAGAGACCGGACGGGATGACGGTAGTGCAGCAACAAGGTATGGAGGTCTTGGGTGTGAATCTATCCCCGTCTATGTCGTTTAAGGACCGATTCGCTTTACGTCCTCATGTCATGTTGAACGCATGCCTATCACTTAGTTGGCCAGATAACTCATTCTGACCGCAATGCCGAGTAGCTCAACTCAGGCCGGAAGACCGAGAAGTGAAAGTGCGCACCCTGGTGGTAGTAAGGATGTGCGGGGAGCTATTGGCGTAAGTCCGAGGTGAGATTGACCACCTGGCAGAGTGGACTCCCTGAGGGTGCGGCGCTGCTCGGAGCCGCGATTCCTGAGTCGTACCAAAGGTGACCCGAGGAAACCATTGATCAGGTGGATTGGGTGAGTGTTAGGAATACCCCTCTAGCTGGATAAGAATCGATTCGAATCACCGTCTCTCCCGGATAGTGAGAACTTGACTGAGCAGCGGCAACGTAGATTCACTAAATTTAAAGATATGGTTAAATGATGATGATGATGATGATTATGATAATGAGCCATGAAATACCTGATATGGTTATTATTGTTTGTAACTTAATTAAGTGATTGATTAGTACAGGTGCTAATATAGATGGTAGGGTATGGCTAAAAGTCACTGCTAGTATAGGTGGATAATGCTAATGATTACTCCAGCTTTTATGCAAAAAGGTTGTTAGCTCAGCTCCACCAAATAAAGCCTTGCATAATCCTTGGTGTCACTTCATTTCAGGTTTATGACGGGTAAGTCTAGCTGAGTACATTCGAGTACTCAGGGTTTATCCCACCATGTTGCTGGTGAAGTTCTCGGCCTGTTAAAGATGGTGGCTAACCACCGGTGGGCTCGGTGATTCTATATTTACTTCTCATCTATATGCTTTTGTCTATGGATGTCACTGATGCTAGCAATGTATTTAAAACTTATATTAATGTAATCATTTGAATGCTATGTTGTTTTCAATAATCGGTTTTGAAACCCAAACTTTTAATATTATTTGTGAATCCATTTGTAATATTATTTCCGCTGCAACTCTGCGTATGTGATGTGTATTTGCTTAATCACGCGATCTTGGTTGTGATGTTGATTTACCAAGGTCCTTTGTGACACTCGGCGAACTACTAGGTTTATATGAGTAAAAGTATGTGTGTGTCAATGTGTTAGCGGGGACAGCCATACTTGATCTTGTATAAATTGGGCGGTTCTGTCACAATCTGGCTTGGTGAACACCGGTGGCCTTGTGTCTGTAAAATCAACATATGTAGCCTCCTGCCTGTTATGATGGCGACCATGGTTTCCTGGCATCTGATTCTGGTTACTTTGAGCTATCTCATGAAGCAAACGAGAATTTTCAACCGTCACATTGACAAGTGCGGCTATAGCATCAGCCAGATTCGTTGGAACTGGTGGCGGATCTAGAATACAGTTCTCATCTTGTGAAGTACCAGGAATATACGAACCTCGCGTATGACGCATCTGCTCATAACAAACCAAACTTTACTCACAAGTCTTTATTGAATTGCAACAAAAACTTACTCCAGACACATTACATAGGGTTTACTAATATAAACACAAACCCACATGTACCTAAACAAGACTACTTAACTTAACTAGAACTAACTATTATACAACTCTACTCCTTTCCTCGATTACTTCAAACTTCAGGCTCGGTATCCATTCCGGAAATATTACTGCCTTTATTATCACTTTCATCGATCATTATTAATTCTTCAGGATCTTCTTCTTCTTCCTCTTCTGATTCACTATCATCGACAAGGATGACACCGGGGTCCATTGCATCAGCCTGGGGTTCATGATTTGGATCTAGGAGATTGCTTAGCCTATGAACTTCCTCATGCAGATAAGTATTATGTTCTTCTAAATCTTCTACATAGAATTCTAGCTCATGAGTTCTAGCTCTAGCTACATTTTCTCTATGCCAAGCTTCATTTCTTCCTTCCACCGTACGAACTAACATACGTTCGTAGTTCCTATGAGCGGTGGTGAGACGCCTCAATTGACCCTGTAGTTCTCCTACCTGGATGGCATCCAAGGCCCTATCTCTAGTAGCCTGTGCTAACTTTGCAGAAATCCTCTGTATCTCTGCCTGGGGATCAGGCCTAGAGCTGCTACTGCTAGCATCATCATTCCTAGGGGCAAGTTGGTGATGAGGAACTCCTTTGGGTCCAGTGGACTTACGGGGCGTCATCTTGGTACGAGCCATACTGTAGGAAGCCATATTTAATCCAAGTAAGACCATTTGATCAAAGTCTAAAAGAGCAGCTAGGATGGATTACATTACTCAAACCAGACTCACTACTCGATCTAGACTTAGAGGGAAAGCAAGTAACCAGTGGTTTAATCATGATGCATGAATCGTTCTTACGAACAAAACATCAAAGCTTATAAAAAACATAAACAATAGTTGTTTTTATATAGGGCATAATAAGATTACTACTCCACCATACAAAGCCTTTTTAATAATTAAGGAGTGTTGAGAAAGAAATAAGGTAAGTCAGAAGCAATTTGGACCAAATTAACAAGTTAAGTTTAGTCATCCCAAATTGTTTTAAAGTTTTTGTAAACCAATTCGACAAAGACTTTGTCACGATCGCTCTGATACCATTCTATGGCATGCACCTGTCACTGTCCGATGACCTCTAATAACTATGCATATGTTCCAGGTAACTTAAGAAGACTGACGGGTGTCCTCGGGGAACCCCGAATCATCCACGATTTTCGAGCAGGATCACATTACAGAGTCATTGCAGTATTACAACTTTTATTCAAATATCTACACCAGAGTAAAACAGCGGAAGTCTTACCATAACTTAGTTTACAAAATGGTAGTTTCAAACCTTACAACTAAGTTCGATAATTATTACAAAACGAAATAGTGGAGTGGCATTATAATATAATACAAAACACACAATAAAACTGCCCTACCCAAGGGCCACACATTTACTTCTCATCATCAGATCGAACAATAGTCATGCAGTAGGATCCAAAACAGATCTGCTCATGAGGTTCACCTGCAACAAGGGTCAACGAACCCTGAGTACAAAAGTACTCAACAAGACTTAACCAAAATAAAAACTGATAAGACTCAGGAATGCAGGCTCAGGTATTCAAGGTATGGCTTTAGCAATAATCAAAGTTCTTTTGTGTAAAAGCTCTTTATCAAAATTCTTTATATCAACATTAAAAACTTCATAAAATCATATACAAAGATGACACGATCCATATTGAGATCATGAGACTTTGTACACAACACTTTCTCAAACCATCTCAAGTTTTAGTTATTAATACTACGATGATGAACAGTGAGTTGAGTCTCCATAACCGAGGAGCAACGACGATTCGAACCAATTAAAACCCAGCTGGGAATTCCAGACCACACGACATATGTAGGTCCCCGACTTACATATACCAACCTACCCTCGGATCCTCTAAAACAAGAATGGGTCCGCGTCACCCGAGAATACAGTACTCCACCAATCCAGCCCATTGCCACATGGGTACACGCCATTCCCGCCATCTCTCCACTCCCAGTGCGCGATTAGCCATTCTCGTAATAGAATAGCCAAGTTAAGGCTTACCGGAGTATGTGGTTAGTACTACAAAGTCTCACCTCATGCAATTCAACAACGGTACAGGCCTTAATCGACACAGGGGAAAGAACCCGCTCACAAGACCTCCATGTCTTGCGGCTCCCATACACCGAGTCCGCCCGGTCTAGATTTATTACTCCACATGCTCATATCACATGATAACATAAGTAACCAAAGTTCCATTTAAAACTTGCCGATGACAGGTAATCACCCGACTTTCATCGTTCTAAGCATAGCTAAGCATAACTAGGCATTTACGAATTAAAACTGGTAACAAGGTAGATATGGAAAAACAAGGTTGGTAATGCATCAATTAGGTTTCCACTAGACTTCTAATCACTTAATGCAATATATAAAAGCAAAAGCGAAATAATTTTGTAAAACACAAGGTAGGTTTAAATGCATCCGGGGCTTGCCTTCGTTGACGGAAAAGTCCGGTTCCGGAGTCGCACCACAATTATCAAACCCAACCTCAACAGACGGATTAACCTCCTCAACCACTTGATTAACTACCACGTGCTCACCTTCATTCACTACACGTAGTAACAATGCCATGTTTAACATGATGCGAGATACAAAATATGATGCTCGATGATGGATGCAAAAGTTAACAACTTGAATACAACTTTCCTTCGCGGTACAGTTACAAGTCAAACTAACTAAACCTTTTTTGTAACACCTAATTCAATTGCCAAGGATCATTACCAACTAATTACCCAAGGACATCACTCAATCAAAAATTCAAACAAAACCTAAATCATTAAAGGTTACTATTTGCTTTTATGAATTAATTAATTAATTAAGAATTATGAAATAAATCAACTTGTTCCAATTGAGCCCCAAATTTTTGTACATATTCATCTCATGATAACTAAGTGGCAAAACAATTTTCATAATTTTTGGATAAATAATTAAGCCTAGAAAAATCATGGAAACTCATTTATTAATTAATTGAGCAATTTTTATCACACTCAAAAATTATTGTAAATCAATATTTCATATTTTTCCTAAATAATATACATCACAGAGAAGTCACACAAAAATTTTCATAATTTTTGGAGCTCTAACTAAATATACACAAAAATAACAAAAACAGACACTATTCATTCAATTCTGAAAAAAGAAAAATTCATTTTCAAACCGCTGAGTCACTGACACTCGGGTCCCACCTGTCATCTTCAACCTCTCGCCTTGACCACGACGGCGACGGCGCTGACCGACGAAAACTCGCCGACAGTGAGTCCAACGGCGACGGCCAAGGTACCAAAACGTTCACCAAGACTAGGTGCACCTACTGATGTCCCTACTTGTACCGATTATGGCTCTATACTAGCTCAACGCCGGCCATGGCGGACGCGGTCGGCTCGGCGACACTACGCCGGCGATAGGAGACTGGTAGCGGTGAAACAAACCACACGAGAAGAACCAGGAGCTCACCCCAAACACGTTGAAGGCGATGGACGAGCCGAAGTAACAACGGATAGGCGGGTCGACGTTCACATCGATCACGGCGGAGCAATCTTCGACGACGGCGATGTTCCGGTGGCTACGGTGGACAAAACGGTCAAACAACTAAGCACACAACACCACGGCAACATGGCGAAGCTGACGGCATGCCAAGCACGAGCAGAGACAGACCGTGGAGCTCTGGCCACGGCGAAGCGTGCTCGACGGAGATGCTGCCGGCCGTGAGGAAGAAAGGCTGCTAGCGGCGGTTCTCGGTGGAATCAAGTGACCACAGTTGGTTGGCTAGGTGCGCAAGGAGTAGGCGAAGCTATTGAGCTCTTTGCTGCGACGGTACAGGCGCTGGTTCGATGGCGAGGACTCAACGGAGCAGCGGCGGCGGTGACTGGAAAACAGAGAAGGAGGAAAAAACGACGGCGACGGTGTCTCGGCCTTTAAAGGACGGCCAGGAAGCAAGAGGAAGCCACGACGATGCCTATTCTGTGCCAGCGCGAAGCCAAGGACGGCCACAGGCGCGACTGGAAGCCCAGAGAAGCACGCCGGCGGTGACAGCTGCCCGTGGCTACTGTTCATCATATTTACCAAATTGCCACTTGGTTTAAAATCTAAATTACTCCCAAATTTATGTAACAACTCAAAAATCTCCAAAAACAAAAGTTGTTCAAAATTCAAAGGTCTACAACTTTGCTTTTATAACCACCCCCTAATTCGGTCTACATTTTGAAATGCAAATTTGAATTAAAAAGGGACACTTTAAGTACATTTCGCCTTTTCAAATTACTTCAATTTTTTCTAAATAACTTTGAAAACTCCAAAAACAAACTTTGTACAACTCAACAAACTCTACATTTTTGCTTTAAGGCTCAACCCCAAAATGTACTTTGTTTTTGAAATGGGTTTTTCGGGTCAAAACTAATCGCTGGAAATAAGGGTTTTCGAAACTTTAAATCCAAACCAAACTTTGAACTCAATTCAAACCATATAAGGCAACACTCATAACATAAATGTAAATTTGTTTTAGTGAATGCATATCAAAGTTTGCAATATGACCAAATGCTTTGCAATGCATATGATGACATGTCATGTTTTAGTATTTAAAACACTCGGGGTGTTACACCGGTACAAGTTCTTGAACCGGTGCTGCCTACTTGAGCCCCCAGGCACGGCCATGGGGTCGACTCCCGTGCTTTGGGGTGGAGGTCCCACCTTCTCCTCCATCGGCCTCCTCTCCACCTGCCGCTCTAGGACTCTCTCATCCTGTCGCTCTAGGACTCCCCTTGCCTGTTGCTCGGGGACTCCTACCGCCTGTTGCGGGAACTCCCATCACCCGCTGCTCGAGGACTTCTTTGCCTCTCCTTGATTGTACCCCCACGCGCATGTTGCGCGGAGGTGCTTCAGTGCTCGGTGGAGGAGCAACCGGAACTTCGTCGTCATCCGACCACTCGAACACCACAGTCCTTCGCATCCGAGTGGTCTGGTCATCACCAAGCGAGATGCCGCCCGTCTTGAGGGGAGTGGTACCCACCGTCCTTCTCTTATTTTGGGCCAGCTCGTCTACCGCCGCCCTCTTCCCCTAGATTTTCTCCGACACCGGGGATGGACTCTCCGACGAGATGCTGACTGCTCCCTCCTCAGGCTACGACGGTGGCCGGGCGTCTACTCCCTTCGGCCTTTCGCTCCTCGGCACACCCAAGAAGTACACCACCCTATCCTACGAGTGGATCTTCGCATAAGTGAATCAGTCCAATGCTTGGAAATGACAAAAGGTAAAAAGCATCAGGAACATACAACTGAGATATTTACCTAAGGAGGTAGATTCTTAAAGTTAAAGGGCTTCGTATACCCGGACATGCTGAATGAGGCAAATGGAGTGAATAGCTCTGCAGCCTGCTCTTCCACAACATCCCTTGACAGCATCTCCGGCCTCTCCCAGGTACCGTCGGTCTCCCCCTTGAATTCAAAAGCGGGGTGGGCTCTCTCCTTATAGGGCTGAACGCGGTGCACTATAAAGCTTGCCGCCACCAATCCGCCGTTGGTCTTCACACCCTTTATTAAGCTAAGGAGCTCCCTCACTTGCTCCATATCAGCGCTACTTGGCATCTCCAACCAACTCTTCTAGCTCTCTGGGATATGATCGGTGTCACAGCGGACGGCCGGGTGGCTCTGCCTCATGTAGAACCACCTAGCGTTCCACCCCTTCAGTGACGTATTCAGCAGCATAGTAAGGTACTCCCCCGCCATTCCATCACGCAGCTGAAGGTACACTCTACCGACCACCTTGGAACCATCGCCGCCTCTCTTCTTCAGCCAAAACAGGTGACTGAAGAGGTTGAAGTGGGGAAGGATTCCGAGATATGCCTCATAGAAATGGATGAAGATAGAGATGTGTAAAATGGTATTTGGGTGGAGATTACACAGACTAAGCACCCAAAGCTCCAACAAATCCCTTAGGAATGGATGAACAGGAAATTCCAACCCACGCTAGAAATAATTCTCAAATACCACCACTTCATCGGTATGAGGCGTTGGGAAGGGCTCACCGAGGGCCGGACACCATCCGGCGGTAGCACGGTCAGGAAGAACGCTAGCTTCCACCAATCTGTTGAGCTCCGCTGCTCCCATTCACGATAGCACCCACTCTTCGTCATGCTGGGCTTCGGCGCTCGCCTTCTTAGGGCTCATCTTGTTCGATTTGGCAGCTCCTTTCTTTGGCGCCATCTTTCAGATCTGATTAGGGTTTGGCGGTGGGAGCAAGTGTGGATGCGAATCTAGTAATGTGAGGGCTGAGGAGGAAGATGAAATGGCAAAGTGTCAAAGGTGGGAACGCGGGATGCGGCGGCGCAGTTATAAAGCACTTTCCCCACCCTTTCGCATTCGAGGGTTTTTGTGGAACCGTTCCCACAATTTACGCCACCCTGAATTCTCTGCAATAGCAAGGTGGTCCATTACCTGGGCTTTTGCACGACCGTGGCCCGTATCGCCGATTTATCTCCGTAATTTGTTACGGCCCGCCGAATTTTCGTCGACTTCTCCGCCAATCGTTACGGCTCAGTAATTACTACTGTACAACCGTTACTCTGGTATTTTCTCTGTGTTTGGTTTTCTCCAAGACTTCCTCTTGTGGCTTGGGGACTGTGTCAGCATTACATCTCAGTTCCTCTCTGCATAGGGGATTTTTCTTCAATTGACTGCTGATTCTAACCCTGGCACCACATGACCACGTCACCTACTGTTAGGCTCGGGGACTAAGTGGGCACACTTTAGCTTGTGGTGAATGTGCCTTTTGGGTCTATGCCTGGGGACTGGCTGCCTGCTCAGCTGGTCTTCTATTTTGTCTACTTTAGACCCTGGCACCACATGACTATGTCATCTACTATCAGGCTCGGGGACTAAGTGGGCACACTTCACCTCACGGTGAATGTGTTTGCTTTATTCTGGAAGACTCCGTGCATCTTGAAGCTGAAGAAGACTATCTCCTTTTCTCGTGGTCGGACTCTATGTGGGCACACTTGGTCCACTGTGAAGAAATTTTTGATTCTAAACTTGAGCTCCTTACACCCTTATGGCAAGCCATACTTGGGTTACGCTGCTCAGCTATGGTTCACGCTGCTCAGTGACGGTACATGCTGCTCGGCAACTCCTCACAACTGCTCGGCAACTCATCACGGTGATCGGACCATGACTTTGACTGCTCGGCTTTGTTCGCACCTGCTCGAACAAGCTCAAGATAGCGTTGCACAACAGGTACAAGGTGCTCGGGGACTAGCTATGGGGGGTACGACCCTAGATACCCATGGTAGACCACATGGGCTACGCCCCTAGGGGTGGCCTAGCCCACAAGACGAAGCCTTGCGGGGCACGACTCTGCTCGGCGCCTCCCGCAAGACATCGGGAAGATATCCTAAAGATACTACGAGATCTATTAGGATACGTATGATCTCAAGATTCCTGTAATCTGTTATTACTTTCCAATTATCTCTCAGATCTAACTGACTTGTAACCCTGCCACCGGACTATATAAAGCAAGCAGCGACCCCCTCCAAACTCACGCAATATCATATGATAGCTAATACAAACCAACAGACCACAGGAGTAGGGTATTACGTCATACTGACGGCCTGAACCTGTCTAACTCGTGTGTCTCTATTGCCTTCTTGTTCTTGATCACACGCTTCTCTGTCGATCAATCTACCTTCGTGGGATACCCCTCGGAGGACTGCCGACGATATTCTATCAACAGGCACCATTACTGTCTTCTTACCCGAATTCCATTCAGCTGCAGCAATCTCTTCCTTTGCTTCGTACTCATTGTCGTCATCAACTGAATATGGATTACAGGATTTGGCAATTACGATGCTCTTTTGGAATCAGGTATCTCTACGTATACTCTGGAATTAGCTATTGAGTGCTGCCACTCGTTGATCCAACTGACCTAAACTGTCAAACTCATGCCCAAGCAGCTTCTCTCTCCACATTGGCAACATTTCTTGAATGGGCAAAGCAACTAGCTGATCATCAGTTAGATTCAATGAGAAGCACAAATTTCTAGTCTCTCAGAATCTCTAAAGAAACTCAGTGCCCAAATCATTAGTTCTCTGCCTTATGGTCGTCAAATCAGTAATTATCTTTTCCCCTATCCCAGTGTAAAAATATGTATGAAACTTTTTCTCTAGGTCAGCCCAATTGGCAATGGAATTAACTAGCAACGATGAAAACCAAGTGAAGGCTGGTCCCGATAGGGACAAGGAGAAGAAACAAACTCGATGAGCCTCCTCAATGGATGCTTCACCCAACTGTATAAGATACCGACTGACATGTTCTATTATGCTTGTGCTATCCTGGCCAGTGAACTTAGCAAACTCTAGGAGCCTATAATTTGTAGGAAGATCGACCAAATCATACCACTCTAGATATGGGTGTTTGTACGAGAAGGTGAACCCTTTTGGCTTTAAATTGAACTGATTCTTCATCATCTTGGTCACTCTGAGCAACAACTCATCAGCACTTGAATCTGGATTTCTCTACAATTGTTGACCCATCTACAGATTAAAATTCCAGGTACCTTGATACCCTGGATTTAGAATCATATGAAAGGTATTGTAATCTATGCCATAATGATACCCTTGCGGAATCTCTATCTCTTGGGTCCTTTGCTGGTTTGCTGCTTGAAGTCTCTAGTTGTAAATGCTGGGATCTGTATCTCTATGAATCCTTTGAACTGATGGCACTATTTTTTGAGCCGACGACGGTATCTGGCCTGTTGTGCCAAAATTAACCATTTGATTCTAAACTTGCCCCATCGGCTATTGCACATGCTGCACTGATGATCCAGAATTATACTGCATCTGATTAATAGCAGCACTCTGAACTTGCTCAGATGAGCTCTGAACTGCCTAGACATCATCATTACTAGCTGGTGCTACTTCTTGATGGCTAGTACCAGCTTGATTAGTTCCCTGAGTCGACAGATGTGGAATATTGTAGTAAACCGGTCCAACCTGATCAATTGGATATCCATAAAACACATCTTTCATGGTGTTGTGGAATGTGTTCAAGAAAACTATATTATGGTTTAATATGGCATCATGAACAGATTTGTTTACAACCTCTACGAAGAAACGCCTATCCTCAGCTTCATCTGTATCTGACTGCCCAGGCAACAAAACTCTTGGTAGTGGATATTTCTGAACAACTTTATTGTCGCATGTCTTGGTGTAGGACAACAAACACTTGTTCTAAAATTCTTCTGTATCTTTACTGATGATATCTTTATCCTCATCAGGTAGGTCTTCATAAGGCACCATAAGGATGTCACTGTTGTTGTGAGTTGCCATGACAATTGTGGTGTCCCATCGAGCGTGTCAAAACATGTGTCGGTGCAAAAACGTGTCGATGCACCTGGCACACAGCAAGCCAGAAGGATCTGCTTGATGGAGCAAGGCTGGAGATCCGCTTGGCTTCAACGTAGGACTAGCCGATCCTGTGAATTCCCGAAGGCGTGCCAGTTAATTTGACCTACAATTGACAATGAGAGAAAGTTTATCAGTAATTTAAGGTGGAACATGCCCGTTTTTACCCAAACAGTTCCAAGTGTGCCGCTTCGGGAGCAACCAGATAGGAAAATCGACTAAACAGCCGATACGCGAAAAAAATTGGCTATGAAGGACTGTAAAGCTCATGGGTCACAATTGATTTGATGTTGACAAGTACCATGCTCGTAGAAATAATTAAAATCATCAGCTAGGTGGATATTACCAATGTAAAGCATTGAGCCGATGAATCTAACGAGAAAGGATATAACATGCGAGCAAATCGACTGTCTAGTACAAATAGATCTACAAATGCTTTGAATCTAATCTGTTACCATCAACAGCGAGGTTAGACCGGATCGATGGCAGCTATGATGATAATAACAAACTAAAACCGAAGAATCCATAAAACCGTCTATACATTGATAGGTTTTCTGAAAGACGTGCTATATGTGTGAAAGCACAAGCGAATCGGCTGAAATAGCCGATTCGGGTAGAAAAGGAGACTACAGCATGTGAATAATCAACTATTTAACATGGACAGATTTGTGAACTCATCAGACCTAACCTATTATCTTTAACAGTGGGGTTCGACCAGATCGATGGCAGCCGTGATAAAGACAACAAATCAAACCTTTAAAATAAACAGATCTATTCACATCTAACAGAATCATGGAGACACACTGTAGGTGTTAAAGCACGGGTGATCGGCTATTTAGCCGATGCGGGCATAGCAAACAGCCAAGGTCACGTCTGGTCGAAAGCAAGTCTACTAACTAGCATCCTCCGATCTAGAGTGCTATCAGTGGGGATCAACCGAATCGTTACATCCATAATAGTGAACTATACACCAGATTTAACTAGCCAGTAAACCTCCTCAAGATTAGACATGCCTTAACCGCGTACTATGCACGATCAAGATCGAAGTAGGACAGCCGATGAAACATAATCCGTCGTTTAAAGTAAGAATCATCGCAATGTGGCAAAATAAACGAGGGACTAAAAGGATGTGAGGCTGATCTAGTTCGATCTTGATCGGGCAGGTTGATGTTGCTAAAACTAATGACAATAAGAACATTAGCAAGATCGGTAACTTAATGAATCTACCCGAATGATGCCACCCTTAGGTAGAGCCGATAACTTGACCTTAATCTAATTCAAGCATTGGAGGTCGAACTTAACCGATGCAGCCATACTTGAACTAGATAAGAATCAATAACCAGCTTATACTTGAGCTCACAGTGGAGGTCAAACTTAACCGATGCAGCTTTACAGACAGAAGTATAAGCCATGATGGTACTTACAGACAAGTCGAAGGTCGGCCGGACCGATGCAGCCCTGCTTGTTGAAGAACACATCGAGATCTACACTACTACTACTCCTAAGGGTTGGCGTAAAGCCAAAAAAAGTAATTGGTATTGATTGATTGATGTCTTTTATAATAGCTAGGGTCCAATATTTATACCGGAATCTAAGCATGAATCCTACTCAAGTACGACTTATTACAACTTTTAGTATTAAGAGAAAACATTCCTAATTTAAGATAACTTGGACCTTAATCATTCCCTTTTTGTAGAGTCCGACATGCCTTTCCCGATGCCAACCGTAGCTAATTGGCGTTACCTGCTGATGTCATCCGAAGACAGCCGATTCTAGTGCCGCATCTGAATCAGCTGATGTCGATCCTTACGCAATCGATTCCTTGATGACACAATCTTGGAAGCTTTGAGTTCCTGCGTTCTTCTTCCCAAATTTTGTGTAAACAACAATGCACCAACCATAAAATCAAGATGAAAAGTTTGTAAAACGAATCTATGTCTCACTATGAACACATAGACGCGAAGATCATGAAAATCAGAGCTATAACGAAGAAGTTATGAATTAAACAAGATTTCCTTTAATAAAATAATAGATTAAAACTAATCTTGAATTTCAAAAGTTGAAAATATATTTAACAATAGGATGAACATGTAGATTATGCAATTACAAATCTAACGCAACTTGAACGGATCAAATCGGAGTTAAAATGAAGAAGTTATGGCCTAAAGAAAATAGTGGCAAAATTGTAAATAGATGAAAGTGTATTTTGAATCTAACAGAGGCAATCTACACTTTCTAGAAAAAGAAAACATATTCTGGAAGTACACCTTGGACCACAGGTTCTATTTAGATAAAACTGAGGGGCTCTTTAGCAAATGTTCCAGCCGAAGGGGTACGGTGAGATCTAGACCGTTGGATCTGAGTTGGATGGCTTGGATTATATTAGAGAGAGAGAGAGAGAGGCGGCGATGAACTAGGCGGCGGTGCCATGACCGGTGGCGAAAAGCTCAATGGAGCTCATCGAATCCGTGACTCGGGCCTTCATTGGTCATGGAAAAGCATGGGGAGCAAGAGGAGACAATGGCGAACTCGACTGGCAACTTACAGCGGTCGACGGCGAGTCTACGGTGTCGAGCAGCGCGGCGGGGGCAAACGAGGACCTTGAGCTCGGTGGTGGCAGTGGCTAGGGTTTCACAGCGGCGGTGGAGCTCGAGGCGAGGGCGGTGCGTGTGACTTGGGTGGATGTGGGCAGCTTGGCGCTTGGCTTTTATGGGGCGGTAAGGCGTGGAGCGCACGGTAAGATGACAATACGGGGTGGCGACAGACTCTCGGTGGTGGAGCAGACTCCAGGTCGGCGACGTGAGGTAGAAGAGGGCACTGACATGTGGGCCTAGGGTGGCAGTGACTCCAGGCGTGGGAGAGAGGAGGCGCGGGCGATGCGGCCTACTAGGCCAGCCCATGAGCGGAGGCATAGGAAAGAAAGAGATGGGGCCTGCGGAGGAAAGGGAAAAGGGAGCGGGCCATGAGAAGAGGGAGAGCGGAGCAGGCCATGGGGGAGAGAGGGGGAGGACTGGGCCTTCGGGCCAAAAAGGAAAGAGGGAGTGTTTTCTATTTTTTTTTTTTTCAAAACTACTTTAAAACATTTGAATTCAATTTTGAATTTTTGGTCAAAACCACTCACCTCAATAAATCAAATGGACCAACATGTATGCACAACAATGTTGCTACACCCTATAATGAATTTGAACTTCAACAAAGTTTTTATTTTTCTATGTTTAAATGCTCACAAACGCATAAATAAATCAAATTCACCCATTTTAAAATCTTGCAAATTTTAGGGTGTTACAACCCACTAGACAAAGAAATCCTTAAAGAATCCATTAGGGAGTTAACCACCATTATGAGCAAAGAATGGGTAGAAGAAGTGGAGTCTCCGTCTGAAGCAATTCAGATTCACACCCCTTCCCTAATCATTCAATGCAATATTCGTGATGACATGATGGGTGTGCGCTATAATCCAACTGTCGGGGCAAACATAATGTCTACACCTTTCGCATCCGCTTACTTTAGTAACGAACCTCTTGCCCCAACAAACAAGGCACTCAGGATTGCTCCACAGTCTAATTTGAAGGGACTTGGGCTCCTACATAATATAACAATATATCATGATAAAGTCAAAATGGTTCTTGATTTCCATATCTTTGACACCCAAGATTTCAACATCATGATAGGGCACCCCCTAGAAAAACTTTCACTAAACCACCTAAAATAGGGGGGTTGGACGTTAAGAGAGGGAGAGACACTTTCACGATTCCTATCACTCGAGCAAAAAAACTCGGTGGCAGACACTCTCCCCTACCATGAACCACCCAAGGAAGTCATGTCGGTCTCACCATTTGAATCTCCTGAGTCATCCTTAGACAAAGATGCCAAACTCTTTATAGAAGAAGAGGATGATTTAGGCAAAACCATTGACCTTCCTCAATAGGAAGCGTCGACATGACCTCCTGTTGAACTTAAACCCCTACTCGCTGGCTTGCGTTACGCTTTCTTGAATGGCGACAAACAAGCTCCTATAATCATGAGCGATAAGCTTACTAATGATAAGATGACCAAACTCATCGCCATCTTAGAGAAATATAGGTCAGTTTTCGGGTATTCACTCCAAGATCTCAAAGGGATAAATCCGACGCTTTGTACCCATCGTATCCCTATTGACCCTGCAAGCACACCGTCACGCGAACCCCAACACAGGCTAAATAACACGATGTAGGAAGTCATGAAGAAGGAAGTCCTAAAACTTCTTCACACCGGGATCATCTATCCCATACCACATAGCGATTAGGTCAGCCCCGTCCAAGTGGTGCCCAAGAAAGGGGGCATGATGGTCATAGAAAACAACAAGAACGAATTAATCCCACAATGAACCATCATAGGGTGGAGGATGTGCATAGATTACTGAAAACTCAACACGGCCACAAAGGAAGATCACTTTCTACTGCCCTTCATTGATGAAACGTTAGAGCGGTTGGTGAAGCATTCTTTCTTTTGTTTTCTCGATGGGTATTCGAGGTATCATCACATTCCTATCCACCCCGATGACCAAAGCAAGACTACCTTCACATGCCCATACGGAACATATGGATATAGATGAATATCTTTTGGGCCATGTAATGCACCCGCCTCTTTTCAAAGGTGCATGATGTCAATTTTCTCAGACATGATAGAAGAAATTATGGAGGTTTTTATGGATGATTTTTCAGTCTATGGCAAAACCTTTGACCATTGTCTAGAGAATTTAGACAAAGTCTTGCAACGATGTTAGGAAAAAGATTTACTACTAAATTGGGAAAAATGTCATTTCATGGTTAGAGAGGGCATCGTTCTTAGACACTTAGTGTCTGAGAGGGGGATTGAAGTTGACAAGGCTAAAATTGAAGTTATAGAACAATTACTCCCCCCTGTGAACATAAAAGGAATCCACAGCTTTTTAGGACATGAAGGTTTTTACAGACGTTTCATTAAGGACTTTTCGCAAATCTTTAGACCATTGACAAACCTGCTAGCTAAGGATGTACCTTTTGAGTTCACTGATGAGTGCTTAAATGCTTTCCATACACTCACGAAGGCACTCATCTCAACACCAATCATCCAACCATCCTATTGGTCATTGCCATTTGAAATAATGTGTGATGCTAGTGATTATGCCATTGGTGCAGTCCTTGGCCAAACCAAAGATAAAAAGCATCATGTAATAGCCTATGCTAGCAAAATACTAACAGGAGCACAACTTAATTATGCCACCACTGAAAAAGAGCTTCTTGCAGTTGTTTTTGCTATTGATAAATTTAGATCTTACTTAGTAGGAGCAAAAATAATTGTTTACACCTATCATGCTGCACTTAAATACCTGCTCACTAAGAAAGCAAAACCATGCCTCATAAGATGGATTCTTCTACTCCAAGAATTTGACCTAGAAATAAAAGATAAAAACGGAGTAGAGAATACTGTTGCAGATCATCTGCCGCGTATGCTAGCCACTAACATGTAGGAACTTCCAATTAATGACTTTCTATGCGATGACATGCTGCTACGGGTGACAGATTCAAACCCATGCTACGTACCATCGGGCGAGAACAAGAAGAAGCTTCAAGCTGAAAGCAGACGTCACCTTTGGGATGACCCGTACCTCTACAGGATATGTTCCAATGGCTTGCTAAGAAGGTGCATGCCCATGGCGAAGGGGATACAAATCATCAAAAAAGTGCCATGCAGCTCCGTACAGAGGCCACTACTCAAGCCAAAATTTGGCAGTGAGGATTCTTCTGGCCAATGATGTGCGAAGACACCAAAGAGTTCATCTGAAGGTGTTGGAAATGTCAGCTACAAGGTGGCATCACTTCTCGCAATGCAATGCCCCTCCACTACAACCTTCAAATAGAAATATTTGATGTGTGGAGCATTGACTTCATGGGGCCATTCCAAAAGTCCTAAGATTGTGAGTACATCCTCATCGCCATTGACTACATGTCAAAATGGGTGGAAGCATTGCCATGCAGAGCAGCCGATGCCAAGCACGCCCGAAGGATGTTCCATGAAGTGATCTTCCCTCGCTTTGGAACACCAAGAATGGTGATAAGTGATGGGAGATCTCACTTCATCGATAGAACTTTTAGAGCCTTCCTAAGAGAGCTTGGGGCCAAGCAAAACATCGCCACCCCATATCATCCACAAACCAATGGCCAAGCAGAAACTTCAAATAAACAAATCAAAAATATCCTACAGAAGACGATCAATGACATAGGGAAAGGATGGAAAAACAAGCTTCCTGATGCACTTTGGGCATATAGGACAGCTTACAAAACCCCCATTGGCATGTCGCTGTTCCAGCTCGTCTATGGAAAAAGCTGCCACTTACCAATTGAGCTCGAACACCGAGCTTACTGGGCAATCAAGAACTGGAACATGGATGTAAGGCTAGCTAGCAAGAACTAACAAAAGCAAATCTCTGAGCTAGAAGAATGGCATGAGAAAGCCTACCACAATGTCAGACTTTACAAAGAAAGAACCAAGAGATGGCACGACCACCGAATCTAACAGAAAGAATTCAAGGAGGGAGACAAGGTCTTACTATTCAACTCCCGAGTCAAGCTCTTTAGTAAAGGTAAGCTACATAGCAAATGGGAAGGATCATTCACCATCGTCAACTCATCAACGCATGGCGTGATCACCATTCAAGACAATGACTATAACACTTTTAAAGTTAATGATCAAAGATTGAAAGTTTTCTTAGAACCTTCTCATGATATAAATCAAGAAATTGATGAAATAAACTTAATCCCTTTTGATGAATTCATTGCAAACCAATGAAAATTCAAATATCTCTAACATGTTCTTGCATTGAACAATGTTACTCACATACACTTCTCTTTCACAATCATACACTATGTGAAAATAATACTTTGCTCATGTCTTATTTAAGAAAATAACATATAAAATTGTCAAATGTGTTTAAAACTTGAGGATAAAAATAGAACACCACAGGGATCAGATATTCATACATGTAAGAACGTCTAGAAGGAAGCGCGGTCAGGGCAGCGCCCCTCACGGGTGGGCGACCCTTGGGAGTGGCCGCCCCCTCCTGGCTCCTCTCGCGCGTTGTCTGCTAGGATAGCTTCTTCTGACCGAGTACATCGTTATCATCTAGGATTTAGCACCGAAATATCTTTCCCTCGCACTATACCTGAGCCTATATAAAGGACCCTAAAACCTCCTCCTATTCCACACCAAAGTCATTCCTTCCCTTTACACTTAGCATTGATCCAAAGCATCCTAGTGAGCCATGGCCAACAGAGAGCTCGCTCTGTATATCGGCTCCAACTCCACCTTCAACCTAGGGGAGATTCCACAGCCCGTCAACCCAACACCTGAAAAAACCTCCACTCCATAGCAGGGCAAGCGGAGGCACGAGCATGTGGTCCATGGCTAGGACCAAGGCACCATAGGCTGACGCCCAGCCTAAGTGGGTGCCCCCGTCAAGGTCGCCTTTAGGGGCCAGCAAGCGCAAGACTCTAGAAAGTGCTACAAAAACCATCCGTATAACGCCTTCAGGCAACACCATTTATTTTATAGCTATAGCTACACTATAGTAGGGGTTCAAAAGCCTGATGGCAGGTATGGAAAGGGGCTAATGCACAAACCAGGGAAAGGAAAGGGGCCGGCAACCCCTGTCCAAAAATCCGACTCGAAAGAGACAGCCGGCTCCTCATCTAAGCTCCTTAGATTTATGAGAACCAATAAGCCGTTTACCTTAAAATCATGAGCTATCTTTAAGGAGGATGAAGAGCCTTCACCTCCTGAAGATCCTCAAATAACCTCGCTAAAGAACAAGATCAAAAACCTATGCGAGGATGTTAGATTCCTCAGGGGCCAGTTAGACGATAGCAAGATCAAAGTTAAAGGCCTTGAGCACAAATTGGACGTTTGCATCTTTAGCTTTGGGCATAGACTGGGCAAGGTGGCAAGAGCTGCAGGGGTAGAGCACACTCTTGATTAGGCGCATGTCCTATTTTTCTTAGGTGCATATTTCATTAGTTATTTCATTTAGAGCATTTTTTCTTTCCAATCATGTAATGCGCCTCTTATTCTTATTATTGAATATTTTAGAATTATTTGTCTACACTTGCCTCTTGGATTCTTTGTTGTCAAATGGAAAATAAAGGCAGGTACAAGTGTGGGGGAGGCACCTCCAATTTGCATAGATAAAACAACACACACAAAAATCATGGTATGTAAAATTCTCTCTCGCTCTATTTCAATAATAAGAATTCTAAGAACTAAACTTAAACATAATGAAGTGATGCTCCATCTCCATATCTTCCTGTGATTAAGGGTTTGTATACTTTTTATTCCCTGCTAATATTCCTAAAAACTTGTGAACACTCATCATAGGGAACCCATTTTATCTAAGTAATTGACGAATGAGATATAGTAGGATGATAAGACACTTACTCATTCCTGCAATGTGCTTGGGATTTATTCTACAAAACAAAATTCAAAATAGCATGTTCCTTGAATGATATACAAATACCTACCAAGGCCATATATGTTCATACATGATAGAAACCTTCCACATGTGCCTCTTTGTGTTGAGTTCGGTCAAATTTTATGACCCCTGTTGAGAGATGTTTCATGCTCCCAAGATCAAAACTCACATACACGCCACATATAATAGCTATTCCTACACTGGGAATACGCTAAAACATGTTTTCATCACCATCACACAAATACTCCATGATCTAAAGATGTGATCCCCCTGTACAAAGAGACAAAAGGCTATGCAAAGTATTGAAAAAATATGATGAGACACATGAAGGTTTCCAAAAAATAGGGACACATGAAGGTCCCAAAGTATAGAAAAAATGATGAGCACATGAAGGCTCATAGAAAAACATATATGCTAGCCATGTCTCCAAATAAAAAGGTAGAGAAGGAGATCATATCAAATAGAGGAGTGCGGTTCCACCAAAAAAATCCACACACTTGCACTGTTTTGATCTAAGAGTATGACGCTTCTCTCCGGTGAGGTCTAGGATTTGACTTTACAACATATGCAAGGTAAGTGTGCCTCACAACATTCATCCTTACCTAAAACCCCATATAAGCTTTTTAGAAGTAGGACAATCAAAAGAGAAGGCAAAAACTTTCAAATATGCCTTTGTAAGGAACCACTTACAGATTCGAGTGACTTGAGCGAATCATTCAAGGAACAAAAAGTTATCTTTATGTTTTCAAAATCATACAAAACCCAAGTTTCTAAGCATGAATAGAGTAAGGCGATTTGAATCCAAGCTATTCCGTTTTCCAATTTCCCAAGATATTTTGGTAGACACTTGGAAGTTCACAAGTTATGGTGAAGCCTGGAATAACCTGTATATAGACTCCAAATCTAGGGGATGAACCCGCTTAGTCCTTAAACCTTACTCGAGGATGAGCAAAGGGCTAAGTGTGGGGGAGCTTGTTGGCGATGCTTAAACTCATAATCCTACTACCAACATATAAACAAAATAAACAAATGTAAACACAAAAACTTAGAATTAGGGATTTTTACTTACACTTTCCACAAGTTTTGGTACAAGCATGTTTTGTGGGTCACAAACATAAATGCATGGAGAAATTCACTGAAAGACGCTTTCCGACACTGATTTACACAAAGGAACGACAAAGGCGCCCATCAACTCAACTCAACCAGGGCAAAGCACCACCAGGGAGCAATCCAGGTCTAGCCCAAGGCCTGCCACACGAAGGCGGTGGCCAACGGTGGTGGTCAAGGGGCGGCCGAACCTAGGGGGTGGGTGACCCCCTGTAGACGCCTCCCTGTCTCTCCTCACTCTGGCGGTGGCATGCCGCCATGCTGAGGCGGTGCAGCCCTAACCTCATGCCAAGAATAGCTTGAGGCACCACCATCCTCCCTGTAGAAATAGAGGGGTAGTGCTCCTCTCTAAAACACACAAGGAAGAAAGCGAGGAAGAGAGGGAGAGTTTCATTTTTGCTTAGCTTCAGCTAGAACAAGAGTGGAGTGAGTGAGGAAAAAGTTGGAGAAGTGCTGAGGCAGTCGGCAACCTCCCTTAGTGTACTCGTTATACTTAGGGGAAGCGTGTTGGAGCTAGGTACTCCCCCGCTTGTACCTCTATGAACGACTTACTAATTGGAGTAAGAAGTTCATGTTTAACTTTGGTATTGATATACTAAGAGAGCTACCTTTGTTCATTATAAACTTGTGGGTTCGTCATCCGTCCTTATGGCAGATACTCTAGTAGAAGGGCTTCGATAGAGATGGATAACCCTTGCATGCACGCTAGAGTAATAGTCGATAGCGTAGACATGGTGTCTAGGCTAGAAGCTATCTTCATTTGCCTAGTTCCCCACGATTAAGTGGTAGGCGGCAGGTGGTGATAGCCCTGTACGTCCCTCATATTCCCCCACGTCCTGGTTCGACGTTGGCTATAGGCCGGAGGTACCTGGCAAACTAGGTATAAGCCGGTGCTCGAAACAAGTCTATAGTGTCAAAGTTATCTCCACTTAAGATATCTATCCTTAGAAAAACCTCACTACCCAAGCTACCTTTCTCTTGTTTTCTTTAGGTGAACTAGCTAAGAGACTTACACATCTGTTCCTTTAGGAAAATACGATACCCTAAATATCTCCGGGTGAAGTGCTACAACGGTGTATCCGTGCGCTTACGGATTCCTCTACTTACGCTAAGAAACACCAATAGTCGACAACACCCCAGGTTCACACGCTGAGCGACCCTCTGCATCCACAACCCCATGTCGTGCTTAGGAAACCTTCTCCTAGGCCAGCCCTTAGAAGGGCTCGAGACCACAAAAGGGATAGAGGTAGGGAGGAGATGGCCCCCTGCGGCTCTAATTTATGGTGCGGAGCCACATGACCATCTCTCCCTATATTCGAGTCATCCGCTTCAGAGTTTCCCAGGTTGACCCCCTCTAGGAGAGAGGCATCTTGCCCTCTGGCCACTGCGGAGGCGGTTGGGGACCAACGGGATTGACGGTCGATGATATATGGGACGTCTCACGTGAGGCACAGCCAAACTCCACGTAGATTGGGGAGGATATCGAGTCCCACTTGAATTACCCATAGACCCCGATGAGGCGCACCACTCTGACTGTGTGGTTATGGTGGACATGCCTCTCCCCGCGTGGGGTGAAACCAACCCCGCCTATAACAAGGCATTGTGACCCCTCAAGGTTGGTGAGCACATCAGGGAAAGATGGAGTCGGGTCCCCATGACCCCAAAAAAAGCCAGGGACAAATCACGGTCGACTCCTCCCTGTGTCCCAGGTCTCAGACCTAAGGCCAGCTCCGGAGACTCATTAACCACCAAGGGTCTATGACCCTTTCGAGAGAGGACGACAAAGCAAATGGCCAGGGAAACATGATATAGTCTTCCTCGAGAAGCAACGCGTGGCCCAAAGCGTGATCACGGCTTAGTCACATGGAAAAAACCTGAAGTTCCAAGACCTACGAGCCAAATGGACGTTCACAAAAAACCTCATGACCATGAAGGAAGAGGTCGAGAAAATGATTTCTTGTGTAAGAACCGCGACCCTGATCTCGCGACCCGGGGGCTCACCACGGGAGCAAAGGGAACATACGGAAAGGGTCGTTCTTCCACCCAACTTCGGGCAGTACAAGAGCAGTCGAGCCGCTTGAGACGCACTATGACACCATTGCCGAGGCAGCATTGTCGGGGGCCCTAGAGGCGCCTGCTACAGGTACAGTTGGAAAAAGAGGCGAGAAATCACCTCCCACTCCTCCCTATAGCACCCTAGCCTTATAGGTAGGGGCGCGCAGGGAAGAAAGAATGGGGCAGGAACAAACCCTCAGGCCACCACCATCATCCTTCAAAAAGCATGAAGGGGACACCATGGGATGGCAACGCCTCCCCCGAACTTATGGTGGCTTTCCAAAGCTGTCTACAAGTATGGGGAGAAACTGGAAGTTGTCCTTGGTGCTCGTGCTCTGGCAACCCAAGACATATGAGTCCGGGTAAGTGCTTGGATCATGATACCCTATGGTTAGCCTAAGCACCGCCCCGGTCCTTCCCTGCTCGCAAAATACCTTCTGGCACTAATTGTTGGAAGGGCTACGCCAGCTCTGGCCACCGTAAGAGACCCCGAAAGGAACACCCAATAGGAGCCACGCGGTTCCCCCCTAAGCTTTTCTATCCCATTTCCTCTCTCTCAGCAGGAGGGTGGGAGATGATTTGTAGATGCAGCGACGTATGATTCAAACGGCTGGGGGACTAGTACTTATAGGCCTAGGGGGGACAGAGTAGCTCGAGACCCCTCGTCGCATGGTGAACTATGAAAGGTCATGGATAGTAATGGATGCCCGTGTAAGGATAGAAAAGTTTAGACCTCCCCGAAGGTAGGGCCGATGCAACATCGGTGAGACCACACGGCCCCGCCTAGGTCATGGACCCCAATGAGCGGCACACGGCAAGGCTCAGCAATCACACACCACTTCGACAGGACGGGATGAGGCGCAATGTCCAACCATCGTCCTAAATGCACCAACCCCGCAAGGGGTCGAGCGGCGAAGCTCGGAAAAGCCACGACTACGAACCCACGCTCCAGCACACACACGCATCAGCACTTTCACGATCACTTCGTGGTCATAAAAATGCCCAGGGGCTACTATCGGGGTCATAACCCCAGGTGTCTCAAGGCACCGATTAGTTAGCAGGCCACGCAGCCTACAATACAACAGTCAGCAAGGGCCCAAATGACTGAGGCCAAGCAAGAGCCAAGCAAACCAGACCAAGCGCTAAAGATAGGGTCAGCCCCGACCCCTTCCACCCGCCTTAGTCACACGGCGCTCACAAAATGCACGACCTCTCCCCGTCAAAACCCTCGGAGGGGATGGGGGGAGGTCGAGTGCAGCTAGGCGCACCTACTCTGATTAGGGCAAGCATGCCGCACTGACCCAGCATGGACCGAGGGGACAGCAGTCACCTTAGCCCGATCAGACATCCTCCCTGTGCCATGCCGCACCAACAAGACAACACCGCACCACGGTGGCAACAGGTACGATACCCACCGTCCAAATATGGACTGATTGGACGCTTGTACGATCCCACCCATCCATGATGAGGGACTCGACGGAAAGGCCATCCAGACCGATAGAGTACCCCGACCCCAACGATCGGGGCGTGGCCCTCGGCCCCGCAAAGTGACCAAGCGAACGATGACCTAGGGCAGCTACTTACTTCGGGTACGACACCCCTAGGAACTAGGAGACGATTATGAAGGCCACGATGGACGCCGCGTTGCACAGGATGCCACGTCACATCTTGCCGCAACATGGCCAGAAGACCATGACGATAGCCATGACCGGACGTGCACCAGAAGATGACATAGCTTGCAAGCCAAGTTAGCTAGGCCCTCCCTCAGACTCTCGACCCTTCGGTCGGGAGAACCTCCTCTTTGTAGAAGCCCTGGCCCCGAACTCTATATAAGGGCAGCTAGGACACCCATCTCGGGGACAATTCACATCCCCCACCATTTCATTCATTCACCGTTGTAGTAGGGCTCTTGGATCTTCTCTTTGGGCAGCCATTCATCTAGCATAGGTCCTTCCATCTCTTCCACCTTTCTTGCACCCCCGTTATAAGAACTTCAAAGCGTTCAAGCGAGAAACACGCACTCGATCATCTCTGAGACTAGACGTAGGGCTCTGGCCTGAACCAGTATAAATCCTTGTGTCTATTGGATGCTACCATCATCTTCCTAGAGCAGTGCGGCAATCGTATAAGTTTACTAGTCCGGTTTACAAAACACCGACATGTTGTTTCTATGATAAATATATTATACATGACATTTATGTTATTGCTAATTTTAAAGCCTTATTGTCGAGTCAAAAGTAGTTCTTATTCTTTACCAACTCTATGAACGATATGTTATGTACAATACAACTATCACTCCGATGTCATGCATGCATATAAACCTATCATGTTACATGCATCAAAAATAGATCATGATAGTTATGGCTAATCAAATTATGTCATGTCCAAAGCGAAATAAAAAGATTTACCACATCCAATAAGTCATGCATGCATAATTAGATCTAGAAAAAATATTTTTATATCTAAAACTTTCCTTATGTATCCTATTTTTTAAAATTTCAAATTAAATAAATAAACATATAACCTATTACCTCTTAGAAATTAATAGATGATCCTAACCATCCAACCCAATTACATGAATTACTCATAGTTATTTAGGGAGTACCACAACAAAGCCCTCTAAATAAATACAACGTTCTTGGTGTAACTGTATACCAAAGTGTGCACACCATATTTGAGGACAATACTAATGTCTAATACACTAATTTAGTCTTGTGGAGCATAAATGTACTATAGTATCACTCCCTCCCTCTTCAAATATAAAGCATGCACGTATTTCAAAGTTAAAACTTCGTTACCTTTGATCAATATTTAACCTAATCATATATGAAGTTTATAGTCCAAAAGCAGTAACATTCGCTCGTAGGAATATGCACATCTATGACGAAAATCTTAATGAAGATTGATTTCTATGACGATTTTTTTGTTTCGTCATGGATCATCGATGACGGTCCACTTGTCCTGCCTCTTTATGAAGAAATCAAATAGTCTCAAAAATTCATCAATGAACGACACATGGTTTCGTCATAGATCACACGTGCAACTGTTCCTACTCTTTTGTGATGATATGCTTTTAGAACTGTGACGACCAAAACTTCGTCATTGAACTAATTACCCATCTGTAATGAAAAGTTTTCGAATTGCAACGAACGCCGCTTCGTCGTAAAACCGTTTTTTAATTTAAACTTAGAGCTACTTGTGCTTATTATTATTTGGGAATATTTTGGTATTAAAATATAGCCCATATAAACCTCTCCTTTTTCACTGGAAAGTATTTTTCTTAAGTTAGTTTGGTGCACGTCATATAGTAATTAGACACATGTGTGATTTGGAGTCTTTTGGGATTTTTGGTGTGGCTCGATTGAATTTGGAATGGCGGAGGATGGCGTTTGAATGTTCAGTGCGGATAAGCTAGCACAGGAAGCTGGAACGTTTGCTATCTCTTCATTTTTTACCGTGCACAGACGTGTGATCCGGCATGCATTTGCATTTGCATGAATGGCGAGTGGCATGCGTTCGCATTTGCATGTCATTACAGAACGTTAATTAGCCAACATATATGGCACACAGTCGTTAGCTTAGCCCCGCGCACCTTTTCCGTGAAGTCTCAGTCAAGAGTCGACGCACACCAACTCTTTCCTCCTATATACACGGGCTGACACCCGGATCCCACCGTGCTCACGTTCGCAAGGCCATGTCACGCGCACTCCCAGGCCGAAAATCATTTTCCCGCTCTCTCCCTCTCCACCCGCGCACTCCCAGGCAGGAAATCATTTTCCTTTTCCCGTCCTCTCCCTCTCCACCCTGTGGCACTGACCGGCGGGGCCCACAAGGCCACAGCTGCGGGCTCGCCGTCAGCTTCGGTTCTGCTTTTGCTCCGAGCTTTCCAGTCAAAATTTCCAACCTTAGTTGTCAACCCGTCGACCTGACTCTGTTTGGTCCTATGGCGTGTCTATATACTAACGGTCTCCAAGACGTGATACATACGTCGACCTCAGTGCTTTGCTCTCCACTCAAAGTTTCCGTGTGTGCAACTGTCAACCATGGCTCTGTTCGGCTTACCTTATAATCCGTACTATTCAGCTTTGTTTTTTTCAGTTGGAACAGTGTTTTTCTCTCACAACAATTTAGCCAGAACAATGTTTTTCAGCTAAGTTTCAGCAAGCCAAACGGGGCCTATGTGCGACAAATTTCCACGATGTTCGCTCTCAAATGAAGTACCTCTCGACATGTATGGTCATACAGCTGGCCGGCTGGGCAGGATAGACAGATTCACAAACTCTCGTTGGTGTTGCTCAGAACCCTGCAGCATTTTTTTCTCTTATAATCAGGTGGACTACATGTTACATTAAGAAGCTAGAGCTAGCGACCATACAACTTGTTCAATTCAACCTCACCAGGTTCTGATTTCCTCTGCACTTGCAAAACTGATGAACGGGGACATTCTGACTCTTATATGTATTGATGAGTATTTTGCTTTCTTTCCAATTGAGCATGCAGGAAAATTGATTCTACTACAAGTTGCTTTGATCAATCCTAATGGCAGCCGCAGCACAGATGGTCAGTTCTGCAGTGGCCCAGGAGGCGGTTAGCCAAGCCTTATCGAATTTGAAGGAGAGGTACGGGCACAAGTCAGATGGAAAGGAGCACATGGAAATGATGGAGATGACTCACATCAAGCTGGAGGCCGCCCTTGAGACATCAAACAAGTGGAACATCACTAGCCTGCCATTGCTGCGCTGGCAGAGCAAGCTCAAGCGCGCCGTGCAGGAGTGCGACCACACCCTGCGCAGGTGCAAGCAGCGCTTGGAAGAAGAGGAGAGACAACACAGGGTAAGCAGTTCCACCTTTCCCAAGCGAATTGCTCACACTACCAAGTCGTTCTTGTCATCGCTCTTGAGTCGTGGTGGCGACAACAACGAGCTGACAGGATCTGCCGTCCGGAGATTCGAGCGGTTTGCAGACGGTGCGAGCGAGTTCCTAAGATATGTGGAGCTGGGTGGCACACCAGGCCAATACATGTTCTTCGACCCTATTATAAGGCACCTTCTCTCTGGCAATGGAACAAGGCATTTGAAAGAATCAAGATGCCCAAGAGAAGGGTGAATTGGATTAATTCTAAAATTCTTTGAAATAATTAAACTCTACACTTAGCCCACTTCACCCCCTGTGCCTAGAATGTGTTTCTAATATTCTACCGCACAAAAGTTTTGCAACCTAAGCTCCAATCCTACTCTAGCACGACAATTCTAGAAATGTAAAGACAATAATTGAATTGCTCAAATGTAAATGCTTAAAGTAAAGAGAGAAGAAGGAACGCGGTGATGTTTTACCGAGGTATCGGAGAGTAGCCACTCCCCACTAGTCATTGTTGGAGCACCCGCGCAAGAGTGTAGCTCCCCCTTGATCCGCGCAAGGATCAAGTGCTCTCTACGGGCTGATTCTTCGACACTCCGTCGCGGTGAATCACCCACAACCGCTCACAACTTGAGTTGGGTCATCCACAACCTCCGCCGGATGATCACCAAACTTCCGATCACCACCAAGCCGTTTAGGTGATGGCGATCACCAAGAGTAACAAGCACGAACTCTCACTTGACCACAACAAGCCTAATGAGAAGGATGAATGCACACTTGCTACTCTCCTTGCACTAATAAGGCCTTAATCTTGGATTCTCAAATCTCAATCACCTCACTAGGCTCTTGCTTTCCTTAGCACTCTCAAGGGTGTTTCTCAGCTGAACAAATGGGCAAGAGACCTCCCTTGGATGAATAGAGGAAGTATTTATACCCCCCTCAATCAAAATGAACCGTTAGGAGGTTGAGCCAGCACTCTGCGGGGTGACCGGACGCTCCGGTCAGTTATCCCCTCCACAGAGCCGTTAAGTTATGACCGGACTCTGACCTGCGTCTGGTCAGCACTGACCAGACGCGTCCGGTCACGAAAACTACTCTCTGGAACCTTACTGATGTTGACCGGACGTTGGAACCTAGAGTCCGGTCACTTCGCTGTTCAGCGTCCGGTCAGTAACCGGATCCTGATCAGCGTCTGGTCAGCACTGACCGGACGAGTCCGATCAGAAATCTCCCTCCCTGGAACCTCTCTAGAGTTGACTGAACTCTGGCACCCAGCGTCCGGTCACTTTTCACTCAGCGTCCGGTCGTAGCCAGACAGCTCTAGTTGATCAAATGAACTGACCGGACTCACTCTTCAGCGTCCGGTCACAACCAGATCAGCGTCTGGTCAGTCATTTGACCCTCCATTCACTTCCAACTTAAAATCATATGTGAATAAAGTTTGCTCCAAATGATCTTAGGGTTACTCCTGAGCTACCTAGTGCTAAATTTGACAAGTGTGCACCACACCTAACCCACTAGACTCACATAGGTCAAGCTACTAGTCAATACCCCCTTATTAGTACGGCCAAAGGAAAAACAAAGTCATAAACTACTATAAGTGTCTCTTCAACACCAAACGACACTTAGAACTAATCCATCCTTAACCTTGTCGTCCATCCTTTGAAAACCAAAACGATTTCCATCGTAGGGGCATGACAACCATGATTGCCCAATCAATTGTTATTACCATGACCTAAGTTAATTGCCTCTACAAAACACACGTTAGTCATAGTAATCTCGTATTGTCATTAATCACCGAAACCCAACTAGGGGCCTAGGTGTTTTTAATCTTCTCTTTTTTGGTGATTGATGACAATACAACCTCGTGTATGTGTAAGAGATGAGGTTTTCAACATGCTTGGTTCAAATAAGCTTTTGACAATAAGAGCAAAGGAGTTAGACATGCTTATATGACCCAAGCCAATATGGTGTACTTAATAGATATGAAATAAGAATGAGTACAAGAAAATAAAGCTTATTTTCATCGGAGTAAAAATGCGGAAGCAAACCAAATGAGCATAATGAAGTGACATAACATATATAAAGATCAAAGTAGAGAGCACACATGTCACATATCACATAAATATCACTATCACACTTATGTAGTTCAATGCATGAAAGTAAACATGAATGCATAATAATGTATCACACATGAAAAGTCAAAAGTAATAAATCATAAGCTCCCCCTAGATATAACGTTCCCCCTAGATCTAACATAATCGATCTCTCTCCCCCTTTGGCGTCAAGCACCAAAACCTAAGGGTCTATCGGCGGGGCAGGAGCAGATGAGTCGGGCGTTGAGGTGCGGTGAGCGATCTAAAACTATGTAACATCATCCTCTGATCCCGAGCTCTAAGCTGTCTGATCCTCTGTCGCTAGAAATGAAGCTGAAGCAGTCTGGGTCTGCTCTGGGACTAGCGTGGCCTGTGACTCAATAGGTATCACTATAGGAGCTGGCTCTGATGATGCAATAGATGATGGGAGCGTCTTTGTGGTCCTAGTAACTGGAGCAACTATGGAAGATGCAAGGACTCGCAACTCTGGCGGTGTAGGCTGCCCTGTCAACTCACTGAAAGTAGCACCAAGGCTCCTGGAGACTGGGGTGTCAGATACTAGCACTGAGGAGCTCTGAGGCAGAGTGAAGCCCGTGACAATAGGTGTGAAGGAAGGACCCTGGGTTGTCACTGGTGAAGCAAACCACTGGGACACCTACTCTATCGGTGAACCAAACTATGTAGCTGGCTGTCCCTAACTCTGAAGCCCACTGGGCTGTAAAGCTGGAGTCACTGAAGTGGTGGCAGGCTGGCCGAGCTGAGGTGTAGACAGTGGCGAAGGAACCCCAATAGCAGTGACAACATGCTGCATAAATCCAAGTAATTGCTGCTGCATCAGGAGCTACTGCTGCTGCATGGCCTGCTACTGCTGCTGTATGGCCTGTTGTTGTCTCTAGAACTCGTCCTATCTAGTCTGAACCTGTGCTAGTGCACCTGTAGTCTCCTGGGCCTGACATGCCTGATCCTACCTCATTCGCTCAAGAATAGCAAGGAGAGCGGGGTCTGTCTGTGGTGGCTATGGTGGAGCTGAGTTGGAGCTACCGGCCTCACTGTCATGTCATCGAGGAGGCATCTGAGGAATAGCCTGGTAATCATCATCCGAGCTGTCACTAGGATCACTCTCGACCATACCCTCCTGCTGAGCATCTAGCTACTCATCTGTTGCTGCAACGCCCCTGATGATCTCATCCTGCTGGGCTACAGTCTCTGGCACCTTTGGGCGATGGTGTGGCTGACTAGGAGTCCTCGCTCTGCTGTGACGGAGCATCTGGGTCATGTTGTATGGAGGGAACTCTGTAGTAGCTCTAGTGTACTCAGCCATCGTCTCTAGGGACTTCACTATAACTGCCTTGCGAATCAAGAAAGTAATCTAGTAAGCATAAGACAGTTGTCTGTGACCTCTGAACCCCTCTGCAAGAGTATCCTCCATCTCTGAAAGAATGACATCCCAAATATCAAATACTATCTGCTGTATCAGAGAGTTCACTAGCCACAACTGGATGCGAGTCAATCCCTCGCGATAACTCATCCTCGAAAGCAAAGTCCTCCTCATGATAGCATCAAGCAGCCTAGCTATAGGAGTAAGATCTCTAGGTGTCCTGCTCGACCCCTCGCCGAATGGCTCTGTGAAGCAAGGTCGGACCAGATCTGTGGGAGGCACAAGACCACCGTGAGGGCATCTGGGAGGCTCTGTCTGACCATAGCAAACCTCATGAAGCCGAATGGGTGACTCTAGAATCCTGAGAATCTCTCTGACCCTCGAGCTCTGCAACCTGTAGTCATGGCCTCTGAATGTAAAGTGTATTAACCTGTGGTCTGGGTCAATCCAAAGTGAAGAGTAGAACTCACGGACCTATGATGGAACATAACGGCAAGTCCATCCAAGTAGGTCTGTTAACCCTAGCAGATATGAGAGGTGACGGCGTATCTGCTCTCCTGCTGCTGCTACAAGTGCCTTAATAGAGCAAACTCTCTGAGATCTGAATGCAACCCCACTGTTAACATATGCTTGATAGAAATCCTCCTGCAGTGGTGTATAGAATCCCTCTAAAGCACGCTCATCCCGCCTCGGTGAAAACCAGTCCTCGAACTGCATGAACCTAAGCTGCTGCACCTGCTTGGCTATGGCTGCCCTCAGGTCAAGGTAAGTCACTAGAGGCGGACCCTGTGGTCTGGGAGGCGGACAAGAACCCCTCCATTGTGTCTTAGGCCTCGGTATCACCTGGGTACAAGTACGACCAGAGCGTCGTAACTATGGCTGAGGTGCCTGCTCTATCTCCTCTGTCTGCTCTGCCTGCTCAGTCGGCTAGGTGCCCTCTGACTACTCTACTGGCTGTGCCTACTACTCAACAGTCTCCCCTGAGGCTGAGTCTCCTCCAAAGTGACACGCCGTCCTTCAAGCATGACAGTCCCAGCTGGACTACCATGACATCTCTCTACCCTCTCGATGGTGGCCCTCTGTGTAGGTGAAAACTGATCTGTAATGCGGACACCACTCTGAGCTCCTCCTCTGTCTGCACGCTCTGCAGCGGCAGCCACTGCTACTGCTCTCTCAGCCTCCACATCAACAAGCTTCTGCTTCTTTGTTGTGGTCTTCTTGGCCTTGCCTTTCTCCTGAGCAGTCAAGCAAGGTGGAGGCCTCGGATCCTCATCACCTAGACCACCTCTGACATTCTTGACACGTGCCATTGCTGGAGCTAAAACAAATTGCTGTCATGGCCAAGAACCAACTGCCAACTGACACTCGTGAGGCTTGGCCTCGATCCGTACTCATCGGCTTAGCCCCGAGTTAACTGACAACTGCCAAAGTAACCTCAAAAACACCGACTCGCTATACGATAGAATATATTGGATATATGAATAATTACAATATACATCTAGAGATACGAAACCCTAAGAAGCAAGCATTAGATACAAAATTAGAGGTGATGGCTTGCTACCTGATGAACCAGTGAATCAATGACCAGACAGCAGAGGAACGAATCACGGGGAACCACAGAGAAACGCCTAGGGTTAGGGTTCCAGCGACGTGGTGCGGCGGCTGAGCAATGCAATAGGCGCGGTGGATGGCAGCTGGAGCTCTGGCATGGATGCGGTGCGGGCACGACCAGGTGCTGGCATGGCGACACTAGGGCACGGGTGCGCGGCTCGGGCAAGCGGTGTGGGTAGGCGGCGGTGCGTGGTGGAGTGGCTATGGGCAAGCGGCGCGGCAGGTGGCGCTGGCATGGGAGAGCGGAGCTGGCGCGGCGGCGGAGACACGACGGTGAGGCGCGGCTAGGGCTTGCGCACGTGGAATGAGCGTGAAGGTGAAGACTTGGCTAGGGCACGGGCAATGTCGGTGCTAGCGAGATTGGTATGGGCGGCGAGGATGCGAAGGGAAAAAATATATTTATGATGGCCCCCGCGAGATGGATAAGGAAAGGAAAAAGAAAAGAGTCCTAGATCCAACAGATTTCTACTGACCGGATGCTTCGATGGCAATGATTGGACGCTGCCACCCAGAGTCTAGTCGACTACAGAGAGGTCCAAATCCCCTCAAGTCACGACCGAACGCGTACGGTTACCCTTGACCGGACGCAACCAGAGTCCGGTCGGTCCTGTATTCATCTTCTTCACTTGACCGGACGTAGGACCACCATCTGACCGAGCATAGGAAGATCATTGTTTCAGCGTCTGGTCACTCCTGTGTGTTTCTGTTCACCTCCTGTGAACTGACCAGACGCTGGAATCCAGAGTTCGGTACAGCGTCCGGTCACCCTTTTCAAGTCCCAACTTCAATAAGATCCAAATAAACACCAATTGGGACTGATGTGAGTGACCTCTCTCAAACCCTTAAAATTTTCAAAGTATTTTGCCTTAGGCTATAATTCTTTTTAAGAAAATAGGCAATAAAAGGGTAATCGAAAGGAAACGATAAAACAACACATTTGCATATGCAATGCAATACTTAAAACTAATTCTAGTTGCTTGTCAAGTTTGATCTAAAGTTAAGCTTCTTCACACGCTTTCCAGCGGTTATCTTAACCATGTTAGACAAGCCCTATATGCATTATCAAAAATTAAACATGTTGTATATTACAATGCAATGCAAGGGACAACACAAGCTCATTTTCTAGTGAAGTTACTAAAATCAAGCACATTGAGCTCATTCCTCAACCGACAAAATGTCGCCTCATCTAGCGGTTTAGTGAAGATATCCGCCAATTGATCCTCGGTCCTTACACCTTCTAGTGAAATATCATTTTTAGCAACAAGATCTCTAAGAAAGTGATGGCAGATATCTATGTGCTTGGTGCGAGAGTGTTGAACCGGATTATTAGCAAGCTTTACCGCACTCTGATTGTCACACAAAAGAGGTACATTTTCTAGAACTACACCATAGTCTAACAAAGTTTGCTTCATGTAAAGTATTTGTGCACAACAAGCACCCGCGGCAATGTATTCTGCTTCGGCGGTGGACAAAGCTACACTATTTTGCTTCTTGGAGGACCAAGACATAAGTAATCTACCAAGCAAATGGCACCCTCCGGATGTGCTTTTCCTATCAACTTTGCAACCGGCATAATCCAAATCGGAATAGCCAACTAATTGAAATCTAGCTCCTTTGGGATACCAAAGACCAATGCTTGGTGTGTGCTTAAGGTACCAAAGGATTCTTTTAACGGCTATCAAATGAGCTTCCTTATGATTAGCTTGAAATCTAGCACACATACACACACTAAACATGATGTCGGGCCTAGATGCGGTTAAATATAACAAGCTACCAATCATAGAGCGGTAGAGAGTTTCATCAACCGTTTTACCTCCCTCATCTAGGTTGTGATGTCCATTAGATGGCATTGGTGTCTTGATTGGCTTACATTCATTCATATTGAACCTCTTGAGAAGATCATTGGTATACTTTTTTGAGAGATGAAAATCCCTTCTCTCATTTGTTTGACTTGAAAACCAAGAAAGAATGTAAGCTCTCCAATCATAGACATCTCGAACACCTTTGACATCAATTCACCAAACTCTTTGCAATAATCTTCATTTGATGATCTAAAGATGATATCATCAACATATACTTGACAAATGAAGATTTTTCCATCAAGCTTCTTAGTGAATAGTATGGTGTCGACCTTTCCAATGGTGAAGCCCTTCTCAATGAGAAAATCCTGAAGGCGCTCATACCAAGCTCTTGGGGCTTGCTTAAGCCCATATAGCGCCTTGGACAACCTATAACATGATTAGGATATCTAGGTTCTTTAAACCCGGGAGGTTGATCAACATAGACTAGTTCATTCATGAAGCCATTTAAAAATGCACTTTTAACATCCATTTGATATAATTTCATTTCATGATGGGATGTATATGCAAGGAGGATACGAATGGCTTCAAGTCTTGCAACCGGTGCAAAAGTCTCTCCAAAATCCAACCCTTCAACTTGAGAGAACCCTTTGCAACTAGTCTTGCCTTGTTCCTCACTACAATGCCTTGATCATCTTGCTTGTTACAGAACACCCACTTTGTTCCAATGACTCTTGCACCTTGTGGTCGCTCTTCAAGAGTCCAAACTTCATTGTGGGTGAAGTTCTTCAACTCTTCATGCATGGCATTTATCCAATCAGAATCTTAAAGAGCTTCTTCTACATTCTTAGGTTCAACACAAGAGACAAAAGAGTAATGTTCAATAAATGAAGCAAGTTTTTAAGATCGAGTCATTACACCCTTTGAAGGACTTCCTATGATGAGATCTTATGGATGAGCTTGTAGTAGAGATGAGTTTCTTCTATCAACCACTTGAGAGGGAGGTTGGGGAGCATCAACATCTTGAGCTTGTACCGCCATTTGATCATGGGAGACATGAGTATCTTCATTTTCTACTCTCCCATCTTTATCACCATCTTGTGGCACATTTGATGAAGAAGGTGGATCAATCACTTGTACATCATCTTCATCATCTTTAGGTTTGTTGTCTCCAACCAGAATGTTCTTCATGGCCTCCCTCAATGGTTCATCACCTACATCATCAAGATTCTCATGTGCTCCTTGGAAGCCGTTAGATTCATCAAATTCCACATCATATGTTTCTTCAACCAAGCCGGTGGCATGATTAAATACTCGATATGCTTTGGACTTTGATGAGTAACCAACAAAAAAGCCAATATCACAACGTCTTTAAAACTTCCCTAGGTGTTGTCGCTTCTTGTAGATGTAGCATTTGCAACCAAACACCTGGAAGAATGAGATGTCCAGCTTCTTCCCATTGAGCAACTCATAAGGTGTCTTGCCAAGAAACTTTTGAAGGAATAGGTGGTTGGATGCATAACATGCGGTGTTGATAGCTTCCGCCCATAGAGCTTCGGGTGTGTTGTACTCATCAAGCATTGTTCTTGCAAGTGTGATAAGTGTCCGGTTCTTTCTCTCAACTACACCATTTTGTTGAGGAGTATATGTTGCGGAGACCTCATGCTTGATTTCAACTTCATCACAATAAGTTTCAATGTTTGTGTTGTCAAACTCTTTTCTATTATCACTCCTTATCTTCTTGAGCTTCACTTCAAATTCATTTTGTGCTCTCTTGGCAAACTTCTTGAAACATGATGCAACCTCGGTCTTGTCATGAAGGAAGAACACCCATGTATATCTAGAGTAGTCATCAACAATCACAAGACAATAAAGATTTCATCTCAAACTCTTGTAAGTTGTTGGTCCAAATAAGTCCATGTGAAGGAGCTCTAGCACTCTTGTTGTTGACATGAAAGCTTTTGTAGGATGAGTGTTTGCAACTTGTTTGCCGGCTTGACATGCACTACAGAGCTTGTCTTTCTCAAATTTCACATCCTTCAACCCTCTTACCAATTCATTCTTCATAAGCTTCTTGAGTGAGCTCATCCCAACATGAGCAAGTCTTCTATGTCATAGCCACCCAAGTGATGTTTTGGTGAATAGGCATGTTCTTAAGTTAGCATCTTTGGAGGTGAAATTCACTAGATATAGGTTGTTGTATCTAAATCCCTTGAATATAACTTGATCATCATCTTTCTTAGATACAATCACTTCCTTCTCGGTAAACAAGCATTGAAAGCCAAGATCACACAATTGTCCAACGGATAGCAAGTTGAAGCTCAATGAAGCAACATATAGTACATTTGAGATTAAGTGATCATTTGATATTGCCACTTTGCCCAATCCTTTAACTTTGCCCTTTGAATTATCACCAAATGTAATTCTTTCTTGGCCATCTACTTCTTCATCTAGTGAGGTGAACATACGAGGATCATCGGTCATATGTTGAGTGCAACCACTATCAATTACCCAATGACTTCCACCGGTCTTGTAGTTCACCTACACATAAGAGATCAAGCTTGTTTAGGGACCCAAACTTATTGAGGGCCCTTGACTTTCTCAACAAGTGACTTTGCAACCCAAATTTTCTTAGGCCTATTTTTGTTGGGAGGTCCTAAGAACATAACTTTCATTTTTCCATTAGAGTCCTTTCTAAGCATGTAATGAGCATTGAAAGCAAAAGGTCTAGCATGCTTGAGCAAGGGTTGTGGTGGAGGAGTTTGACACTCATGGGCAAAGTGACCTTCTTGTCCACACTCAAAACACCTCTTTGGCTTTGGCTTTGACTTGTGTTGTTGTTGGTGTTGAGCTTGAGCCTTCTTCTCTTGATGTGCCAAGTATCCAATTCCACTTCTATCTATCTTGATGACGGTGTTCATGAGTAGCTCACTTTGGAGATGTTGACCTCTTATAAACTTGCTCAAGCCGGTCTTGAGATGTTCTTCTTCTAACTTGAGCTTGTTGTTCTCTTCTTTGAGTTTATCATGATTTTTCTCCTTCTTTAGTCTCTTGTTCTCTTCTTTGAGCATCTCATTCTCAAGAGCTAGATCACTATCATGGTCAAGGTTCTCTATCACAATAGTGTTGGTGGTTGATAGCTTTTCAAGATCTTTCTTGAGCTTTTCATTCTCATTCTTAATCTTGACATACTCATCATAGTTATCGGACTCAACTACTTGCTTGCCTTTGCTACTAAACCTTGCTCAATGCTCTCAATAATCAAATCATCACATGATGTAGCTATATCAATCTTAACAACATGGTTAGTAGCATCATATGGCTCATTGGATAATAGCTCATAAGAAATAACAAAATTATCATGATTGATCTTGAGATTTGTATATTCTTCTTTTAGCATGTTGTAGCTAGTGATGAGCTCATTATGTATCCTCTCAAGTTTATCATGTTTTTCTTTAAGCTCCTTCTTAGAAGATTTGAGCTCCTTGAGTTTGGATGCCATAGCTTCATTTTCTTCTCTAAGCTCAACACTAGCTTTTTCTGCTATGTCATATTTAGCTAAAAGAGAGTCATTCTTAAGTTCTAGCTTTTCATTCTTAGCTCTAGTCTTTCTAATGATCTTAGTGTATTGATTTAGCAATTTGACAAGATCATCATATGAAGGTGATTCAAATTCATCATCAATATCACTATCATCATTGCTAGCATGATCATCACCACTACTATCATCATCATTTGATACCTTTCGTTCACCCTTGGCCATAAGGCATAGGTGTGTAGAGGATGGTGGCGGTGGTGGCGGTGAAGATGATGAAGAGTCAATCACAATAGCGGCCACCTTCTCGTTCTCACTATCATCATCGGATGAGCAACTTGATGAATCAATGTCCATGAGCCAATCATCGACGATGTATGCCTTACCATTTTTCTTCTTCTTGTGGAAATCCTTCTTCTTATATGGCTTATTTTTCTTCTTCTCATCTTCATCTTCATTACTTGAGTCATCTTGGGGCATTGATGTGCTAGATGACCAAGTTCTCTACAATTATAGCAATCCATCTCGGAGATTGGCTTCCTTCTATTGCTAGTGAAGAACTTCTTCTTTTTGCCATCAAACTTGACACCGTTCTTGTTGAGCTTCTTAAGCATCTTGGCGGTTCTTCTCACCATGAGAGCAAGACTTGCATCATCAATTTCATCATTACTTGAGTTCTCATATTCAACTCTTGCTTTGCCCTTCTCTTGGCTAGCCTTGAATGCCAAGTCTTTCTTCTTGGTGGAAGAAGAGCCATCTTGCGGTGTGATGTGCATATACATCTCATGTGCATTGATCTTTCCCAAGATTTGAGTTGGTGTAGCGGTAGAAAGATCACCTTGATGAAGCACGGTCACAATGTGCCCATATTTGTCAATGGGGAGGGCAGTCAAGATCTTTCTTACAACATCGGATGGTTGCATTTATGTAAGTCCGAGCCCATTGACTTTCTCTACAAGAACATTTAAGCGTGAGTACATCTCATTAGCACTTTCTTTAGGAAGCATCTCAAAAGAATTAAGTTTTTTCATGACGAGATGATAGCGTTCCTCACGCTCACTCTTTGTTCTCTCATGGAGCGCACAAATGTCTGGCCATAGTGCATGGGTGTCCTTGTGGTTCCGCACATGATTAAACACATCTTTGCAAATGCCTCTAAAGATGGTGTTTCTAGCCTTTGCATTTTATTTTTGGTAATTTACTTCATCGCCTTGAAGGTTGATGGGATCCTTAGGTTTTGGGAAATCTTGAGAGGCGGCTCTAAGAATTCCAACATCTAAAGCTTCTAAGTAAGCCTCCATGCGGATTTTCCAATAAGGAAAATCATCTCCCTCAAAGATAGGAGGAGGTCCATCTCCGTGGGATATCTTTTTCTAGGCAGTTAAGCCTAAATTTGTTAGCACGAGGCTCCGATACCAATTGAAAGGATCAAGATGCCCAAGAGGGGGTGAATTGGGCTAATTCTAAAATTTTTTGCAATAATTAAATCCTACACTTAGCCCACTTCACCCCTTGTGCCTAAAATGTGTTTCTAATGTTATACCGCATAAAAGTTTTGCAACATAAGTTCCAATCCTACTCTAGCATGACAATTCTAGGAATGTAAAGACAAGAATTGAATTGCTCAAATATAAATGCTTAAACTAAAGAGAGAAGAAGGAACGCGGTGATGTTTTGCCAAGGTATCGGAGAGTCGCCACTCCCCACTAGTCCTCGTTCGAGCACCCGCGCAAGGGTGTAGCTCCCCCTTGATCCGCGCAAGGATCAAGTGCTCTCTACGGGCTGATTCTTCGATATTCCGTCGTGGTGAATCACCCACAACCGCTCACAACTTGAATTGGGTCATCCACAAGCTCCGGATGATCACCAAACTCCCGATCACCACCAAACCATCTAGGTGATGGCGATCACCAAGAGTAACAAGCACGAACTCTCACTTGACCACAACAAACCCAATGAGAAGGGTGGATGCACACTTGCTACTCTCCTTGCACTAATGAGGCCTTAATCTTGGATTCTCGAATCTCAATCACCACACTAGCCTCTTGCTCTCCTTAGCACTATCAAGGGTGTTTCTTAGCTGAACAAATGGGCAAGAGACCTCCCTTAGATGAATAGAGGAAGTATTTATACGCCCTCATTCAAAACAAACCGTTAGGAGGTTGAGTCAGCACTCTACGGGGTGACTAGACGCTCCGGTCTAGGTGACTGGACGCTCCGGTCAATTATCCCCGCCATAGAGCCGACCGGACTCTGACCTGCGTCTGGTCACGAAAACTGCTCTCTGAAACTTTACTAATGTTGACTGGATGCTGGAACCCAGAGTCGGGTGACTTCGCTGTTCAGCGTCCGGTCAGTAACCGGATCCTGGTCAGCGTCCGGTCAGCACTGACCGGACGCGTCCGATCAGGAATCTCCCTCTCTGGAACCTCTCTGGAGTTGACTGGACTCTAGCACCCAGCGTTCGGTCACTTTTCACTCAGCGTCCGGTCGCATCCAGACAGCTCTAGTTGATCAAATGAACTGACCGGACTCACCCTTCAGCGTCCGGTCACAACCAGACCAGCGTCTGGTCAGTCATTTGACCCTCCATTCACTTTCAACTCGAAATCATATGTGAATGAAGTTTGCTCCAATTGATCTTAGGGCTACTCCTGAGCTACCTATTTCTAGATTTGATAAGTGTGCACCACATCTAACCCACTAGACTCATATAGGTCAAGCTACTAGTCAATACCCCCTTAATAGTACGGCCAAAGAAAAAACAAAGTCCTAAACTACTCTAAGTGTCTCTTCAACACCAAACGACACTTAGAACTAATCCATCCTTAACCTTGTTGTCCATCCTTTGAAATCCAAAACGATTTTCATCGTAGGTGCATGACAACCATGATTGCCCAATCAATTGTCATTACCATGACCTAACTTAATTTTCTCTGCAAAACACACGTTAGTCACAGTAATCTCGTATTGTCATTAATCACTGAAACTCAACTAGGGGCCTAGATGCTTTCAGCATTGCTCTGTTCATGGGGTCAACATCTTTCGTTCCTTTTACAGCCGTTTAGTCTACCGGAGCATGGGATGGAGGGAATGCTAATATTCTTACTTGAAGATGGCAACACACCATCCGTTATAAGTGGTTTCGACCCAACCCGCTTTGTTGTCAGCAAAAAGACCTTCGCTACGATGCTAGTAGGAGAAGCTTGTCATTACAGCCATTGCCATGTGATGTATACTTAGAACCAGTTACTCAAGTTCATTTGCTGGGCCAAGTCGCACTGTTAGCTGGGGACAACAGACAGAGTGCAGTCGTCAATAGAGAAATGTGCCCCATGAGAGGATCTTCATTTCTAAAACTTGGGGGGCACTTGTGGCCTCATGCCTCTTCTGAAGATATGTTGCCTGCAGTTGGAGGTTCAGCAACAGAGATGATAAACAGAGAGGTAGCACCATGCGGCTTGTATGCAAACATTTATTTTGAGCAGCTGGGTGAGATCATGCTACCAAAGGCGAAAGATTGCCTTGGCGGAAATGTTGCAGCTACCTCATATCAGATGCTGTGGAATTCCAAGCATGGAAGCTCATACCTTCAGGCAAAGAAGACCCCATGGCCGCCCATACCTTCAGGTCGGAGAGACAGAGGTGGAAAAAATCAGAAACAAAGTCGGTTCAAGAAGGTGTTGCACCCATGGACAAGTGAGACCAGTGAGTTCTTGAGCTCTTGGATTCTGCACGCGCCTGCCCAGCTCCAGGCCTCATTCGTGGACTGGATTGAAAACAAAAAGCGACCGCCGCTACCATTGTCCTCAAAAATTACTTACTGCGTCCATGGTTGTCCAATGATGTCCTTGTCTTTGCCAGATTATCACGCATCTTTAGCAAGAAAAATCAGGTCGTACAGCACGTTCATTTGCCTTAAGGACTTGATGGTACCAAGTATTTGCCATCCGGTGATCCGAGCATTGCGTTCTACTAGAGGATGCTCATTATGATGGACTATTCAAATCCATATACATACTCTGTAATCTCTCTGAAATTAGGCTACTAGTAATTATTCCGTATGTTTCTCCATGCATATTCAAAGTTTTTTTCTCTTTTGTATGGTACTATTGTACAACAACAACAACATAGCATTTCAGTCTCAAGCAAGTTACGGTAGACTAGAGTTGAAACCCACCAAGAGCCCTAAGTCACGGTTCAGGTACTTCAATAGCTGCTTTCCAAGTACTCATATTCAAACATAAATCTCTAGGTATATCCCAAGCTTTCAAATCTCTCTTTATTGCCTCTTCCATGTCAATTTCGGTTTTTCTCTATCTCTCATCATATTATTAGCCTGGCTTAGGACTCCACGATGCACTGGTGCCTTTGGATGTTTCCTTTGGACATGGCCAAACCACCTCAACTAATGTTGAACAAGCTTTTCTTTAATTGATGCTACCTTTAGACGATCACGTATATCATCGTTCCGAACTCGGTCCATTCTCGTGTGACCACAAATCCATCGCAATATACGCATTTCTACAGCACTCAGTTGTTGAACATGTCGAATCTTTATAAGCCTAACATTCTGCTCCATGCAACATAGCCGTTCTAATCGCCGTTCTATCTTTAAAATGTATTTAGTTGTATATCTAGAAAATAGCTTAACAAATCTACTACCATCCCATATAGTGAGATTGAGCCTCATAGGCTCCCGTAGCCTCTCCATAAAATCCTACAGAGCATTAGCAATGGGTTGGAAAAAAAAATCAGGCATGGTAAGATGAACGGAGCATTAAGGACATATAAGAATTAAAGAATATACAAACCATGGGATCTGTTTCCATATGACTAAGTCCATGTCTATTGAAATTAATTTTCGAGGTGAATGTCATTGTACAGCTTGACTTTCCACACAAACGACTGTTTTCCTCCCGCTCTTGTGCAAGAAAAGCTGTCGCATGCCTTGTGGCTTCAGCAGTTTTATAATCAAGCCAACAAGAAACCTGTATTGTGTTCAATGTCAGAGATATGTAATACGTCTTTGCTTATATGAAACTTAAACCTACCAGATTTCTCTCCACGAAGTAGCAGCAGCTCGCCAAACATCCCCAAACCAAATATGACCTTCTCAGGACAACGACATACATCAGTGGAAAAGGCTGTTTTCTCACTGCCTTCATCAAGAACAGTGAACAGCTCATCTGATGACATTTTTTCAGTGCCATCCAAAACAACCTGCAACGCAAAAAAGAAAAAAAGAAAGAAAGTTCATATATGTTCATGTGAATGAAAGGAACTAGTTGAAAAATAAATACCTTCATTCTATTAATTCTGTTGTAAAATTCATCTTCAGCTCCAATTTTTTCAATTATCCGGTGACGTACACTACCAGATATGTCCTGAAAATTTGCATCTTTTATCATAATTTTAAATTGTTTTCACAATGTTCTCTACAGAAAATTAGTATTAATAATTTATAATTACCTTTATTTTCATGTCTTCAATTGAAAGAATCTTACCAGCCTCCTCATGGCTCAACTGAAGAGGATAAGAAACAATTTCAAGATTCAGGATTTGTTTATATGGAATTACTTCTAGACCCGAGTAAGCCATAGCAATAAATGTTAGGAATTGATTACCTCATCCCAATGTTTACTGAGATCAGCTTTACTGAAAGAAACCTAAAAACGTCAGCAAAGAGGTGTCAACTGAGTTGACAAAAATAAGAAACAAGCTCATATTAGGGAGGCAGCATGAAGCTGCTATAAGAAGGAAGCATAACCATTTTCATTTTGAGATCTCTTCCATGAACTTGGTCATGTCGGTTCAAGTTCACCGTAGATAAAAATTCTGCTTGACAATTATGCCTCTTGCATTTGTACACTCTTACTTTCAAACCTGCCTGTGCTGATTGGCTAGGAACTTCTGGGTGAGCATTTTGAACAACTGCATCCTCAGCTTGATTTTCAACAACTGGTACTGGCACAAAACTGTTGTTACAAAACTGAACATCATCAAGTACCTGTTGGTCACCAATTGTCATGCAGAAACCATGAGGAAAAGAAGGGGGGTCAGTGATGGCTAAAATACAGTTTCGATCAACAAACAAGTATATATAACCAAAAAAAATAGAACATACATTGAACTCCTTCCATAACATGTCATTGGAGAAAGCTTTTATATCATTGTTGAGTGCGAACAATGTCCCATTGTGCTACATGGAAAAGGATTACAGACAAAAGCAGCACATATTGTTTTAGTATCACAAGATGACAGCGCAGATTAGCATGTACCTTAGTCAAGGTATGGAAGAATCCATTCCAGAATAAAGCAAAGATTTGACCTTCCAATGTGAAGTTATGTAGAACCTGTATGCTGCAATGATTGAAGAAAGAAATGCCCACACAAATTAATATAAAAATAACATTGATGCACATTCCCGATAGTACTTAACATTACCCAAAAGGCGTCAACCCTGCACCCAGAAAGCTCAGTACCAATGGGTCTATAAGAAAAAAAAAATTAGACATCAGTTCAACATACAAAACTAAATATATTATTGATTTATACAAACATAAAAAACAATCAAATTCAGATACCTGCATTTTGGTCATTAACTGGTAGGGCACCGGGATCTGCAGCTCTAAATACATGATGATAATCATTTCCAACAATACCAGCAATAACAGTATCCTGAAATGAACAATAGCATAACAGCATATATATTGAAGAAAAAGTTAGCATATATATTGAAGAAAAAGCTAGAGAACTTTACGGACAAACAATCTAAACTCAAAAACATACATCAGGGTGTATAAGCCAACAATGTAATAATTGGAATCCCACATGCTGAAACATATCAAGAGTAACAGTATCGCTTTGAATATGAACATTGCTGCAACACATGCACGGAAACTATGTCAAAAGAGTAGATGTAATATTCACATAATCACTGACCAACAAATACAGCGCTTGCCTGGTAAAATCAAGGTCAATGTCAATGAGACCAGCCAATAAACTAACTGAATCATCCATTTGCTGTTTGGTGATAAATGCGTCACCACCAAGAGCCTGTGAAGTTCACAAAGAACACAAGCAATTAAAAATAAACATACTTATTGACACTTGAAAAATATGAGGCTACGAATAGACCAAACCAACCCTGTGCTTCATACGGTAACTGCGTCGCATGCACAGTATCAAACTCTCCTGTGGGTAAGCATGATCATCTTCTTCAGAAATTGTAACATTGCCTCTCAATAGCATACAGTTCGCTGAACACAAAGTAAAGTGAAAAAATAAATAAATCCGATATCAATAATTTCTAATCTTATTCCAAATCTATAAATTCCAGAACACTCTCCTTATCCGAAAACCAACCAAGAAATCAATCGGTGCTGATATGCCTTCCAACGTACAGAAAAAAACATCGGATATTAAAATTCCCAACCCTAATCTATTAATCTCAGATCTGAGTCCATTGATCCCTTTTCGTCGCCCAAACGACATATCCAAAAACACAAAAGAAATCAATTAGTGCTGATACGCCTTCCAACGCACAAAAGAAATCATTGGATTTTAAAAATTCCCAGACCTAATCTATTGAAATCTGGATGTGAGTCAGCTTCATCGCCCAAACACCCTACAAATATAATTATACATACCAAGAGCCAGGAGGGCAGTAAGCGGATGTCCAGCCTGTGGGTATAGAATTTTTTTTTCACCCCATGGAAATCTATTTCTCTGCATCTGTAAATGATAATTTCCGCCATGACCTAAGTTCCACCAGGAATTGTGATTAGTGTTCGACCGAAAGCTGCCGCCCCTTTTATCCCACTTTCGAGGGCAAGGCAGGGGATCTACAATCAAATTAGTATCAAACATCAGATGCAAAGGTACACAGAAGGATTTCTCTTATCAAGTAAAATCTTCTGTGCTAACTGACCAAAGACTGTAAACATCTAATAACATATGGATGTAAAACCTCAGCTAACAGCAGTATATATAAAAGAAAATCTCCTGCACAGCTGTACTAACAGATAGAACACTACAAACAAGGATTTCAGTTTTAGATAGTATAAAAAGAACTGTAGCACCAACTGAGTTAGTAGAGTTCAGTGCAGTTGCAACTTGGAAGCGCTGAACACTTAATCTCTAGAGATCCAACATATAAGATTTCTACTAACGATGCAGTAAGATAGCTAGATCTAGAATTCCAGATGGGAAATCACCAGTCAGATACAAATCTGACTCTAACCTTTACTCTTTGGATAATGAATAATAATCCTTTGGTCTCTTGGTTTTTGTCGCGCCGGTTGAAGATTCGAGTCTGCCACCGCCAGTGATTCCTTCAAGCACGCGCCGCCCCAGAGCAAGGAGAGCCTCGGTGGAGTATCCAAAGCGATCGGACTGAAACCTGCGACTGTGAGGCAGGCGCAGTGGTCATGGGACCAAGAAGAGGGTCGTCAATGCCAAACCACAGTGAGGTCGTCCCCAATCTGAACTTTTTTCATTTTTTTCTGTTCACAATCAACATGGTGACTGCAAGAGAGTTAGGGCCAAATTCTTATTCGACACGCGTGCTTCTCTACCCCAAGCAACGCACGCACGAGGATGGCGGCAAAATCTGAAGGGGGAGGGGGTGGGCGGTGGGTGGGATGGCCAGCGGCAAGTTCACCACGGGCCAGGGCGGTGGAGGAGGAGGAGGCGGTGGCAAGTGGCGGTTAGGGTTTTCAGGGGAGCCCTCCACGGCTGGCGGGCTTAGAAAGGGAAGGGCCTGGCGGCGGAGGCCGGCACGATGGTGGTGGAGGGTTGAGGGGCGGCAAGCGAGGCAGCGCCGCCGCCTGCCCTGATGGTGGTGCCGGCGGCGGGGGTGAGGAGTCACCGCGGCAAACTCTTCGATTGGGATTAGGGAAGGGCAAGATGGTCTGGTGGGCTGGGAAGTCGCAGACGGCTCGAGCGGTGGTCGAGGCAGGCGGGAGCAGGGGTCGGTACCCATAGCAGCGCGTGCATCGGTAAGAGACCTAGAGTTAGGATTTGTGATGGATAATGGAACTCCTGAAAGACCACTTCGATTCAATTCACTTAGGTTGATGATTGGATTACTTGCCACTACACAAAAGAAAAGGAGAGAGGTGTCAGCCCAGCCCCGCCGCTCCTCCGCCTCCGTGTCCTCACTCCTAGCATTAACCTCTCCACTACCAAGGACAGGGCTATACCTAGCCATGTAGCCCGAGGCCCGGCAGCCAGCTCTTTTTTGGCCCGACACTAGCAGCACGACCCGGCCCAGCAGCCACGGGCTCAGTGCCCAAGACGCAGCCTTGAGCCGTGCAGGGGCAGGCAGCTTGAGCCTGCTGGGCTGGCACGGCCCAAGACGGGTTTTGGAGGAGTCCCAAGCGGCCCGAGAGGGAGGCGGCCCAGCTCGCCAACGGCTCCCCCCACGCTGCCTCCCCAGACCCCACCTATAAAAGGCGGCCGATGCAGCGCCCCCCTCCCGGCCTCCCCTCAGTCCCGCATTCCCACTCGTAACCTAACCCTAATCCCCAATTCCCCATTCGCCCATTCGCATCCCACCACCACCAGCCGCTGTGCCGCTCTCAAACGCAGTGGTCAGTGATGCCTCGCCGTCTCCGACGCCGACTCCGGTGACCATGATCCGCCTCCTGCCGGCGTCCTCCCCTCCTTCCCTGCCTCTCTCTTCTCCCTCTCCCTATCTCCCCTCTAGATCTCGTTGATTATGTGAGTTGGTTGTCTCCGTTTGTCCCTCCTCTGTCGTCCGCCGTCGTTGCTGACTGAGTGTCGTCTTCTCTGGACTCTGGATGCTCGTCGTCTTCTCCAGCACCGGGCTCCGGCTGCGCCGTCCGTTTTGGTTTGAAGCTCTTCTGGGAAAAAAATACTTCAAATTTGAATACTTCTTGTTGAGATGAATTTTTTGATGTGTTTTTGTAGGATCTACAGGAAGATAAAGGAGGCCTAGAGGGGGGTGAATAGGTCTATAAAAAACAAGAGGAAGCACGCGAGACATAAGATTTATCCCGTGGTTCAGCTCACCACAAAGGTTTGCCTAAGTCCACGTTGTTGAGGAAGTCACAAAAGGCTTGAGCTTGCCACAAAGGCTTGCCATACCCTCGTTCTCAAATCAAGAGAGTAAACTATGGAAGTGAGGGGTGATTTCTTAGCTTTTGAATGAGGTTACAAACCTCCCAAGGCTGCCACACGAGTTGGCAAGCATAAGGGCGATGCCTAGCCAGCTAGGAGCAAGCTCCAAGAGTAACAAACCCTAGAACCGCCGGCCAAACGTGAACCAAATGCTCTTACAATTTGGGAATAAGTGGATCTGCTCTCTAATCGAGTTTTGTTCCCTTTTCTCTCAAGTTTTGATGGTTGTAATCAAGGATTTGCTTGAGGGATGGAGGAGCAACAATGGAGGAGAGAAGGTGAGCTTTGGTTTTGTTCTATTTTTGAGCAGAATGTCTGAGTGAAGAAGATGACCGTTGTGGGCTGGTCCTGCAGGGTATAAATACCCCTTGGGTCCAACGGTCGGTTAAGGGCGGCACTGCCGCTCTTAACAGGGCGGCACTGCCACCCTAGCCAAAATAGGTAATATGATATGAAATTTGGCTGGCTATTTTAACTAGGTGAGAGGATGTAAATCTGTGAATTTGAGCATCTGGTTCAATAGTTGACCAACTGTCCTAAAATCTCTCTTAATAGTACGGCTTTCCCTAAACTCAATTTCAAAAGTTAAAAGAATTTAAACTTTTTTTGAGCTAGGTCTAGCCACCTTTTGTAATTAGGACACCTGCAACCGGTACATCATCCTCATTTTTCGATTCCCTGCTTGTCATCTCGACAAACCTCATTAGTCCTCTAGTTTTGTGGTCATCAATACGAAAACCCACAATAGGGCTTGATTGCACTTACAATCTCCCCCTTTTTGGTAATTGATGACAACCCAATTAGAGCTTACAAATAATATGATGTCTAAACTAAGATTTTTGAACCATGGGTGTAGGAGCCTCCCCCCTAAATATGTGAATAGAGATTTGAATTCTCAATTTGGCATGAAAGGCCACAATTCACATTTTAGGTATGATGGGAACCTCCCCCTACATCCATGCCTGTTGTGGGGTGCTGAACAAAGTGTCACAAGAATAAAAATGATGCATATGACAGGTCATATCAGTTTAAGCACACAAGACTCTGGCTGATACAGCATAGGGCGGCACTGCCGGCCACAGAGGGCGGCACTACCGTCCTGACTATATCAGTCAGGTAGCAATCAGATTCCTACAATAGATCATATGAATATAAAACAATCTAAACTCAGAATATGACACGCTAAAACGGTAACCATGAATACATGTCCATATCCGAAGCAAATTAAGTCACAAAGTAGCATAATTTCATAAAATAGAGTTTTGAGCATCTCTCAAACTCATAACTTAACAACTACTCTCATCGGATCTGAACAGCAGGCGCAGCTGCGGAGAACTCATGGTGTCGAAAATCTGTTGACCCCTCTAATTTTCTCTCCATTTGACATCAAGTACCAAAAAGAAAAGAAAAGGAAGAAAAGTCACTCATCACTGTCGGAGTCGACGTGGGCACGTCCGGCGACGTGGGTGTGTGAAGTGAAGCGCGCTGAACGTCACGGAGGTGCTGCCCCAGCTGATGTAGATGGACCTGGCTGATCCGTCGAAGGACATGGTCTTCTGGAATATGTGCGAAACAAGGCTGCCTGAACCTGTGGATCGGCCTCTGTAGGGTGAATCTCTGCACCAAAGTCCTGCTGCCTTGGGGGCTCCTCAAAATGCTGCCCCTGAGGATACCCATAGTACTGACTGAATGGCTCATATGAGTGCCCATACTACTGATCATCTGGCTCATGTGGCTGATCCTGCTCTTCGTTAGAGGAAGAAAGGCGAGGCAAGTTAGAAAACTGAGGTGGTGACTGCACTGGTGGAAGTGGTGGCAGCCCTGCCATCTCCCTAGCATGCCTCACTACTTCCTTGTTTTCCATTCTATCCTCATAAGCAGTCTGTGAAGCATATGCACAATGAGCAAAGATTGCCTTCATCCATGCACTCATCTTCCCCCACTTAGACTTCTTCTTTTGTTCCCTAGCCCTGGACGGCTCAGGAGTATCTCTATATGCAGCTCTAGAAGAGTGAAAGCCTGCTGCCCCATCTATCTCCAAGTCCTCCAGAACCAGTGTGCTGAGTAGCTGAGCCAAGTCCCCCTAAGCCACCATGGGTCTTTTTGATCTTATAAACAGAGTGCTCACAATCCTTAGGGAACCACATGCCAGTCACTCTCTCAATCATAAACATGAGGTAAGGAGCATAGGGCAAAGATCTCCTCCCATCATCCATGGCATATGCTAGCTCAACCCAAATAAATCTTGAAACATTAAACTTTTCACTGCTGGAAAACCTAGACAACACATTAGTGATATAGCCATTCAAATCTATTGCATTGTCTTTGAGGTTAAGAGTGATCCTAAAAAGATTGTTCATGATGTAATAGAAGCTCTTGAGCTTGGTCCTTGACCAATCAGGAACTGTAAGATTTTGATCCTCCCACATGAAGCTTACTTCCATTGGCTCAAGAGACGCTCATTATGAATCCTCTCATATCCTCTGTGGATGTGTCCAAAACCAAGAATACGACAGAAGATGACAAAATCAATAGTAAGTGGCATGGAACTGTGCAAGAATCTCCCTATTCCAATTATACCTGAAACTCATGATATATGTCATCTCAAAGCGGTCATAGGTCTTGATGGCTGTAGCGAACTGATGATCATCTCTGCTCTCCAAGTCACCAAAATCAATATACTGCATCTTGCTAATCTTGCCCTTTGACTTGGATAGGATGGCTGTGGCATAAAAATCAGATTGGAAAGCATTTCAAAATTATAATCGATGCCATTGGATCTATCAGAGTAGGGATCAGTCTCTCTAGCTTCACCTGTCTTCTTCCAACTCATAGAATAATCAATAACCTTATGATTGTCACTGTTTTGGGGAGGATTGAGGTTGAACACATCAGTGTTATATCTCATGTAGCTGCTATCAAACTCTGAAATGTGCAGAGGAGAATCAGGCCACACACGAATGGTCATTACCATCTTCTAAATTCTTTCTTCTTTAGCAAGATCTTCATCCAGATTTTTGTCACTGGGAGTATAGGTTGCCTGTCCCCTGCCTCTCTTGACCTTTTGCTTAGTTGTCATCACCTTTCTTTTTCCTCGATCCATCTATGCAATTAAATAAGACTTGATAAGAAACTGTATGAGATAATGAGTTAGAAACAGTTGCAAGCAGGTTTTAACAAGAAAAAGAATTTTGAAAATGACATAGGAAGCTTTGCTGGATTTGGAATCAGCATGGTAGGGTGGCACTGCCGCCCCCTGAGGCCGGCACTGCCGCCCTCAGTTGCTTCATTAGTTCATTTTCAACTTTCTCGTTCTGGTTAAATCCTACTTCCAACAATGTCTATCCATCATCATAATTCCATAATCACAGTCTAAACGAAAAATATATGAAACCCTAGGCATGAATTTGAAAGATTGAATATGAAAAACTTTTAGAAACAATTTTTGATAAATGAATCCAATCCATTCTGAACTTCATCGGATTTATGAGATTGAGTATAGCAGTTAGAATTTGCTAGAGGTGCCATTAATGGTCCCATGGGCGGCATTGCCGCTCTCCCCAAAATCATCCAACTGGTGAAATTCAAAATCAATTCGATTCAACCATCAAAAACCTTTCTAAACCCTTCATACTCCCCCTAAAAACAGAAATCCATGACTAAAAGCTTCACGTTGCATAGATCGAATGGGGTTACGGTTTCACCTTGCTTCCAAAACGATGGAGTGGAGGGAGAAGAGGAGAAAGTGCTCGGCCAGGAGCTTCCTGCACGGGGCCAGCGACGGGAAGACTCAGCCGGCTGCAGGGGCAGCACTGCCGGGGTGGCAGGCCACAAGGAACAACGACAGCGCATGCTTAGGAGAGAAGAAGAGAGGATCACGGGCGTCAACGTCGGCTGGGAGAGAAGAGAAGAGTTGAGTCGGGGGCCAGAAAATGAAATAGATAGAAAAAAACAGGCCCCGCAACCCAGCCAAAATTGGCAGAAAACGGCCCAGTTTTCAGAGAGCGGCATTGCCGGCCATTAAGAGCGGCACTGCCGCTCTGCCAATTTTGCAGGGATTACGCTAAAACTCTATGACCTTCTTTACCTCAGATATGGATATATATAATCTAAATATCATGACCAGTAAGCAATCAACAATACATACAATGGTCATGACACTTAGTTGGCCTTTTGAAATGGTTTTTAAACACAATGTAATATATTTTTAAATCATTTTCCTATGTCGCTAGGTTGTCAAACAGAGGTGTGCCATATTTCAAACCACGTTACGAGAATCAAGTATATTTAGCTCACTACGCAAAGCACAAAACCTTGACTCATCGAGAGGCTTAGTGAAAATATCGGCTAGTTGTTTTTCGGTGCTCACATGACGAATTTCGATATCTCCTTTGGTTTCGTGGTCTCTCAAGAAGTGATGTCAGATGTCTATATGTTTGGTTCTTGAGTGGCTTACGGGATTGTTTGCTAGCTTTATGGCACTTTCATTGTCACACAAGAGTGGGATTTTGGTGAATTGACATCCGAAATCATGAAGGGTTTGCCTTATCCAAAGTAGTTGAGCACAACATGCACCGGCTGCAACATACTCGGCCTCGGCGGTGGAAAGGGCTACACAATTTTGCTTCTTTGAACTCCAAGACACTAGGGACTGTCCAAGGAATTGACACGTCCCCGAAGTGCTCTTTCTATCTACCTTGAAACCGGCATAATCAGAATCCAAATAGCCAAGTAGATTGAACTTGGAGCCCTTGGGATACCACAAGCCAAGGTTAGGAGTGTGTACTAAATATCTCAAGATTCTTTTAACAGCCACTAAATGGCACTCTTTCGAGTTAGCTTGAAATCTAGCACACATGCACACACTAAGCATTATGTCTGGCCTAGATACACATAAGTAAAGTAAAGAGCCAATCATGGAACGATATACCTTGATGCCCACGGTTTTCCCTTCTTCATCTAGATCAAGATGTCCATTGGTTGGCATGGGAGTTTTGATAGGCTTGGCATTCACCATGTCAAACTTTTTAAGCATATCATGGGTGTACTTGGTTTGACTAATGAACATCCCTTCCTTCATTTGCTTGATTTGAAATCCAAGGAAGAACTTCAGCTCACCCATCATGGACATCTCAAATCTCTTAGTCATGATCCTACTAAACTCATCACAATACACATGGTTAGTACTACCAAATATTATGTCATCGACATATATTTGGCACACAAATATATCATTTCCAACTTTGTGAGTAAAGGTGTAGGATTAGCTTTGCCTATTTCAAAGCCTTGTTTGAGCAAGAATTCCTTAAGGCATTCATACCATGCTCTTGGTGCTTGCTTAAGCCCATAGAGCACCTTTTGGAGTTTATAGATATGGTTGGGGAACTTGGGATCTTCAAACCCTGGTGGCTGCTCCACATACACCAATTCTTGTATTGGGCCATTGAGGAATGCACTCTTGACATCCATTTGGTACAGCTTGAAGTCATGATGGGCAGCAAAGGCTAGAAGCATTCGGATTGCTTCAAGTCTTGCCACCGGTGCATATGTTTCTTCAAAGTCCAAGCCCTCTACTTGAGTGAAGCCTTGGGCCACCAATCTTGCCTTGTTCCTTGTCACCATGCCATTTTCATCTTGCTTGTTGCGGAAGACCCACTTGGTACCAATGACATTGGTATTGGGCCTTTCCACCAAGTTCCATACTTGATTTCTCTCGAAGTTGTTGAGCTCTTCTTGCATGGCCATTACCCAATCCGGATCTCCAAGTGCTTGTTCTACCTTGAGAGGTTCCAAAGATGAAACAAACGAGTAATATCGACAAAAATTAGCTAAATGTGAACGAGTTGTTACCCCCTTTCGAATGCTCCCAAGGATGTTGTCAACGGGGTGATCACGTTGTATAATTTGACGTAGCCTTGGATGCTCAACACCTCCTTGTTCTTCTTCTGGAACTTTAGCTTCTTCTTGTTCAAAGATAGGCTCCAGGTTGAGCCCTTGAAGTGGTGGAGTAGGAGTTGAAGGAGCTGTTGCTGAAGTGAATGGGGCGGCACTGCTGCCCTCAGGAGCGGCACTGCCGCCCTGCTGATTTTCAGCAGGTGAGTTTTGCCCTTGTCGATGGAGTATGTTAGTGAAAATTTGTGCAGCAACATCCTGGGGATCCTCATCATCAGTGGCTCGATCTTCTTGAGGCCTAATGTCGCCTATAGCCATTTGCTTGATTGCCTCACATGGTGGATCCTCCTTTCCTACAACACTTGAATCAACTTGCTCCACTTGGGAGTCATTAGATTCATCAAATGTCACATCTACCGTGACTTCAACTCTACCATGGTTTTGTTGAAGACACGATAGGCATGCTCATTTGATCCATAACCAAGAAGAATGCCTTCATCAACTTTAGGTGCGAATTTAGAGGTTTTGGGTCTTTTGTTAAGTATAAAACACTTGCACCCAAACACTCTAAAGTATGACACCTTTGGTTTGTTACCGGTTAGAAGCTCATATGAAGTCTTCTTGAGTTTCTTGTGTAAGTAGAGACGGTTGATGGCATGGCAAGCGGTGTTGACGGCGTCACTCCAAAAGAGGTCCGACGTCTTGTATTCATCTAGCATTGTCCTTGCCATATCAAGAAGTGTACGGTTCTTCCTCTCTACCACACCATTTTGTTGAGGGATGTAAGGAGTTGAAAACTCATGCTTGATGCCCTCATCATCAAGAAACTCTTCAACTAAAGTGTTCTTGAATTCGGTCCCATTATCACTTCTTATCTTCTTGATAGGAAGACCGAACTCCCTTTGTGCCCTTCTCACAAATATCTTGACTTTCTCTTACACCTGGGACTTATCATAAACAAAGAACACCCAAGTGAAACGGGAATAATCATCAACAACAACTAGACCATATTTGTTACCCCCGATGCTTAGGTAGGCAACCGGTCCAAAGAGATCCATGTGAATCGACTCCAACGGTTGTGTGGTGATCATGATGCTCTTTGGTGGGTGAGGTACACCTACTTGCTTTCCAGCTTGGCAAGCACTACAAGTCCTGTCTTTCTCAAATTGAATATTGGTTAGTCTAAGGATGTGGTTGTCTTTTAGGAGTTTGGCCAAGTTCCTCATCCCAACATGAGCTAGTCGACGATGCCATAGCCAACCCATGCTAGATTTTGCCACTAAACAGGTCTCAAGCTTAGCTTTACTTTTGCTGAAATCAACTAAGTAAAGCTTGTTCTTAAGACGACCCGTAAAGACAATAGAGGAATCCTTCCTCTTAGAGACTTCCACACCCTTATCCGTGAAGAGACAATTGTAGCCCATCTCACATAATTGAGAGACGGACAGCAGATTGTACTTCAAGGAATCAACATGTAAGACATTTGTAATTGAATGATCAAGTGTAATAGCTACTTTACCAAGTCCAATCACACCCCCTTTTGAATTGTCACCAAATATGATATTTTCATCTGAATTTGTAGTTGGGAGTATGATGAGAACATACTTCTTTCTCCGGTCATATGATTTGTACAGCCGCTGTCAAGCACCCAACTTAACCCACCGGAGGAGTATGCCTGCAACACAAGTTTAGTTCCTAGTTTTAGGTCCCCAAATATTCTTGTGGCCTTGCATGCTTGTAACACCTCGGGTGTTAGCCTCGCATAACTTGACTCGCATAACATGAGCATGAGCATCAAGCATTCATAAATCATCACTTACAATTGAAACATTTGATCGAAACATATGAAACATTGCTTGTTATCTCATGTTTCTTGGAACATATGCATATGATCATGTGCAAATGAATGCAAGTGGGTAATGTTGGTCACTAAAACACTTTAGCTACACTTAGGTTAACAAAAGAAACCTTGTTCATGAAGGTCACCTTTCATGATCAAGCACTTAAGTAATATCACATGTGTTGACCTGGATAGCTATATGAGTGACTACTACATGAAATGCTTAAATGACCTTGCAAATTGTTTAAACATGCTTAGGATATCATTAGGAACAACTTTGGTATTTAGTGCTAAGGCTAGTTTGGTCATTTAGCCATGGTTTGTGTATGTATCATGATTTCAAAGTGACATGTTTGACTAAAGTTGAACTAGGTGTTAGGGACCTTGCATTGAGAAGTTCACTAAAGCAAAGTTGTAGTGTTTGACATAAGGAACAACTTTTATTTTTGGGTCATGGACTGATTTAGCTTCTAACCTGCTTGAATGGGTCCCACAAAAACCAGCAAAATCTTGATTTCAACACTTAAGCAATTTTTCTAAGTCTAGGTTCATCGATCAATCGATGGTGCTCACTTTGGGGATGTTTTTTTCTCAGTTTCGGTTGCGAATTAGCACAAGATCATTGAACGACATTTGTAGCTGGTACTTAATTCTACGAAATTTATTCAGGAGGTTTGTACTAAGGAGCCACGGATTTGCAGATAAATCAACGAGAAAACACGCGTCAGCGTCCCTGTTCATTCTGAATAAATCGAATCGCAGCGTTCGGTGGCCGACCGCCGTCGAGCCTTGGCCGCCATGTGGCGCGAAATGGCCAGCGTCACCGCTTGTCTGTCTGCGTAAACCACGACGCGCCGCCCGCGCAGCGCCTTCATCACGCCAAATACCGCCAGCCCTCACCGAAACACCCATTTGCTTCGCCTCGGTCCCCTTCGGTGCGTCTCAAGCCGCCGGCAGATTTCGCAGCTCCGCCCATCACCATAGCTGCGCCTGCACTCGCGCCCTAGCCACTCCAGCTCCACCGCCATAGCTCCACCATCTCCCCAAAGACCCGTAGCTTCTTCCGTGCCCGCCATTCGCGTTCGGTGGCGTCGCCGCCGTGCAAAACTCACCGGAGCTTCACCGCCGTGTCCGTCGTCATGGCGTACCACGCCGTTGTAGATCTACCATTCCACGCGATAGCCGATCGCGCTGGGTTCGCCAGTAGTCCACTGGTGCTCGTCCGAGCTCTAGGTCGAAACCATCGTAGCCCCCACGGCGCGTCACGACCGACATCCCGCCTCGCCGAAAGCCGCCATGATCGCCGCCGTCAATCGGGTGTCGACGATAGGGCGACCAAGTATACCAATCGACGCGCTTAGGTCGAGTAGAAGGTCTAGTGATGATGTCACCGCGGTGAACTCGCCGCCGTTGAGTTTTGGCAGCGTCCGGTCGAAAGCAGCACTTGGCCATTGCTCTGCTTTTTGTCTCACGACCAATGGTCCAGCGTGTCGTGACTTCAAAGATTTCAAATCCATTCGGTTTGAATGCTGATTCACATGTGTTTTGTTATTTTTGTATCTTTAGTTTGGTAGCTCCTAAAAATTGTGAAATAAATATGATTGTGTTGCTTAGGAAGTATAGTATTTAATAAAAATATGTTCTTGGTTTCAACAGTAGAAATTTCTGGAGATTTAAATCAGGATTTGAAATGTGCTTTTGAATGTATTTAAATTTGTTTATTTTATATCTAGAGTTCCTGTGCTCCAAAAATTATTAAATTTTTGTGGTAGGCTATTATTGTCATATATGAACTCTAGTAAAAATTTGAGGACCAGTGCATGTGTATAATTATAGTTATAGATTTTTCCTTTATGGCTAGTCCGTCCTTGCATGATTTTTTATAAATTAATTATGAGTCCAAAATTCATGAAATTTGTTGGTGGTAATCCTAGTACCTTATGGATGTTAAGAAAAATAAGAAATCTGTTGCTTGACACTTTTCAATAGGATTTTCCATTTATGCTATTTCAAGCCTTGCTTCCTTATCATTTTTGTATAGAATGTTCTACTTAGTAAAATGACATGAAATTTTTATAGTAGTCCTTTGATAGCATTAGTAAGACTCTATAAATTTTTGAGAATTTATTAAGCACATCTGATATATATTTATTATTTAACCTAGATATCTAAATAAAATAATAAAGGCAATTTAATAAATAGTTTGGGCTTCACCATTATATTATCTAAAATGTCTTTGGTATGCCTATACTGTTGGTAGATTTTAAGTTGTCAAATTTGGAATGATTACATGAAGTAGAGGTGTTATTACTTTATATTGCATGTTAAATAGTTTCCGGACTAATTCTAGAGTGTGATGAGTTGCATGTTGAAACTGATGTGTACTGTAAAAATGGTTAATAACAAAGTGGTAGAGAATTTGATAAGCTTTCCAGAAAGTCCTGGATCACTGTTTTTGGATTTGTAGAACTCCAGTTATGAGTGAAACAAGTAGCTACTGTTTGTGGCATAGTCGATGCATTGTAGAAGTAGTTAAGTAATAATCGAGAAGAGATATGCACCTACTCAAACAACGTGATGCACTTGTTAACATATATGCATTCGTAATACTTATACCATACTCATGCATCTAGGATCAGAGGAAGAGATCACGTTGCTGGAATTCGAAGAAGCAGAGGAAGGGAACCCGCAGGAGGATCCGCAAGCCGCAGCTCCCGAAGGCATGGAGCAGAACCCTGAAGAGCTTCCGGAGTGCCCTGATCATCGCCCTACTTCCTTTCTGCGAGGCAAGCCCCGGAGCATTATAAGTCTCCCAGTAATTTACAAATGTTTACTTACGTATTTATGATTGATGCATTAGGTTATAAGAGTTGAATGAAACCCCTTGATGCATGTACATTCCTTGTCCAAATATTACACTTGTAACCGGTATAGGTCCAGGATCGAATATATATGCTTAGCCATGCTTAGACCGGTAGAAGTCGGGTGATGTCCTGTCACCTACCAGAGATGAGTGCAATCTTTGATGTGTTCCATGTTTCTCAGCTAAAGAAATGTCTTCGAGTACCGGAAGAAGCTATTGCACCCGCCAACGTGCAGCTTCAATCGGATTTGACCTATGAAGAAAAGCCAATTCGAGTATTAGAAGAGATGGAGAGAGTGACAAGGAGTAAGATTATTAAGTTCTATAAGGTGGTGTGGAACAATCATAGTGAACAAGATGCTACGTGGGAAAGAGAGGATTATCTGCAAGAAGTTTATCCCGCCTTTTTCCAAGAATGGTAGGTCTTGCAAATCTCGGGACGAGATTTTTATAAGGGGGAGGGGCTGTGACACCTCGGGTGTTAGCCTCACATAACTTGACTCGCATAACATGAGCATGAGCATCAAGCATTCATAAATCATCACTTACAATTGAAACATTTGATCGAAACATATGAAACATTGCTTGTTATCTCATGTTTCTTGGAACATATGCATATGATCATGTGCAAATGAATGCAAGTGGATAATGTTGGTCACTAAAACACTTTAGCTACACTTAGGTTAACAAAATAAACCTTGTTCATGAAGGTCACCTTTCATGATCAAGCACTTAAGTAGTATCACATGTGTTGACCTGGATAGCTATATGAGTGACTACTACATGAAATGCTTAAATGATCTTGCAAATTGTTTAAACATGCTTAGGATATCATTAGGAACAACTTTGGTATTTAGTGCTAAGGCTAGTTTGGTCATTTAGCCATGGTTTGTGTATGTATCATGATTTCAAAGTGACATGTTTGACTAAAGTTGAACTAGGTGTTAGGGACCTTGCATGGAGAAGTTCACTAAAGCAAAGTTGTAGTGTTTGACATAAGGAACAACTTTTATTTTTGGGTCATGGACTGATTTAGCTTCTAACCTACTTGAATGGGTCCCACAAAAACCAGCAAAATCTTGATTTCAACACTTAAGCAATTTTTCTAAGTCTAGGTTCATCGACCGAGTGACAGGCTCACTTTGGGGATGTTTTTTCTCAGTTTCGGTTGCGAATTAGCATGAGATCATTGAACGACATTTGTAGCTGGTACTTAGGTCTACGAAATTTATTCAGGAGGTTTGTACTAAGGAGCCACGGATTTGCAGATAAATCAACGAGAAAACACGCTGTCAGGCGTCCCGTTCGCGTCTAAATAAACTCAATCATAACGTTCGGTGGCGACCGCCGTCGAGTACCAGCACGCCGCAGCGGCGCTGGAAACGGCCGCGCATCGCCGCCACTGGTCTGTCTCGCAGCCCACGCCGCAGCGCCGCAGCGCCTTCATCACGCCAGGCCGCCACTTTCGGTAGAAAGCACCCATTTGCTTCGCCTCGGTCCCCTTCGCCGTCTCGCGGCGCCCGAGCATTTCAGCAGCTCCGCCGCCGCGCCATAGCTGCAGCCATACTCGCCTAGCCACTCCAAAGACCACCGCCATAGCTCCACCGTCTCCCAAAGACCCGTAGCTTCTTCCCGTGCCGCCATTCGCGTTCGGTAAGCGTCAGCGCCGTGCAAAGGCTCACCGGAGCTTCACCGCCGTGTCCGTCGTCGTGGCCACGCCGTTGTAGTCTACCATTCCACGCGATAGCTGATGCGCTGGGTTCGCTGTAGTCCACTGGTGCTCGTCCGAGCTCTAGGTTGAGCCATCGTAGCCCCCACCGGCGCGTCGCGACGTCCCGCCTCGCCGAGCCGCCATGGTCGCCGCCGTCATTTGGTGTCGACGATAGAAATGACCAAAGTATACCAATCGACGCGCTAGGTCGAGTAGAAGGTCTAGTGATGATGTCACCGCTGGCGCGAACTTCGCCGCCATCGAGTTTTGGCCGCGTCCGTCGAGGCGGCCATTGTTTCTGTTTTTGTCTCACCCGACCGATGGGTCCAGCGTGTCGTGACTCGACATATCAAATCCAATTCGGTTTGAATGCGATTCACATGTGTTTTGTTATTTTGTATCTTTAGTTTGGTAGCTCCTAAAATTGTGAAATAAATATGATTGTGTTGCTTAGGAAGTATAGTATTTAATAAAAATGTGTTCTTGGTTTCAACAGTAGAAATTTCTGGAGATTTAAATCAGGATTTGAAATGTGCTTTTAAATGTATTTAAATTTGTTTATTTTATATCTAGAGTTCCTGTGCTCCAAAAATTATAAAATTTTTGTGGTAGGCTATTCTTGTCATATATGAACTCTAGTAAAAATTTGAGGACCAGTGCATGTGTATAATTATAGTTATAGATTTTTCCTTTATGGCTAGTCCGTCCTTGCATGATTTTTTATAAATTAATTATGAGTCCAAAATTCATGAAATTTGTTGGTGGTAATCCTAGTACCTTATGGATGTTAAGAAAAATAAGAAATCTGTTGCTTGACACTTTTCAATAGGATTTTCCATTTATGCTATTTCAAGCCTTGCTTCCTTATCATTTTTGTATAGAATGTTCTACTTAGTAAAATGACATGAAATTTTTATAGTAGTCCTTTGATAGCATTAGTAAGACTCTATAAATTTTTGAGAATTTATTAAGCACATCTGATATATATTTATTATTTAACCTAGATATCTAAATAAAATAATAAAGGCAATTTAATAAATAGTTTGGGCTTCACCATTATATTATCTAAAATGTCTTTGGTATGCCTATACTGTTGGTAGATTTTAAGTTGTCAAATTTGGAATGATTACATGAAGTAGAGGTGTTATTACTTTATATTGCATGTTAAATAGTTTCCGGACTAATTCTAGAGTGTGATGAGTTGCATGTTGAAACTGATGTGTACTGTAAAAATGGTTAATGACAAAGTGGTAGAGAATTTGATAAGCTTTCCAGAAAGTCCTGGATCACTATTTTTGGATTTGTAGAACTCCAGTTATGAGTGAAACAAGTAGCTACTGTTTGTGGCATAGTCGATGCATTGTAGAAGTAGTTAAGTAATAATCGAGAAGAGATATGCACCTACTCAAACAACGTGATGCACTTGTTAACATATATGCATTCGTAATACTTATACCATACTCATGCATCTAGGATCGAGAGAAGAGATCACGTTCTTTGGAATTGAAGAAGCGAGAGGAAGGGAACCATGAGGAGGATCCAAAGCCGCACTCCCGAAGGCGTGGGCGAAACTCCTGAAGAGCTTCCCGGAGTGCCACGATCATCGCCCTACTTCCTTTCTGCGAGGCAAGCCCGGAGCATTATAAGTCTCCCAAGAATTTACAAATGTTTACTTACGTATTTATGATTGATGCATTAGGTTATAAGAGTTGAATGAAACCCCTTGATGCATGTACATTCCTTGTCCAAATATTACACTGTAACGGTATAGGTCCGAGGATCGAATATATATGCTTAGCCATGCTTAGACCGGTAGAAGTCGGGTGATGCCTGTCACCTACGAGATATAGGTGGATACCGAGCACGGTTGGCTATATCTGCTATCGTGGAACAGAACCATGTGGTAAAAAGTAAATCCCGAGACCGAGCGGAAGTAGATAGAGAAGCAACAAGACATGGAGGTCTTGGGTGTGGATTTATCCCGTCTATGTCGATTAAGGACCGTACCATTGTTGGTGCTTCTTCACAAGATTGAACGCATGCCTCTCACTTAGCTGGCGGATAACTTTCGTTCCGACCGCTGAAGCCGAGTAATTCAACTCGGTAGGGAATCGCTTACATTGTGCGCTCCTTCCGGAACGATCGACCGAGCCCAGCCCAAGGGCGGCTTGGCTTTGAGCATCCCGGCATCTGGTGTTCCAGATTGTGTGGCGCAGATGCGGACCCATGAAATGTGTACCGAGTTGTATCAAAGGTGACCTAAGGCTATCGTGGTTTGGTAGACACAGGTTTGTGCTAGGAATAAATTCCCAGCTGGTTGAAATCGATTCGAATCGCCGTCTCTCCGGATAGTGAGAAACTTGGCTAGTCCCAACATCGTAGTAACTGTGTTATGGAACATGATGGTTCGGACGAAAATGGAATTACAATACACCGCTATGGTTACTATTGTATGCTTCTAAAGGATGTACCACATGTTTGTACAGGATAGTTGCTAACCTAGAAATGAATAGTTATAATTAACTTGGTAAAGAATTAGTAAGCGTACCATGATTTAATTGCTTTTACGCAAAAAATGTTGTCAAGTTACGTCCCACTTATACAGCCTTTACATAATCCTTGGAGTCATTTTATTTTCTGGTTCATGACGGGTAAGTCTAGTGAGTACCTTCTCGTACTCGGGGTTTATTTTCCCAATGTTGCGAGATGGCAATGTGTATCATGGTTATTGCAAGAGTTGCTTCTATCCCATGTGGATGAGGAGTAAGCCTTGGGCAGGCTTCTTTAGTAATTCCTATCCTTGCTTTTGTGGACCGTGATCTAGCTTGGCACTGTATCAAACTATGTTGGAAACTTTATCTTCGAACTTATTTGCTTCCGCTTTATTTATCAAACTCGGTTTGTAATAACTTTTATTCGTACTCTGATGATGAAAAGTATCTGTGAACTTTATGTAATATGTGGCATGTATGTTGAATCCTGTACGATCTTGGTTGTTGTAAATCGTTTATCGAGACCCGTCGTGGTACTCGACGGACTACCGGGTTTATATGGGTTCAAGTATGACAGTGCGACCGCTTGCGGATTGCCATTGTACTTGTATTCTTATAAATTGGTCGGTTCTGCGACAGCTGGTATCAGAGCAAGATTCAACGTTAATTGTCACAAGTGTATTTAAAAACAAAGTTTTTGTTTTCCAAAAACCCTTCTCTAGCAACTATTAGTTATATAATAGGTATTTGAAATCTAAAGTGTGCCAATGATCACTTTCCTTATGCCCAAATTAAGGACTATTAGGTGGCTATTTAAGTACTAACATGGGGGTTTTTATTTCGTCGTCCATACGGCGTGCTATAGTATGGATGCCATTCACTTGAGTGGTAATGTATGGATCAAATGCCTCTACGCCAAGGTAAGATGAGTGTATGACCGCAAGATGTGAGCGTGCGGTCGGGAAGAGTTAGCTTTGGTACGACTATGTATGCATGCTTGCATGTGTATATGGTACGTATTTAATTGTGGGTTAAATTATTGTCGGGTAGATTGATACGGAAGTATATGTATGGGTATACATATATGGAAGTATTTACAATTACATTCTGCATATTCATTATGGGTTTAGGGCTGAAATGAGATTTTATGCAGGTACACTAACAGCGAAACGTGTAGCTCGACTAGTTACGCTATTTATGAGAGAACGTATGTATGCCACCGTGTCTACCGCTAGAAACAAATTTTTCCTAAGTTTGGGAGGACGTACGGAACGAGCATGCATCATGATAATTACCATTCACATAATTACATTGTTCCTCCCCTTATAAAATTCTTACTCGGTTATGTAACTCTTATCCATTATGGCATTGTCTCACCAAGGGTACATATTAATGGTGCAGATGGCACGCACAAAGTAGACAGCTCGCAAGTCCACCGGAGGCAGAGCTCCCCGCCGTCAGCTTGCTCCACGTACCCATCAACGACACACGTTCCTTGGAGAGTTTGGGATGCCTACACTCTTGTGGAGAGTGCTCGATTATGTAGGCTATCCCGATGGAATGGAACCCCGCTACTCACGGGCGAATGAGCAGCTTGGGGAAGGTCTCTTGAATTCTTTGTGGAGGCCGTTGTTCGTCCCCGAGTGGCGCGATTCGATTGGACAGTGGTGTTATGAGTCAACTGGCGGGGCTCGCTGAAGAAGCAAATGGCGGGGCAGCCTTTGGGATCCCGAGGGACATCATGGATCGTTTTCCTCGGAGTCGGCAGCACCGCTTTGGTTGGAGTCTTTCCAAGAGGTAACCCTCCAATCGACTCATGGCGGCGTGACGAGAGGAAAATCTTTGGAGATTGGTGCAAATGGAGGCGAGAATGGTGATAACCCTTCCATGAGCGCCATGTTCGCAATGATGAGAGTGTTGGATGGAGTTGAAGGTAGCCTCGAGACGGGTGTCTGTGCTCTTGGTCATGCCCATGAGGACCGGCGTCAAACTTCAGAGGGAGCACGACACCGAGATTGAGAGGCTCACTGAAGAAATGACTCGGTTAACTCACCAGCGGAATGCAGCCTGGTCCAGGGAAGATGTCCTAAGAGCTCGACAGTTTGAGCTGGGACAAGAAATGGCCAATGCGGAAGAATATAATGATAATCTGCATGAAGAGGTTCATCTTCTGAACAATCAGCTCCACCCTTATGTCCCACCTGGAGCCGCAGAAATGGATCTAGAAGGGTACGAGGAAGGAGAAGAAGAAGTGGAGCCTGAAGAAGAAGTAGAACCTGAGGAAGGAGATGATCTTGCGTCTGACCTCGATAGTGATCATGATGAGGATTAGATCGCTTAGCACTTAGTGGAAGGACTAATGTATCACCTTTATTTATGTAATAGACCTGTAGTTTGAAATTGGCATTAGTAACCAGACTATCATGTAATGTCAATCGCATGTTTGGATGAACGTCAATGCAATTCCAGTTCTTTGTCGGTAATCACGCTTTAAATTTGCATGCGTTATGAGCACGATAAGTGGTCAAATTGGTGATGTCATGTTGCGAGAAAGAATTATTATGCCTCTGTTTTTATTGTGATTTTGAGAATTTCTCCAGTGATTTCAGTTTGGCATGATTATGATTCATCTGCAATCTCGTGACATCAACCAATAATCGCTTATTGTTGCAACTTCGCAGATGACGCGCACCCGTGCTGGAGCTGGTAGCAGTCACGATGGCAATGGTGATGACTTACCACCGCCGCCGCCGCCGTCTGCTCAGGAGTTCTTTGCTCAGTTCTTGGGGAGCCAAAGGACAATGGAAGAAGCTTTGCGCCTTATCGCGCAAAACACCGCTCGTGGCCACCCACAGCAACCAGGGGCCGAGCCTAATCAGCACAGTTCATTCAAGGAGTTTCTGGACACGAAGCCACCGATCTTCAAGGTGGCTGAGGAACCACTGAGCCGATGAGTGGCTGAATACCATCGAGCAGAAATTTTGTCTGCTAAGGGTCACAGAGCACCTGAAAGCAGAATATGCTTCTCATCAATTGCAACGACCAGCAGGAATCTGGTGGACGCACTTCCTGTCGTCTCTACCTGCTAATGCGAGAGTGACCTGGGATCAATTCAAAGGCGGCTTTTAGGGACATCATATTCCCCGGGCCTGATCGCATGAAAGCGGCCAGAAATTTATGAGGCTCACTCAGGGAACAAAGTCACTCACGAATATATACGCATTCAACAACTTGTCAAGATATGCTCCAAGTTTCGTGGATACCGAAGAGAAAAAAGATTGAGAGTTTCAAGCGAGGGTTGGTACCAAATTAATGAAGACCATGGCCAATTCTTGATGTACCACGACAACGAGTTTATTAGTGACGCTTGACCCAAGAAAACCACAACAACATGCATGCAGCGATAAGCTAAAGGCGCAAGAGGACATATGAGGCGGGTGCCTCCGGATCCTTCAATCAAAAGCTCCTATCACAGCTAGGCCACAATTCCGTCCCACCGCACCCAAGTTTAGGCCTCCACCACCGCTTCGAAATAACAGGCCACGAAAACCATTCCGTAAATGCGTTCTATTGCCTTACCAAAAGGAAATGGCAATCGGGACAGCTCACGGGATTCAAGTAATCAACCATGTTTCAATCGCAACCAACTGGGTCATTGGTCCAAAGAATGCCCCCACCCTAAGAGGAATGGCAACCCCACGAGAACAATCGGAGGCGAGGTGAATGCGAGGGCACGTCGAGGGACAAGTGCATTATACATTTGTGGAGGAAGTGCCCATGGGAGAAGTTGTCACGGTGGTATGTTTCTTGTCAACAAGCATCCCATTGTTGTTTTATTTGATTCGAGAGCTTCTCATTCATTTATGAGTCAAGCATTTGCATTTAGACATGATCAAGAAATTATAGAAGTAAGTAAAGGGGTTTTAACATAAGTTCAAATAGGGGAATCACACTACCAAAAGATAGTCAAAATGTACTCATCTTGATACAAGGGAGGAGTACACAACAGATTTGATAATATTGCCGGATTGTCGATAAGTGTAATCTTAGGCATGAATTGGATGAAGGATCATGGTGTTCTTATTGACACTAGCACCGTACCATTATGTTGAGAGAACCCACGGGAGGGAATGCTTTTCTAGTCCCACTCTCCATGGTTCGAACCCCAACATTTAGCTTTGTGCTATCAAACCACCACAATATGTGATATCCCATTGGTTGGTGAGTTTCGGATGTATTTCCGGAGGAATTACCGGGTCTACCACCGGATAGGGGCGTGGAATTTAAGATTGAATTAGTGCCGTGCACCGCACCCATATCCGAAAGGCCTATAGAATGCCACCCAATGAGTTAAGCGGAACTTAAGGTCCAATTGCAAGATCTATTGGACAAGGGTCTTATCCAACCTAGCTCATCTCCGTGGGGATGCCCAGCATTGTTTGTGAAAAAGAAGGATAAGTCACTGAGAATGTGTGTAGATTACAGACCACTCAATGCTGTGACCATCAAAAACAAATATCCATTGCCCCACATCGACATATTGTTCGATCAGTTAGCGAAGGCAAAGGTATTCTCCAAAATTGATTTGAGATCAGGTTATCATCAGATAAAGATTAGACCGGAGGATATACCTAAAACTGCTTTCTCTACTAGGTACGGCTTATATGAGTATTTGGTTATGTCTTTCGGACTAACAAATGCTCCAGCCTATTTCATGTACCTGATGAACTCGGTATTCATGCCCGAACTTGACAAGTTCGTGGTAGTGTTTATTGATGATATATTGATTTATTCAGAAAATGAGACCGATCATGAAGAGCATCTAAGGATTGTCCTATCCAGACTGAGGGAGCATAAGTTATATGCCAAGTTTAGCAAATGTGAATTTTGGATGAGCAAAGTACCTTTCTTAGGTCACATTTTATCACGAGATGGAATCTCAATAGACCCATCCAAAGTACAAGAGGTCATGGATTGGAAAGCCCCAACTTCGGTTCATGAAGTTCGGAGTTTTCTAGGGTTAGCAGGGTACTATCGTCGGTTTATTCCAGATTTCTCAAAGATAGCTAAGCCTATGACCAGGCTACTTCAGAAAAAAGAGAAGTGCAAATGGACACAAGAATGTGAAACAGCTTTTCACACCCTCGAACTTTGTTGACTACCGCTTTGTGCTAGCACAACCCGAGACATTGAAAAGCCTTTTGATGTATTTTGTGATGCATCGAGGAATAGGTTTGGGATGTGTGCTTATGCAAGAAGGAGAGTAATTGCATATGCCTCCCGGCAATTGAGAAAACATGAAGTCAACTACCCTACACATGATTTGGAACTTGCAAACCGTTGACCATGCACTAAAGATATGGAGACATTACTTGTTGGGCAATGTATATCATATCTATCTTGACCACAAAAGCCTCAAGTATATCTTTACCCAACCAGAGCTGAACATGAGACAACGAAGATGGTTAGAATTGATTAAGGACTATAATTTGGAGGTGCATTACCATCCGGTAAAGCTAATGTAGTAGCCGATGCACTTTCATTCGGAAGTCCCATTGTAACACCGTGGAAGCATTGTTTGGAAGATGGATTCAACTTGTTACATCCTCATTGTACTACACAATATCACAATCAGTTGTTCACTTGAGGGCAAAATCATAGAGCTACAATGAAGCAGATGTAGGAATAAGTCATATCAAGAGAAAATGCAAGAGCAAGAAACCAAACATTTTAGATTGGACGAAAAGAGGTGTATTATGGTTTGAGGACCGACTAGTGGTACCAAAAGACCGTGAGCTAAGAAATCAAATCTTAGATGAAGCTCACTCATCCAAATTGTCTATCCATCCGGTAGTAGTAAGATGTATCAAGATTTGAAAACCCGTTTTGGTGGACTAAGATGAAGAAAGAGATCGCACCTATGTTGCTAGGTGTGATAAGCTGCAGAGAGAGTGAAAGCCGTTCATATGAAAACCCGGCTGGATTACTTCAGCCATTGCCTATTCCAGGATGGAAATGGGAAGAAATCAGCATGGACTTTATCACAGGCCTTCCAACGACGCCACAAGGTCACGATTCAATCTGGGTCATTGTTGATCGTCTTACCAAGTCAGCACACTTTATACCCGTGAACACGCGGTATATAGTTGGGAAATACGCTGAGATATATGTTGCCCAGATCGTGAGATTGCATGGAGTACCGGGACCATAATCTCGAGATAGAGGACCACAGATTCATAGCTCGTTTAAGGGAGCACTTACACCAAGCTTTGGGAACCAAGCTAATCGGAAGTTCAACTTATCATCCATAAACTTCGGAGGACAGACGGCGAGTGAACCAAATCCTAGAAGATTTACTTAGAGCTTGTGTTATATCTTCAAAAGGTTCATGGGAGAAATGGTTACCTTTAGCTGAATTCTCCTATAACAACAAAGTTATCAGCGAGTATCAAAATGGCTCCATTTGAAGCCTTGTATGGCGAAAAGTGTAGAACTCCCTTGAACTGGATTGAGCCCTGAAAGGAGATACTTTGGTATTGATTTTGTAAATGAAGCCAAGAGCAAGTACGTATCATCCAACAACACATGAAGGCACTCAATCAAGACAGAAAAGTTATGCCGACGTAAGAAGAAGACCACTAACTTTTGAAGTGGGTGACTATGTATACTTGAGAGTATCACCCATGAAAGGCGTGAAAAGATTTGGGATGAAAAAGAAGCTTTCACCAAGATATGTAGGGCCATACAAAATTTTGGAGCGAAAAGGAAGGTTGCATATAAGTTACAACTTCCACCGAGAGATGAGTGCAATCTTTGATGTGTTCCATGTTTCTCAACTAAAGAAATGTCTTGAGTACCGGAAGAAGCTATTGCACCCGCCAACGTGCGACTTCAATCGGATTTGACCTATGAAGAAAAGCCAATTCGAGTATTAGAAGAGATGGAGAGAGTGACAAGGAGTAAGATTATTAAGTTCTATAAGGTGGTGTGGAACAATCATAGTGAACAAGATGCTACGTGGGAAAGAGAGGATTATCTGCAAGAAGTTTATCCCGCCTTTTTCTAAGAATGGTAGGTCTTGCAAATCTCGGGACGAGATTTTTATAAGGGGGAGGGGCTGTGACACCTCGGGTGTTAGCCTCACATAACTTGACTCGCATAACATGAGCATGAGCATCAAGCATTCATAAATCATCACTTACAATTGAAACATTTGATCGAAACATATGAAACATTGCTTGTTATCTCGTGTTTCTTGGAACATATGCATATGATCATGTGCAAATGAATGCAAGTGGGTAATGTTGGTCACTAAAACACTTTAGCTACACTTAGGTTAACAAAATAAACCTTGTTCATGAAGGTCACCTTTCATGATCAAGCACTTAAGTAATATCACATGTGTTGACCTGGATAGCTATATGAGTGACTACTACATGAAATGCTTAAATGACCTTGCAAATTGTTTAAACATGCTTAGGATATCATTAGGAACAACTTTGGTATTTAGTGCTAAGGCTAGTTTGGTCATTTAGCCATGGTTTGTGTATGTATCATGATTTCAAAGTGACATGTTTGACTAAAGTTGAACTAGGTGTTAGGGACCTTGCATGGAGAAGTTCACTAAAGCAAAGTTGTAGTGTTTGACATAAGGAACAACTTTTATTTTTGGGTCATGGACTGATTTAGCTTCTAACCTGCTTGAATGGGTCCCACAAAAACCCAGCAAAATCTTGATTTCAACACTTAAGCAATTTTTCTAAGTCTAGGTTCATCGACCATTGACAGAGCTCACTTTGGGGATGTTTTTTCTCGAGTTTGATTTGCGAATTAGCACGAGATCATTAAACAACATTTGTAGCTGGTACTTAGGTCTCACGAAATTTATTCAGGAGGTTTGTACTAAGGAGCCATGGATTTGCAGATAAATCAACGAGAAAACACGATTGTATGAGCGTCCGGCGTCCGTTCGCGTCTAAATAAAGCAATCGCAACGTTCGTTGGCCGACCGCCGTCGAGCCCTTTGGCACGCCAGCGTGGCGCGCGAGCGGCCAACGCAGCGTCGCCGCCGGCCGTCTGTCATGCGCGCGAGCCATATGACGCGCCGAAGCGCGCGCCTTCATCACGCCAAACGCCGCGCACTTTCAGGAAACACCCATTTGCTTCGCCTCGGTCCCTTCGCCGCCGTCTCGCGGCGCCAAGCAGATTTCCGTAGCTCCGCCATCACCATAGCTGCGCGACAGCCGCTTCGCGCCACTCCAAAGCACCACCGCCATAGCTCCACCGTCTCCCCAAGCACCCGTAGCTTCTTCCCGTGCCCGCCATTCGCGTTCGGTAAGCGTCGGCGCCGTGCAAAAGGCTCACCGGAGCTTCACCGCCGTGTCGCGTCGTCGTAGCCACGCCGTTGTAGTCTACCATTCCACGTGATAGGCGATCTTGCTGGGTTCATTTGTAGTCCACCGGTGCTCGTCCGAGCTCTAGGTCAAGCCATCGTAGCCCCCACCGACCGTACGCTTGACGTCCCGCCTCGCCGAAAGCCGCCATGAGTCGCCGCAATCCGTCGTCATTGGGTGTCGACGATAGGGCCGACCAAGTATACCAATCGGCGTGCTAGGTCGAGTAGAAGGTCTAGTGATGATGTCACCGCCGCCGAACTTGCCGCCGCCGAGTTTTGGCTGGCGTCCGTCGAGCAGCGCCATTGTACTCTGTTTTGTCTCGGCCCTGACCGATGGGTCCGCGTGTCGTCGGCGACTCAAAGATTTCAAATCCAGTTCAGTTTGAATGCAGATTCACATGTGTTTTGTTATTTTTGTATCTTTAGTTTGCTAGCTCCTAAAAATTGTGAAATAAATATGATTGTGTTGCTTAGGAAGTATAGTATTTAATAAAAATATGTTCTTGGTTTCAACAGTAGAAATTTCTGGAGATTTAAATCAGGATTTGAAATGTGCTTTTGAATGTATTTAAATTTGTTTATTTTATATCTAGAGTTCCTGTGCTCCAAAAATTATAAAATTTTTGTGGTAGGCTATTCTTGTCATATATGAACTCTAGTAAAAATTTGAGGACCAGTGCATGTGTATAATTATAGTTATAGATTTTTCCTTTATGGCTAGTCCGTCCTTGCATGATTTTTTATAAATTAATTATGAGTCCAAAATTCATGAAATTTGTTGGAGGTAATCCTAGTACCTTATGGATGTTAAAAAAAATAAGAAATCTGTTGCTTGACACTTTTCAATAGGATTTTCCATTTATGCTATTTCAAGCCTTGCTTCCTTATTATTTTTGTATAGAATGTTCTACTTAGTAAAATGACATGAAATTTTTATAGTAGTCCTTTGATAGCATTAGTAAGACTCTGTAAATTTTTGAGAATTTATTAAGCACATCTGATATATATTTATTATTTAACCTAGATATCTAAATAAAATAATAAAGGCAATTTAATAAATAGTTTGGGCTTCACCATTATATTATCTAAAATGTCTTTGGTATGCCTATACTGTTGGTAGATTTTAAGTTGTCAAATTTGGAATGATTACATGAAGTAGAGGTGTTATTACTTTATATTGCATGTTAAATAGTTTCCGGACTAATTCTAGAGTGTGATGAGTTGCATGTTGAAACTGATGTGTACTGTAAAAATGGTTAATAACAAAGTGGTAGAGAATTTGATAAGCTTTCCAGAAAGTCCTGGATCACTGTTTTTGGATTTGTAGAACTCCAGTTATGAGTGAAACAAGTAGCTACTGTTTGTGGCATAATCGATGCATTGTAGAAGTAGTTAAGTAATAATCGAGAAGAGATATGCACCTACTCAAACAACGTGATGCACTTGTTAACATATATGCATTCGTAATACTTATACCATACTCATGCATCTAGGATCGAGGAAGAGATCACGTTGCTTTGGAATTGAAGAAGCAGAGGAAGGGAACCCGCAGGAGGATCCGCAAGCCGCAGACTCAAGGCGTGGGCGAGAACCTCAAGAGCTTCCGAGTGCCCCGATCATCGCCCTACTTCCTTTCTCGTGAGGCAAGCCCCGAGCATTATAAGTCTCCCCAGTAATTTACAAATGTTTACTTACGTATTTATGATTGATGCATTAGGTTATAAGAGTTGAATGAAACCCCTTGATGCATGTACATTCCTTGTCCAAATATTACACACAGAATCGGTATAGGTCCGAGGATCGAATATATATGCTTAGCCATGCTTAGACCGGTAGAAGTCGGGTGATGTCCTGTCACCTACGAGATATAGGTGGATACCGAAGCACGGTTGGCTATATCTCGCTATCGTGGAATGAACCATGTGGTAAAAAGTAAATCGAGACCGAGATGGGAAGTAGATAGAGAAGCAACAAGACATGGAGGTCTTGGGTGTGGATTTATCCCGTCTATGTCGATTAAGGACCGTCTCCGTTGTTGGTGCTTCGACAAGATTGAACGCATGCCTCTCACTTAGCTGGCGGATAACTCGTTCCGACCGTGAAGCCGAGTAATTCAACTCGGGCCGAGAATGAATCGTTACACAGTGCGCTCCTTCCGGGAACGATCGATCGAGCCCAAGGCAGGCTTGGCATTGAGCATCCCGGCATCCGGTGTTCCAGAATGTGCGTGCGCGACGGACCCGCGAAATGTATTACCGAGTTGTATCAAAGGTGACCTAAGGCTATCGTGGTCGGTAGACTGGGGTTTGTGCTAGGAATAAATTCCCAAATGGTTGAAATCGATTCAATCACCGTCTCTCCCGGATAGTGAGAAACTTGGCTAGTCCCAACATCGTAGTAACGTGTGTTATGGAACATGATGGTTCGGACGAAAATGGAATTACAATACCGCTATGGTTACTATTGTATGCTTCTAAAGGATGTACCACATGTTTGGCACGGATAGTTGCTAACCTAGAAATGAATAGTTATAATTAACTTGGTAAAGAATTAGTAATCGCATACCATGATTTAATTGCTTTTACGCAAAAATGTTGTCAAGTTACGTCCACTTATACAGCCTTGCATAATCCTTGGAGTCATTTTATTTTCTGGTTCATGACGGGTAAGTCTAGCTGAGTACCTTCTCGTACTCAGGGTTTATTTTCCCAATGTTGCAGATGGCACTGTGTATCATGGTTATTGCAAGAGTTGCTTCTATCCCGCTGTGGATGAGGAGTAAGCCTTGGGCAGGCTTCTTTAGTAATTCCTATCCTTGCTTTTGTGGACCGTGATCTAGCTTGGCACATCAGATCAAACTATGTTGGAAACTTTATCTTGAACTTGTTTGCTTCCGCTTTATTTATCAAACTCGGTTTGTAATAACTTTTATTCGTACTCTGATTATGAAAAGTATCTGTGAACTTTATGTAATATGTGGCATGTATGTTGAATCCTATACGATCTTGGTTGTTGTAAATCGTTTATCGAGACCCGTCGTGGTACTCGACGGACTACCGGGTTTATATGGGTTCAAGTATGACAGTGCGACCGCTTGCGGATTGCCATTGTACTTGTATTCTTATAAATTGGTCGGTTCTGCGACAATGCTAGTCACAAGAACTTTAGGAACCCAAATGAAAGTACTATGATAAACATTTTGACCATTGCCAACAAACTTGGCAAACACTTCCCCTTGCTGTTGTGCTGCAAAACAAAGTTAGAATTCAAACATTGTTGAGGTGTTTTTGCCTTTGGTTGATAAGCATATCTATTTGGAGTGACCCAGATAGATTTCTTTGGTTTCTGAACAACCTGCTCAGGATGAGACACCTTCTTCTTGGGCTTGACATGAGCAGAGGAGGAGGAGGTGGTCTTCCCTTTTCTATGGGGGGGCGGCATTGCCGCCCTTCACAATGGCACTATCGCCCGTAGGCTGCGGTGCTGCTCTGGGCTAGCCTTATGCCACCATCTGTGCAGACCTATCTATACCTTCCTGCCATTTGCTCACGAACTGAACACACTCATATCCATTGATTACCTTTCTCCCATTGGTTTTACCTCCATGAGTGTGCCCAAGCCCATCTTTGATGCGTGGATTTCTTCCACCTTTGTATTGTGGTCTCTTTGGTTTTTTCAACATTGCCACCAGCAGGTTTCTTGCCTTCCATGCATCTTTTTCCTAACATAGCATTGAGCCTAGCAATCTCCTTTTTCATAACCTCTAAGTTTGCAAGGTTAGTGGAATAAACATTTAAGTCAAGATTATAGCATTTTCCACATCCTTGGCTAGTGGAGGGAATAAAAGTGTCATTTGTGTTAGAGGGAAGTAGGGTGCTCTCGCATAGAAGATTATATTGCTTCTCAAGTTTGTTGTGCTTTTCAACTAAGACACAATACTTGTCATTGAGTGCAATATTTATCTTCTTTGTGAGAGCATGTTCTCTTTGCTCTTCGGCCAAGGCCTTGTTCAAAGAGTCCATCTCACTTCTCTCTAAACTCAAGAGCTTCCTTGCAGCCAATATACATCTTTTTGGTTTTCTCAAGATATTCATCTCTATCGGCTAGCTCGGCTTTGACACTTTCTAATTCCTCCATTAGATTTATGATGAAGAGCTTGGTCTTAGGATCCAACTTTTTAGTCAATTTAGCATATTTCTCAACATCACTAGTATCATCATCACTAGAATCACTAAGTTCACTACTAGAGATGTCACTAGGAGGTGGAGATTTGGCTCTTCGTTTTACCTTCTCACCCTTTGCCATAAGACAAATGTGAGTGGAGCGATGGTCATCATCATCGGACATGTTGTTGAAGAGCCTTGGTATAGAGGATGGCTTTTGAATGGCTACGGTTGCAACCTTCACATCCTCTTCACTTGACTCCTTAGTTGAGTCCCACTCATGTCCAATATGTGCCTCTCCCATTTGCTTGTATCTCTTTTTGTGTTCATGCTTGCCTTCATTGTTGTCCCTCTTGTATTTGTTTTCTTTCTTGTCATAGGGACATTTGGCAATGAAGTGTTTCGTGATGCCACAATTGTAGCAAGTCCTCTTCTTCTTGTTTGGGAACCTTCTTTGCACTATTTTATACCCATTCTTTTTCAGCCCCTTGTGATAGCTCTTCATGAACAAAGCCATGTCATCAATCTTCATGTAATTAGCTCCATCATCTTCATCTTCACTTGAGGATGAACTTGGATCATCATTTTGTGGAGTTGACTTGATTTTCTTGGGTTGACTTATTGATGCTTGCTTGTTGCCCTTTGCCTTGTTGGAGGTGCCTTGATTGCTTGATTTATTGGCCTTGAGAGCTACTTCCTTGATTTTCATGCCTTCTAACTTGGCTTGCAACTCACCAAGTCTTCTCCTCTCATTTGCTTCTTCTCTTTGCATGTCAAATGTCAACAATCTTCCAAGCACATCATTTGGTGTGAAGTGCTCAAACTTCTTATCTCTAATCAAGGTGACTACGGTCTCATTTCTTGGTGAGTAGGCTTCCAACATAACCTTCACCACTTTGTGATCATCAAGCTCATCACATCCATAGCCTCTAATCTTGCCCACCAAGGTCATCAATCTATCAAACATCTCTTGTGGCCCCTCTCTATCAACAATCATGAACCTATTGAGCTTAGTCATCAACAAATCAATCTTTGCTTTCCTTACTTTATCAACACCTTCATGTGCTAGATGCAAAGTATCCCAAATCTGTTTTGCAACATTGACATTCATCACTCGGTTGTACTCATTTTCATCCAAGGCACTAAGAAGAATACTTGTGGCTTGGCCATTGAGATGGACAACAGCTAGCTCTTCATTTGTTGGTGTTTCAGGATCTTCCGGTGGCTATAATCCATTCACCACGATCTCCCAAAGACTGGGGTGGAGACCTACAAGATAGGCACTCATCAAGTGCTTCCACTTGGCAAAGTTTGTCCCATCAAAATGAGGCAACTTGTCCGCGGGTACATTGATGAATGACCTTTTGTTATGGTTAGACAAATAAGAATAATTGGAGGATATAGCGGCATATTTGTTCTTGTTGTTGTTGCTGCCCTTGTCCTTGCTATCCTCCTTCTTGTCATTGCTCTTCACCTTCTTGCTATCTTTTGAAGCATGGTATGACACATCATCATCTCCATCATCCGAGCTACTAGATAGCTCACTAGATGATGCATCATACTCATTCTTCTCTTGCTCTTGAGCTCTTGATGCCCTTCTCTTGGCTCTTGCTTCTCTTGTGATTCTTCTAGCTTCTTTTCTCTTCTTCTTGTTCTTGAGTCGCTGCTCTTCCTTCTTCTTTTGTCTTGCTTCTCTTGTTGCGATCTTGGCGGCTTTTCTTTCTTTTCTTGCCTTTCTTCTTTTGGCATCGGTGGTCTTGGCTTCTTTGATGGTGGTGTCACTTGATGTCGACATGGACAGCTCGTTCTGCTGCTGCCGATATCCTTGACGTGCACACCACTTGCGTCCGCATCGCGAACGGTCCTCAAACCTCCTCCTTCTTCCATACTTCACGCGGGTGAAGCGTATACGAAGCAACCTTGCTCTAATACCACTTGTAGGATCTACAGGAAGATAAAGGAGGCCTAGAGGGGGTGAATAGGCCTGTAAAAAATCAACTCAAAACTCTGTTAGAACAGAGGGCAGCACTGCCGGCCTTATAGGGCGGCACTGCCGCTCTACGAAAATAAATCTAATACAATAGAGATTTTACAGAGATGAACATGACCCCACTAGCTGCATAATCCTGCAATAGAAATACAAGATCTAGTTCAAAGACTAAATACCACAGAAACTCCACACAAAAGTGGATCAAGCAACTAAACCCTAACAATAGCTAGCACTGAGCTAAACCAGCAAGTAAACAAGATGAAGCACGTGAGACACAAGATTTATCCCATGATTCAGCTCACCACAAAGGTTTGCCTAAGTCCACATTGTTGAGGAAGCCACAAAAGGCTTGAGCTTGCCACAAAGGCTTGCCTTACCCTCGTTCTCAAATCAAGAGAGTGAACTCTTGAAGTGAGGGGTGATTTCTTAGCTTTTGAATGAGGTTACAAACCTCCCAAGGCTACCACACGAGTTGGCAAGCACAAGGGCGACGCCTAGCCAGCTAGGAGCAAGCTCCAAGAGTAACAAACCCTAGAACCGCCGACCAAACATGAACCAAATGCTCTTAGACTTTGGGAATCAGGGGATCTGCTCTCCAATCGAGTTTTGCTACCTTTTTTCTCAAGTTTTGATGGTTGGAATCAAGGATTTGCTTGAGGGATGGAGGAGCAACAATGGAGGAGAGAAGGTGAGCTTTGGTTCTGTTCTGTTTCGAGCAGAATGTCTGAGTGAAGAAGATGACCGTTGTGGACCGGGCCTGAAGGGTATAAATACCCCTTGGGTCCAACGGTCGGTTAAGGGCGGCACTGCCGCCCTAGCCAAAATAGGTAATATGATATGAAATTTGGCTGGCTGTTTTGACTAAGTGAGAGGATGTAAATCTGTGAATTTGAGCATCTGGTTCAACAGTTGACCAACTGTCCTAAAATCCCTCTTAATAGTACGGCTTTCCCTAAACTCAATTTCAAAACTTAAAAGAATTTAAACTTCCTTTGAGCTAGGTCTAGCCACCTTTTGTAATTAGGACACCTGTAACCGGTACATCATCCTCATTTTTCGATTCCCTACTTGTCATCTCGACAAACCTCATTAGTCCTCTAATTTGGTGGTCATCAATACCAAAACCCACAATAGGGCTTGATTGCACTTATAGTTTTGAACCCTACGGGCCTCGGGCTGGCACGGCCTGGTGATTTGGCCGTGCCTAGCAGGCTGGCACGCCATGGATTTAGGCCCATAGGCCCGTGCTTGGGCGGATGGCAAGGCACGAGGCTCGCAGCGGCATGACACGGGAGGCACGGCGTGCCGTGCCGGCCCGACATCCTCCAGGCCATGCCTGGCCCATGCCCGGGCCGTGCTGAGCCGGCCCGGCCCGATGGCCAAGTATAGACAGGGCCGATGCGGCCAGCGAGGCCGGGCCATGTCCGTGTTCAACCTGCAATGGGAACACCGAGATCCTATAGCCATTCTTGTGCCAGTGTTGACGTGGGCATTCTGTGCAATGGTGAACGCGCAGGGCTGCACCGCTACGCTACGCTGGGGGTCGCGACATGCACGAACCATGGGTTCTTCGAGGCAGTGGTGGACCCAGGCTAAAAATGGAGGTAGGAAGAAATTAAACTACAAAACTTTGGCTAAAAACCATAATATGCATATCATGAACAAAAGTTGTAGAACAGCAGACAAGGATCAAAATATTACCTTTTAAGATAGAAGTCAACAATAATAAATGTTTCAATTGAAAATTATAGTACAAAGCCTATCAATTTAAAACAGGGCATGGTGAAGAATGTAAAAGAGACATTTGGACATATTATTCCTAAAACACCAAGAACATCGAGGTGAGGTGCAGATGCTACCAGAGAAGCATCTTAGCCTTAGTTTCTGCCAGTGTGCAACGCCTGGGCACAGAAAATCTACTTCCACACAAACGGCCATTTCAGAGTTTGGTGATCCCTTAATACAAGAGCACTTGACAATGAACGTAATTACGTTACTATACTCGACTAACAGCAACACGCGGTCATTAGTAACCTCCTGTTCTCCGCTTGGGATATAAGAAGAAAAAAAATCTATTGATGTCGTGTCTTGGAAGCAGCCATGCTTCGCAGTTCTTACATGAGTCACACAGAGGCAAGATCCACTAGGCTATAGGAGCAGCCGATGTGCACAGCGCACGTACCTATGGTTTGCACGATTGATCTCGTCATCGATGTGGGCTGCGTAGACGAAGCTGACGATCGAGGAGGCTGCTCTTGCCGCGCGCCGGGCGTAGCCACGCAGGGCCACCAGCCAGGAGAGGTGGAGCGCGGAGGGTGAGACCAGGAGGTTGTGAGGGGAAGCCATCGCCGCCACTACTATAGAATGTTACTGTAGGGGCGGCTCTAGAGCCTCTGTAGGGGCGGTTGTGCCAGCCGCCCTTCCCAGGGTGTTCCTACAGAGGGTGCCTCTGTAGGGGCGGTTTCCTGACTGCCCCTGCAGTGCCCTCTGTAGGGGCGGCTGGTGTTTTCAGCCGCCCTCAGCCTCTCTCTCAGGGTGGTGGTAATATTAGCCACCCCAGTAGTGGACTGTGAAGGGCGGTCAGATCACCACGGCCGCCCTAGTAGTGTTTGTAAGGGCGGTTCAATCAAGAACCGCCCCTACAGTGAATTTTCTAGCAAAAAAAATAAATAATTCAAATTCAAATCTGACCATATATATATAATTCAAATTCGAATCTGACCGCCACAAATATACATATATACATCCACAAACACAAGACCATTATATAGAACATCATCACAAGTCATAATTCACAAAAGTCCATCATGCAAAACAAAGTCCAAATCATTCCAAAGTCTGATCCAAACCATACCACAAGTCCATATTGTCATCAACGACCTAGGGCTACCCTATCAGTCTCTCGAAGGTGTTGGTATAGAGGATTACTACCTAAGTCGGAAAGAAGATGATGGTAAGTGCCTTTATGGTACACAATCTAGTCCATTATAAAATTACAAAGGTCACCGACCATCTCTAAGAGCTCGTCATCCTTGTATGGGTTCCTTCTCATGTCTTTATCTTTCTCTAACTACAAGAGAACAAGTTTAGGTTTACTATATCACAACATATGCGAACTTTTCATACTACGAGCGAAGAGGTTCAAACTTACCAGATTGGGGTTTCTGTTGTAGCCACCGATGGTACTCATCATAATACATGTGTAGTATCCACAATGTAGACTCCCAAGCTTCTGCTTGGGGCACTATGTGTTTTGCATATGGAGATGTTAAGTAATGCTATTGACAGACACGTAATATATGAAGTACCAAAGTAAATTACACTTACCTCACATAGAGTTTTGACATACAACTTTTCCTTCCTATTTGGATGATGCCTCCCCTTATGTTCCTGGACATAGTGCCTAAATGCCCTGTTCTAATGATTTTAGCAAATGCAACTTGTTAGTATCCCACATTGAACCTTACAAGTATGTATACAAACATAGTAGCTAAAATGAGGATTGTCAATATGTATACGTCTTGACAATCGCTATGAAGTCTTTGTATGTCTCGACTGGGAAATCCGCTGAATCAAAGACCCATGCCATACTATGTGAGAGACAGACGCCTATGCAAATCCAATGATCGTTGCATGAATTTAGTCATAGAAGGAACACATAAGCTCTTTTGCATCGAACAAAGTATATTGAACAAAGTTAAGTATACAATCGAACTTACTTGAAGTGGTATGGTATCCATATATTATCGTGTTGTTGGAGATTTTTAAAACATAGGGCAATGTATGCCGCAACCTTGAGGGACTCTTCCAATATTTTCTTGTTCCTGATGTCCTCTTTCTCCTTAAGTGTCTTTCCAGCTCCTAGTTCTTTGCAATCTAGTTTCCACTCTTTAGGGTAATTAAAATTTGTTGATGCTATAGGTGAAGGGTCTATATACCCATGTTTCAGAGCTAGCCTCTTTTTCACAAAGTCCGCTTGCATTCTACAAATCACGGCGCGGGTTAGTTACAACAAAATCAAAAGATTACATTGATATCATATCGAGAGGGCAAGGACTTATAGGCACCAAATGCGAATTAGATTCATTTCCATTCGTCCGAGGTGGAAGCATGCCTGTATATCCTTAAACTCAACGGCAATTTGCCCACCTGGGGCTCCAAATGTGCCGGCAGGGATCCATGCTTGTAAGATTTCTAGTTCTGTTATCTGAGCACGCAAGTACCAATCATGGAACTTTCTCATTCCACGTGGCAAACACTGTATGACTCGGTTTGGTATGAAGTTCTTGCCTTTTTCATATTTATCCGGGCAATCATTTGACCATTTGAGGTTATCAACAGCTGGATACTTGTTAAATCCTTTGTGCAGTTTGCTAGTGGTGCCCTCCTCAGAAGCTGGTGCTCTGAATTCTTTTACTTGGTTCTTAGCCTTGAACTGGTCATGGGCCATCCACTTGTGCACCGACGAGACGTCATTAATGCCCACATACGATGGCCTTATCTTGATTGGGATTTTGTTTCGAGCTTCCCATTCGGGCATGTCCTTGTCAACTTGTGCATCACCTGCTCCAGGGGCCACTTGTTCTTCACGTATTGGCTGTTCACAAGGCAATTGTTGTTCATGAGACACTTGTTGTTCATGTATCGGCTGCGCTTGTTGAGAAGGATGTTGCATCTCATCATGCCTTTGCTCGGTACGAGCTGGAGAAGGACGTGGCATATCATCATGCCCATGCTTGATATGAGGTGGAGAAGGATGTGGCATGTCATCATGCCCTTGCTCGGTATGAGGTGGAGAAGTCTCTAGCGTGTGGTGGTCATGGTCATGGGCCGGTGAGTATACCTCCCCTTCCTCGACGGGTCGCTCTAGAGGATGAACTTCAGTCGGAGTTGGCGAAGACTCGGTCAATACAATGTCCCGTCAGTGCCAGAGGATGAACTGGTTCATGACGTCTCCGAGTAACACGAGCCCCTCGGGAGTAGGGTGTTCTATCTTCCAAGTCATGAACTCGGGCTTCATGGTATGCACCTCGACCCGAGTGTAGTCCTGCGAGATGTCCCTATTGTGCCATGTGCTGCTCGGAGGATGTGCCACACTCGTTGCCACCTCAATGATCATGTTTTGCCTACCCATCGGAACCACTAATTTACAACTGGTTGGCGCCCGTATGCGATTGACGGGAGTTCCGGTTGCATTAGAACCTTGACTGCTGGGAACATCCGGAGGGCTGCCAACTACCGCCAGTTGTCCGGGCGGCCCCATTGGTGTCTGTGACTCCATCATAGACAGTCCTTTCTCCACCATCTTTTCAACTAGAGCCTTCACTTGGCGCTCAAGATTAGACTCTCGGTCTCTGCCATGTTTCTTGTACATGTGCCTCTCCTCTATGAATCCGTGCTTCCAGGACATTCTCTTCCCTAGCCCCGGTGTGTCCTGTGTGCTCAGGGTTTCCCAAGGCAACGGTAAGCTCATCCCTCTCTCTAGAAGGGATTGAATGCGCCCTTCTCCTTGTCTTTAGCAAGTTTCAATATCTTTGATACTACCTCTCCGGTCTCCGTCTTAGCAAACTTGAGGCTACTACCGGATGAATCGACACTCCTTTGCGTATATCCACTATTTGAGGCATGGCTTCAACTTCGGCACTTCCGTATTCTTGGTAGCTTCGGCCTCTGCGTCCATCTTCCTAAAGACCTCTTGCTTGCCAGCGTAGCCACCGGGGCCTAGACGAGGGTAGTGTTGGTTCTTCTTCGCTTGCTCGCTGTTACGGGCACTAAGGGCCAATGATGCCTCTGAAGTCTTCTCAGCCATGAGCTCCTCCCATTGACTAGGAGTTATGTTGCCATACTCGTGGAAAGGAGTTAACTTCTGTTGGATAAAGTTCTTGTTCAGATCCGACCACCAACGTCGGAAGCTCTGCCCCATTATCTTAAAAGCATTTTGTTGTACCAACTCGTGCGTTCCCTCTGAAAACCTGAAGTTCTGCTTCAGCTTCTCCCATAGGTCTACCTTTTGGCTCATAGGTACAAGATTCCAGCCACGGATGGCTGGGTTCAACTTATCTCTAACTACAAACCCGATGTGATTATGGAATTTCGCCCTGTATGTATATGGCTCAAGGATCTACCCGTCTAGCCCGACCTCCGTTATCACATAGCATGCCTTGTCGTGATATTGGTTTGGCTTTCTAATCCCCCCTCGTTTCCTCTTTGGCTGGGCAGTCTCAGTCGTGGTTGTGTCCTGAGGTTGTGGAGCGGAGGCCTCATTGTGAGTATCTATGGCTCCTTCCTCTGATCTCCTTTGCCCCGCTACGTATTGTCCACCAAGACGAGCCAGAGGCCGACGTCGTCTTTTCATAGGTTGAGTAGGGACGACCTGTGTATCCGACAGGTCAAAAGTGTTAGCAGAGGTAACATAAAGCCATAGCATTAGCCAAATTTACAAGCTACTAAGGCTTTATCCGTACCTCGTTGTTCGGATCAAAATCCTTGTCCAACTCGTTCTCCGTCTGGGTTCTTGTGGGAAAGGATCCTCGGGACTTACATATCCCCCTGATGAGGTGTCGTCATCATCATCCCCTTCTTTGCCATGGGCATCCTCTCCGCCTTCTCTTCCCTGGGTCCCCCCACTGGATCCTCATCATCGACAAGGTCCTCCTGAGTAAGCATCACTTCTAGACCCTTTTCTAACTCATTATCGAACTGCTCCTGAGTAAGCTGGTCATCTAGTTCTTGCTCTCCATGGGATGGCTGCTCATCATTCATGGGGCATCGGGATGCACTCTTTGATGTTCGCGACATTTCGTGCCTTGTTCTAAGAGATGCAAGAAAAAAGTAGTAGAAGTAGTAGTACTAGTGGTAGAAGTAGTAGTACTAGTACAAGTAGTAGTACTAGTACTAGTAGTAGTAGTACTTGGAGCAGTACTAGTAGTAGTAGTACTTGTAGTAGTACTAGTAGTAGTAGCAGCACTTGGTGAAGAGACAGAGATGCTTGTCACAAGGGACCTTAATCTCACCCACTCACAATATATGCCACTGACACATTCCAGCACACACAGTTAAGAATACGCATGTACTATACGTGTACTGCCATGCATGGAATAATAACTACAAACGAGGTGCGCCCACTGTAGCTCTACTGCACGCGTCCATCTTATGATGCGTATATGGATACCTTCAGGAAAGCCAGGCGCAATCATTCTGTAAGCAGTAAGTACGTAGTCACACTATCTAATCTGGGCTCCAGTTGGGACCAAATTAGAGATAACTATATTTACTGGATCGCAGAATAGTTGATGACAACATAGTTACATAAGGAAAATCTATAGAGCAAACCACATCTATATTCAGAACACACACCAGCATCTTGTCAATACATTATAACTTTTTAAACAAAGACCGGTTGAGATCTAACTGAACCCCTGCATGCATCTACTATCCATCCAATGAAAGAGGTGTTTGTGGATTACAGAAACAACAAATTAGATGACAAGTTAACGATAATATTGGGGAGATCTATAGGTCAAATCCACAGGTACAGTCACAACACCAACATTTAAGCTTTAAGTTTTCTGTCATATATCAGGTCAAGTCTATACAGTGTTGCTACAAGAAAACCTCTTCAGGTCTAATTGTAATTGGACCTCTACATCACTTATATCTAATATCCATCCAATTTAGAGGTGTTTGGGTCACAGAAACAGCAAATTAGATGACGAGTACTTTACACGGTCAAAAAATTTCAGGTCAAATTGTAATCGGACCTCTAGATCACTTGTATCTAATATCCATCCAATTTAGAGGTGTTTGGGTCACAGAAATTGCAAATTAGATGACAAGTACCATACTGGGTCAGAAAACAGTTAATGATAACATAGGGAAGATCTATAGGGCAAATCCACATCTAAAGTAATACTGTCAGAACAAACACCAGCATTTAAGCTATTAATTTCCTTTGTCATACATCTGGTCATTGTCACATCAAGACAAAGGTCATTTGAGATCTAACTGTTAACGGAGCATCACTTCATTGGATAAGCATGAGTGTGCTATCTGATAGCATCATTAATTAATTAATTAATAAGCATGAGTGTGCTATCTAATAGCATCATTTACAGCAACTGTAAATTTATATGCAGCCACCTTAATTTCTAATACTGGTAGTATGTCTGATATAATAAAGGAGAGATTAAAGATTATATTTCTTGCTGTGCCCTTAGCTTGCTCCATAGAGATGTTGTGCAAAAGACAAGAACAGATGACCACTTGGCCGGCCGAAACAAATGGTGATCGTCAATTAAGGTGGCAAGAACAGATGACTCCTTTGACAAAAACTTGAGTATGTAGGCTACGAACGAAGAAAAAGGCATAAAAGGCCAGTGATCGTCAATGAACTAATAACAATCCAATAATTAGCACATCCTGTACAATCGGCATCAATGGCGAACATAACATATAACACACATGAAATGGTTCACGATAACAACCAGTCCTTAAAAGAAAAAAGCTGTACTGACGTTGATCTAGTGTGTTTTCATCAACATAAAACACGCGATGTAGATAAGGTTGGTTGGTGTACAAAATCTATGTGTCCAGATCAGATAGTCACTGCTTGCACTTTAATTGATCACAAATAGGTTGCTCCATTATTCAATTATAACTAGTGAAATACTGATGCTGTAACCATAATAGGTTGCCCCATTATTCAAGTATAAAACTGCAGCATCAGTTAAGCTTGAGAATACTGATGGTGATAATCTAAATAGATGCATCACATAATAGTTATTCTGCTAATTCAAGTAACTAGTGGGAATACTGATAGCCTCGGGGACTGCAAGGACAGTTCTGAAACAAGCAGCTTGTATCAAAGGGGCATTTGGCTAACTGATGCTGTAGCAAAATTTAGAAATTATTGCATGGGTATGCACTGAACATTAAGTGATGCTGTTGACACAGAGAAAACTATATAGGTACTCCAACGAATAAAAGATTAGTTTTTCCTTGAATTGGAAACTTCAGCTCAAACATGTAATTAAGAAACTGCCTACAGAAGAAATGGATGAATTTTACCAAATTCCCACTAAAATTCACAAGATCCACTGCAAAGCTTCAATTATGCCAACTTTCCATTTAAAATCCATGCACTGAAACCATAGAGAAAGACAATTATTTAAGGCAGTATCTTAACTTTCGTGCATCCAATAATTCCAGCACAAAACAGTTAATCCTCAAATGATTGTCACAAGAACTCCACTCAAAGGAAAGCCTTAAATTCTCAAGACTCGCAACTAAAGAAGAAAGAAGATTAAACAGGGAAGAGGGAAAGAATTGTGAACTTTCCAAGGAGCAGCAAATCTACAGTAACAGACTACAGAGCATGTTTGTCTGAACTCTAGTTGGATATAAGAAGTTGCAAATTCCCAGAGATAATTATTTTTTTTGTTTGAACAAATTTCTTGAGCTCATGTTATAAGTTAGAAATCTAGAAACCGTCAAAGAGATACGCAAAAAAAGAAAAAAAGGTTGTGCGGTACCCTTAAGGCTAAGACAATTGCTTAGGTGCTATTAGAAAACCAACTTCCTTGGATTTGAAAGGCAGAAATATGCATCAGAAATTGATAAGGAATGATGAACATTGCAAATCACAGCATGTACCTTGATTTTGATTTTTCAAACTTTAGAGAAGATAAGCATACTAATTTCTCTACAGAGACATGGGTTTACCAAATTTCCACTAAAACTCACAAGGGTCACAGCAACTGCTACAATTTGCCAAGTTTTGCTCTAAAACTCATCCATTGGGGTCATAAAGAAAAACAATCCATCAAGCACAAGACCTTAAGCAAGCTTCATGCCCTTACAGAGTCACGCAGCGGCGAGATCCACCGGAGTACAGGAGGAACGGATGCGCACGTACCTATGGTTGGTGCGATGTCGTCGTCGATGTGGACGGCGGAGACGAAGCTGACGAGGAGGCTGCTCTTGCCGACGGCGGAGTCCCCGATGAGAAGGACCTTGAAGGAGCCGTCGTAGCTGCTCGCCGTCGCCGAGGAGCGCTCCCAAACCCTAGCCGCCGTCGCGGCCTGGGGAACGGCGGTTGGGGTCAGGGAGACGGTGGAGGAGGCGGTGGAGGGGTCAGGGAGGGGCAGGCGCCGGCGGTGCAGCGGCGCCGGCGGCGAAATTGGGCAGCCTGACGGTGGAAGTGTCTGATTTCGCCCAAAGTGTATGATTTCGGCGCCGGCAGTACATGTAAATACCTCAGAGCCGCTGTAGGGGCGACTGAGGTTATAAGCCGCCCTACAGTTGAATTTTTTTCAAAATACCTCAGAGCCGCTGTAGGGCGGCTGAAGTTATAGGTCGCCCCTACAGTTGAATTTTTTTTCAAATTTTTAAATCAAAATTAATTATTCACATGCAAATAATAAATAATACAGTACAAAATTTTATAATTATTTTTTATAGATATATTTACATATACAATAACTAAAACAATTACAACAGTTTAAAATTGCAAAATTGAACCTTTAAACATGGGATAAAATTAAATTTTAAAAAATTAAAATCAAAACTACTAAAATAATTTTGAGACACCAAATGATCTCAAATAAAAATTTGATAAACATCAAAGTTGTAGAGGTTATGAAGATCTACAACTTTTTATTTTGGTCATCTTGTCATTTGACAAAATTTGAACCTTTCAAATTTGAAATTTTAAAAAATGACAAGTTCGAACCAAAATTTGAGACACAAAATGATTTTAACATAAAAAGTGATGAATACCAAAGTTGTTCAACTCATTAATATCTACAACTTTCATTTTAGTCATCTTGTCATTTGACAAAATTTGAACCTTTCAAATTTAAAATTTTGAAAAACGACAAGTTCGAACCAAAATTTGAGACCCAAATTGATTTCAACATAAAATATGACAAATACCAAAGTTGTTCAACTCATGAATATCTACAACTTTTATTTTGGTCATTTCTTTATTTGATAAATTTTTAGCACACATTGTTCACTAATCTTACACATGTCTTATATAGTTTATAAGGTCTTGTTCGCTTGTCTTAAATTTGGCTTATTCGGCTTATTTTTTTCAGCCGGAACAGTGTTTTTCTCTCACAATAATTCAGCCAGAACAGTGTTTTTCAGCCAGTTTCAGCCAAAATTCAGACCAGCGAACGGGGCCTAAAACCTTATAAAAGATGTGTCACATTTGTGAACAATGTCATTACCACTTTGTAATATGAAGAAATGACCAATACAAAAGTTGTAGATCTTGATGAGTTATTCAACTTTGGTATTTATCACTTTTTCAGCTGAAATCATTTGGGATACCAAAATCTTGTCTGAAGTTGCATTTTTTTTAAATTTAAAATTTAAATTGCTCAAACTTTTCATATGTATATATTGACAAAACCAACAAAATAAATTGATAGAGAATGATTTTAGAAAACTTTAGGATAAAAATCATCAGATTTGGAGTTACTATGAGAAAAAAACTAGTTACAAAGTTGACCCACAGATTAAAAAAAGAAATCACACTGTTCACTATGATCATGTAAAGATCATCTAGAACAGTGTGATTTTTCTTTTTAATCTGTGGAATAAACTTTGTAACTAGTTGTTCTCCCTCATACTAACTCCAAATGTGATGGTTTTTTTTCCTAAAAATTTCTAAAATCATGCTTCAGCATTTAAGTTTGATCAAACTTGGATATGACAATGTTTTACATATTTTAAAATTTGAAATTTGAAATTTGACAAGTTCAAACCAAATTTTCAAACCCTAAATGATTTCATATGTAAAAGTGATGAATACAAAAGTTGTTCAACTCATCAAGATCTACAAGTTTTATTTTGGTTATCTTGTCATTTTACTAAATTTTAACCTTTCAAATTTTGAAATTTAAAAAAGATAAGTTGAAACCATAATTTGGACCCCAAATCATTTCAACTGAAAAAGTAATGAATACCAAAGTTGAATAACTCATGGAGATTTACAACTTTTATTTTGGTAATTTCATAATTTGATAAATTCTTAGTACACATTGTTCACACAAACATGCGTGAATGTAGTCTCAAACACACACACATAAATATAGTTTCAAACACACATACATAAATGTAGTCTCACATACATAAATGTAGTCTCACACACACATACATGAATGTAGTCTCACACATATACATAAATGTAGTCTCACACACACATACATGAATGTAGTCTTACGAACACTGACACACTTACATAAACTAGCTAGCCCACCGTGACAACTTTCCCCTTGACACCTTTTTCGTTCCCATGGCAATACATCTTTGGGCAGGTTCTTTTCCACAGCCTCGATCTTCTTACAAAAGTCTGTGAATAGCGGCATCTCATCACACTTATTGTAAGCTTCAACATCGTCCACGCCATCAACTCCGATGATATGTTGTTTCCCGGAGGCCACCACGTGCTTTGTCTTCTTCTTTGGGGGGAGGTTACTTTGCGGGTCGGGCATATAGAAGACTTGTGCGACACGTTCAGCGAGCACCCAAGGGTCATCCTGGTAGCCTACATTCTGGAGGTCGACAACTCTCTGTCCGATCTCATTGAATTGATGTTGCTTGATCCAGTGGCATCGAAACAGGGCCACCTTTATATCCCTTGCATAGTCAAGTTCCCATATATCTTCAATTATGCTAAAGTACAGGACCTTTTGCCCCACTCCGTCGAGAGCCTCTATTCGGACGCCGCTATTCTGATTCACAGATTTCCTGTCCTTTGTGTCGGTATAGTATGTGTACCCATTGATGTCATAAGCATTCCAAGACGTCACCTGTTTCGATGGCCCGGCCGCCAACCGACTGATGGTAATAGAATCTATGGTTTCTCCAGACTGTATGTTCTGGTCCTTCAACCATGATGTCAGGCGTTGCTTATGCTATTTCATGACCCAATCATCTGAACGACCATTCCTCTCGGCCATAATGATAGCCATGTGTTCATCAATGTATGGTTGCATCACTGCCATACTCTGCAAGACACTGTAATACGCCCGACTCACCTCTCTATAATCATTATCGAGGAACACTTTCCTACCACTTGTGCCCTTCCCAGCTAGCCTTCCCTTGTGACGAGAATCGAGATTACCAATCTCTCTCTGTACTTTTAGCCACTCTTGGCAGCACTCGACGACTTCTTTGGAATTGTAACCCTCTATCATGGAGCCCTCTGGGTGTGTTCGGTTATGCACGTATCGGCTTAGAACCGACATGAACCACTCGTAGGACCACATTTCATGCAAGAAGCTAGGGCCCAGCGCCTCGATCTGATGAACCAGGTGAATCATGAGATGTACCATTATATCAAAAAAGCAGGAGGTAAACACATCTCTAGCTGGTTCTAGGTCTCCACCATGAATTCATGTAGGTCACTCAGCTCTTGCCTGCAAATCGTCTTTTGTGAGATCTTCGAAAAGAAGTAGCACATGCGGGTGATGGCCATCTTTAGGAACTCTGGCTTTATAGCCCTGATTGCAATTGGTAGGAACACTATCAGCATCACATGATAATCGTGAGCCTTGCAGTATGTTAATGATAGGTCCTTCATCGACACTAGCTTCTTCGGGTTCTCCAAAAACCCAGTCGGCACTCTGACCCCCCTAAGGAAATTACATATAGCTCTCCTCTCCTCTAGGGTTAGGTTGAAGCTAGCCGTGGGAAGACTGTACTTGCCATTATCTTGCTGTACCGTCCAAAGCTCTCGCATCACGTTCAGCTGCACCATGTCTCTCCATGATCTGAGACCATCCTTTGACTTGCCCGTGTCCATCAAGGTAGCCATGAGACTCTCAAAGACATTCTTCTGCACGTGCATCGCATCAATGGCATGGGGGACCTCCAAGTCTAGCCAATAAGGCAGGTACTGAAAGAAGATCGATTGTTTCTTGAATGGTACGCCTTCGATGGGAGGTGTGCTTCTATCTCTAATCGTTCCATCGGGATTCTTCTTTCCATAGACGACGTGTATGTTTTGGACCATTCTGAACACATGTTCTCCATTACGACGTCTCTCTGGAGGGGGTTCATCCTCCGTGATGTTGCCATAGTATCTTAGGTACAATTTGCCGCGGTACTTGTGACCTATCTTTAAGAAGCGCCGGTTCCTTATGTAAACTATCTTCCTAGATCCATCTAGGAACACCCATTTAGTACCATCCAAATAGACTAAGCATCTAGTCTTGCCTTTGAACTATCCAGACAGGGCAAACAGCACGGGGTAATCATTGGTAGTAACAAATATTATTGCTTTGCATATGAAGTCCTCCCACCAGAACGCATCGTACATCGGCTCCCCATACCTCCATAGCCTCTCCATTTCTTGCATCAGAGGCTCCAAGAACACGTCTATATCAATGCCTGGTTGTTTGGGGCCGGAGATAAGAATGGTGAGGAGAATGTACTTCCTCTTCTGACACAAATACATTGGGAGGTTGTACATGGTCAAGATGACTGGCCATGTGTTGTGGTCGGTCATCCTTTCATTGAAGGGATTCATTCCATCGGTGCTCAAGCCGAACCATACATTCCGTGAGTCATCACTGAATTCTGCTTTGTACTTGGCATCGAACGCTTGCCACTAGTTACAATCGGCCGGGTGTGCGATCGTATCATCATCCACCTTGCAGCTCATCATCCCACCATGTCATCAGTATGGCTTTCTTAGAGTTTAGGAACATACGCCTCAAGCGGTCGGTCACTGGCAAGTACCACATAACTAGGGCAGGAATTCTTCTCTTATTTGTATCGTTGCCTAATGAAGTTTCCTCTGGGGGTTGAGATTCTTGCACCACCTTCTTCCCACCCTTCTTCCTCTTTCCTGTGGAGGCTTCCACCCCACTTTGAAGGTCATTGTTCTTATACCGACTAGCCCCACACCTAGGACATGTATCTAAAGTCTCGAACGATGTGCCACGCCGAAAAAGGATACAGTGGTTGGGGCATGCATGGATTTTTTCAACCCCTAATGTGAGTGGACTTATAACCTTCTTCGTTTGGTATGTGTTGGCGGGAATTGTGTTCGGTCGTGGGAGCAACCGTGACATGAGGCACAACAGATCATCGAAACTGTAGTCTGACCAGCCATACTTAGCCTTCAGGATGAGTAGCTCAAGCACAAAACGTAGCAGTGTGAAGTATGTCGGACAACCCTTCTCAACATCATACACAGTCTTCTTCGATGCTTTTGTCACCCTCTCAAGATTTTCTAGACCTCTCTTGCTCTTTTCTAATATTTCTGGTCCAAAGGCCCCAAGCATTTCGTCCAAGTTGTCACCGTCATCTGCATCCCCCTCACGTGCTTCGCCATCATTGCTGGCACCACCAGCATCATCACCACCTTGTTCATTACCAAAGCCACCACCATGTTGATTGCCAAAGCCACCACCTTGTTGATTGCCATAGTCACGATCCATTTGTTGATCAAGATCGTCTGTGAATTGGGACAAGTATGCTTGGGTTTCAGCTTCATCAGCTAGATCATCGTCGCTGTCATCAACAACCACTGTTTCACCATGATGATTCCATACTGTGTAGTCCGAAACAAATTCTCTCCTAATCAGATGTTCTTTGATGGTACTCATATCTCAAAATGCAATAAGGTTCTTGCAATCTTTGTAGGGACAAATAATCGTGTCACTATTCTCTTTCAACGTCGCTGCATGCTTCTCTGCGGCTTTGATGAATTTGTCCACCTCATCACGAAAAAGTGCGTCGTGTCTTAACGAACCATACATCCAAGAGTTCCTGTAGTCCATCTTATAGAAACAAAACAACCAAAGAAAGAATATTACTCGAGAATAATTGTATATACCTGAGACACGCACCATGGTAGTAGAGGATGGTTAATTAATTGACTATTAATGCATAAATATTTTAAAATATAAATTAATTGGTTCAAATAAATAATTTCAAAGAAAACAATTAGCAACATTTAATATTTCATCCACTACCTTTCATGCAAACTCCATTCCAATTTCATGGTAGAGGATAATTAATTAATGGCATATTTATCCATAACTAATTAAAAACACACATTATAGAAAAGAATCAAAATAAATATTAAATGATAATTAGTAGCCATGGTAGAGGATATTTTACACATTAGCAACAATTAAAATCTTACACATTCACCTACATGCAAACCCTAGTCACATAAAGAAAAAATTAAAAAAGAAAAAAAAACAAAATCCTAGTTCTAGATCTAGATATAGGGTTTCATGACATATGCATCAAACTTTACTAATATTACACTAAAATCAACAAAGATGTACTAACAAAGGGTGTAATCTTACTTTCCTACCTAATTTACCCTAGTATAGTGAAAATTAGGGTCCTATTTCACTCATAACTAGCTCAAGCTCCATGGAAGAGAGAGAAAACCAAAAATCAAATTACTCATTAATCAACGAATTAAACTTTAAATAAAGAGTTGGAGAAACATTTTCTTACCTTTTAGAGTCTCTCCACTAAAGGATTTGAGATCAAAACCTACCCCTTTAATAGAGCAATTTTTAGGAGGAGCCAAAGGCCTCCCAACCTTTTTTTAGAACAGTGTGTCCCGAGGTAGAAGAAGGGGTGGCTGCTATTTATTCGTGCGCCATCAGTAGGGGCGGCTGGTGATTCAACCGCCCCTATAGTCGAACAGCAGGGACGGCCAGTGACAGCCGCCCCTACAAATGGGCACTGCAGGGGCAGCTGCTGATTGAGCCGTCCCTATAGATCAGCCCCAACTGTAGAGGCGGCTCAGATTACCAGTCGCCCCTACAGTGACATCTGTAGGGGCGGCTGGGCTGCTGGGGTCCGAGGACACCCACTGTACTTGTGCCCCCAACCCCAGCCGCCCCCACAGTAAAAATGCCCTCGTTGCTGCTGTATGAATCTGGCGTAGTGGCCGCCGCCGCAGCAGCGGCCCCACCTGTGGTGCGCCGTGCCCGTGTGTGTGCCTTCGGGTTTGGCGAGTGCCGAGCGGTGCACGGTACGGCGTATGGTCTGCCACGTAAGGCCTAAATAAAGCCTAGTTCCCCCTCGATGGCCCACGTGGGACAGTCCAGTTCGCTCGTTGGCCACCGCCCCTTTCCTCGTGCTGTCGTCCTACAACGGCTCCTGTAGTCCCGTCTTCAACCTTTGAATACAGGGTTCGGGGTCGAAGCCGCGAACCGCGTACCAGGTACGTCGACCCAAATCGAGGTACGGGGACGAGATGGGTCGACGTCCCATTTATCGATGGGTCACGCCCCGATTACAGCAGTGGTTCAAGAAGGGACGAGTCCCAATCCTAGATGAAGAGTGCACGGGAGGCTGGGAGCATGCGCAGGAGCACGAAAACAGGGTCTGGCGGCCAGAGTTACCCGAAGGGATTCGTTGCTCCTCGCGCCGGTGGTGGCGCCGGCGCCGGCGGCGATGGAGAACCGAGCTCGAGATCGTCGCCAACCCTCGCGCCTCCTTGTGTCACTGCCGGCGTAGTGCCACCCAGTCACCCCACGCGCGTCGCCGGACCTCGCGCCTCCTTGTGTCGCAGCCAGCGCAGTCCTACCCACAGCCACGCGTGTGGAGGACGGATGACGATGAGACTAGGAGAGAACGAGAGTCACCGGCGGCGGCTGCTTTGGTGTATTTTACAGTGCGAATAGGGCATCACAAATTCACAAGGTGTAGATGAGTGGATGGGCCAGAAATTGCAGCCCATTTGTATAACGGGCTCAGATTGGGCTCAACTATTCTTTTGTTTTATTATTTTACTGATGATGAATAATATGTAACATTCTTTGCAACCTTGGTCCCAAATCAACAAGTCAACCACCGCAATACATACAAGACTCCATGCTTCGTATCGGGGTCATCGACCCATATGCTTCGGGTTCATGTACCAAATATTTGGTTCTCGTACAGCAGGGGTATACCCCCTTCGTATCATATTTTTGTCGAGTGTCGACCCGCGTCCCTCGACCCGGTCGACCCAGAATTCTTGTGACTATACCTGCTCCTGCTCTCACCGGAGGGGTGAGGACGGTCGCCCTACCTCGCCCTATGGATCGCTTCGCCTCTGTTTCCAGGTGTGTGGGCTCGCTGTTGGATACCGATCGAGTCCCGTCCACGTTGAGGGAGTTCGAGGTTCCAGTAAAAAAACCCTAGTTAAATACACCGATGGTTGTAGTAAAAAATTCCGGTGAATTTCGCCCTCTACGGAAATTTAATTAGGGTATTCTTTACCGGCCCAGATTCACCAAAAATTTTGAAATTTCCGTTCTATGCGTGGGTTTCGATAAATAAATTCCTAAATTTTTATTTCAGATAATAAAAACCCTGGTGTATATAAAGGCGACAAGTGATGATGAAATACCCTGTCGCTACTCGCTAGTTAATAGGGTGGCTGCCGTGCAGGAGGCCGTGCGCGATCCTGTCTCGCGCCGCCTGCACTGCCGGTGCGGGGGGCGCGGCGTCGTGAGCGACGACGTCACCGTCGTCGTCATCGAGCTCATACTGCATGAGATCGGGGTCAAGCTCCTCGCCGGCGCGTTCGCAGACGTTGTGCAGCACGCAGCAGGCGGCGATCATGCTGGGGAGGTCCTGCATCTTCACCTCGCTGCGGCGCTGCAAGCAGCGCCACCGCGCCTTGAGCCGCCTGACCGCGCCCCGCGCCACACCGCGCGCGGCGGCGACGTGCTCATTGAACGCGTGCTCCGTCCACGTCAGGTTCTGGTGCGCGTACGGCACGAGCATCCAGTCCATGAGCGGATAGCTCGTGCCACCGACTAGCCGCTGCTCCTGCCCGTGGCCCCCTAGGAGCCCGCAAAGAGCCCACCTGCCAAGCACGGCTGCGTCAGATAGCGACCCCGGCTCGATCCAGACGTCCGTGAACGCTCCGTCGGCGTCAGCAACGGCCTGGACGGCGACGGAGTAGGACGCCTTCTGGTTCCGCTCCGTGAGGCCGCGGTCGTAGTACGCGGCGACGTTGGCCTTGGGCGCGACGACGGTGACGCGCGTGGTGTAGACGGCGCCGATGATGCCAGGGAGCCCGTAGGCGGCCTCAAACCTGGCCGCAACGGTCGCGGCGGAGTTAGGCTCAGGCCAGGTGATGGTCGTGGGCCTGAGCACGGCGGCCAGGGCGTGGTAGACCTGGAGCACGATGCTGTGGCAGGTGGAGATGCCGAGGCCGAAACGGCGGGAGACCTCGCGGAGGGGCTCCGCCGTGGCGAGGCGCCAGAGGCAGACGGCCACGCGCTGGCGCACGGGGATGGCAGTCCGCAGCGCGGTGTCCTCCTTGGCGACGGCGCCGCCGAGCGCGTCGCAGAGCGCGCCGAACGTGGCGCGCGACATGCGGAAGGCGCTCCGGAACTCGGCGTCCGGGCACGACGGCCCGTCCAGGTGGTCCCACCACTCGGTGCTCCGCGTCCGGACCCACACCCGGCGGCTGGCCCTGGCCCTATCTGGCGCATGGGCCTGGCCGCCGCTGCTCTCGCCGGGAGCGTCGTTAGACTGCGAGCTGCTTCTCGTCTGCCGCCGCCGTCTCTTTCCTATCGCGAGGTGCTGCCCGGCCGTGGCCCCGCCTTCGCCCGCGGCCGGGAATAATGATCCTTGAACCACACTGCTGGGAATGGGATTCACCGAAAGGTCAGCCAAAACCTTCGGCGGCAATGGCATCATCATCGCGTCAACGGCCTGGTGGTGATCGTGTTCGTGGGCAGCAAATAAGAGCGGGAAATTAGCAAAGTCGGCGTCAGCTTCAGCTGCGAAGGGCGCATTAGGCTGTGACGACCCAGCTCCGACGTCGTCGTCCATGGCGGCGAGGAGGGCGATGATGGAGGAAGAGAATTCTGCGTCGGGAGAGGCGAGGAAGGTGGGGGAGCACTCGGCGTCGGCAGAAACCGCGGTGGAGGAGAACTCGGTGTCCACTGTGGGAAAGACGGGCTGGGGAGACGGGAATGGCGCGAGGAAGGTGCCCATGCACCGAAGCTTCCCGTTCTTGTGTGTCCTCGTGAGCTGCCTTTGCTTGGGAGCTGGGGTGGTGACTTGTGAGGTTTTATAGGTATCGGGCGGATGTGGCGCCCTTCGCAGCCGAAAAAGGAGATATCGCGTCAACATGGTGCTAAGAGCATATTTGTTAGAGCCTGGGTTGTTAACCGCATTAGCCACAGTCGCAGCATCAGCCTCCAAAATAATACGTTGAATGCCCAAAAGATGCCGAGAGCTCCAGCCCCTTTATACAGGCCATGGTTTAGTGTATTGGGCGTTCATCATATGCTCTTCTGGACCAGCACCTGCTACCATGACTTGTCTACAACAATCACGGTATAACAAAGCCCCAACCAACTTTGTTAAGCTACTAAATTTTGACCCTGTTTCAACGCCCAAAAATTACAATACACTATTTTATGGCAACACAGTCCCCCTTATTACCACTTTTTTGGACAAATGTTGCAAAACACACCCCTATTATAACACAATTTGTGGTAATAGAAATGGCATCAAGTGGCAATAGGGTCGAAATCTAGTAGTGTTAGAATCTTCATGAAAAGCCCCATCACAGTTGGGTTTTGTAGAATTGCTCCGGTGGGGTTCTCTATTTTAATTTACTTACATTATAGATTTTAGAAATGTTGCCTTGCAAAGCAAAGTTGCAGGCTTGCGTATGGTAAAGGACATCCTTAACCACTTCCTAGGCACTCTTCCTTCTCTCACCTGCATTCACCTTATTAAGCATAGACTACCAACACTAGAAAAATAAGATAATTTTCTGTTGCACATCAGCTTGATAGCCCCAAACTTTCTCCAACATATCTTCAATAGAGACTTGTGCTTATAGACTTGTTCTCGCCTCTTCTGAGTTAGGAAGCAGCCAACATAATCGCACATCTTTGCATTGGAAAAACAAGTGACCAAGATCTTCATCAAATCTTTGGCACAAATGACATAAGTGTATCTCGATTCACACCTCTCCTAGCAATATTAATTTTAACTTTCAGGGCATTGTGGGCTAGCTGCTAAACAAAAACTTTCACCTTATTTGCAACATTCAACTTCCATATCCTTTTCCAATCAAAGCTTCTGCCAGGCCCAGATGAGGGTGAGACATCAGCCCATTATCTTGATCCTTAATTTGATACCCAAGGCATAAGCCGATTTGACCGAAAATTAACCCTTTGGATCAGGATGCCAGGCCTGAAAATCCTCCATATCATCATAGAGTGGCATTGATAAAATAATTTTAGCATCTTTCCTCCCAAAAAGTATTTATTACTAGCTACTCATCCCAAGATCCAGTAGTAGGATTAATCATATCAATGGCCTTCATGATCAAGATGGAGCCACGACAAGGTGTAATAATTTTTCTTGTGTGGTTCCGTGGAATCCAGGAATCCCTCCAAATGTCAACTGAAGTGCCACTCCCAATCCTCCATATTAGCCCTTCCTTCAATAACTTGCAGTAGCTTCAAGAATGGATTTACCAAGAAAGTACTTGGCACTCAGCACTTGTGTGCACAAAGTGTTTGGGTACACAAGAAGTCACCAACACTAGTACAGAAACGAGTTGTACTCCCGGTTGGAAAACCGGGGTTTCCCAACCGGGAGCACGAATGCGGGACTAAAGGGCTGGCCCCTCCTTTAGTCCCGGTTTCTCGTCCGGGACTAAAGGTCCACCTTTAGGCCCGGTTGGTAATACCAACCGGGGCTAAAGAGGCCTCCCGGTCTGGCCACGTGGGCCGGCCCTTTAGTCCCGGTTGGTATTACCAACCGAGACTAAAGATTTTCTTTTTTTTTCTTTTTTTGTTTCTATTTTGAATTGATGATTCGTTTTGGTTTTCAAATAGGTTTTCGAATACGCATTCTACGCTGCTAATAATATACGTATTCTACACGCTTATAATGTTCGACCATTGTACAAACTAAAGTATGAAAATAACGTATATATTACATGCATATACATATATTGTACATTATTTTATGTACATATAATATGTATATATATTACAAATAAAGCTTGTATTGTATATTCTATCATATCCTTGAGATAACAAATTCACTCCATCTGGTTTGGCTTCCATGTTTCGTTCACGTCATTGTAGAACTCGTCGGCAGGGTTTAAGACCTGGTCATTAAGAAATCCTGCTATGGTCTCTTGAATTGCTTTCAGTTGGTCACGTCGTATGACTTTTTCCTTCAACCATAGAGTCTTCAATAAAAGTTAAAAGAAAAATATTAATATATATATATATGTGTGTGTGTTGGTCGCGTGATTACTTATATATATGAGCAATAAAAGAAATTGTGGATATATGAATATATTTATATAACATACTTTGAGGATCTCTTCAGGAGTTCTTTTTGCGTACGCCATGATGAACTCGCAAACATAGTATCCGCAATAGTTGGTCCCCTGTTCTTGCCTCAGAACCCACTTTTACGAGAAAAAAGATCCGGTGAATTGAAAGCATGCATGGTGTTAATTGAATTATATATATATATATATAAATGAGATATGCTACTGATGAAACATGAGAATATAAAGTTGGTAACCTTTAAAACCGAAGAATCGATGGAGGAATCGAAGAAATCTTGTGATTACCGGCGATGAGGAAGAAGAGAGGCTGGCGATGAAGCAAGAACACTGAGGTCGAAGTGGCTCGGGCTCGGGGAGGAAGATGGGGTATATAGGAGGGGACCTTTAGTCCCAGTTGAAGACATCAACCAGAACTAAAAGTCATTTTCTAGTCCCGGACGGAGCCTCCAGCCGGGAGTAGACTTTTACTCCCGGTTGGAGGGACCAACCGGGAGTAAAAGTTAACCTTTAGTCCCGGTTGGTAGCTCCAACCGGGACTAAAGATCCCCTGCAGCAAAAGCCTGCCGCAGTAGCCGTTGGGCAGGGACCTTTAGTCCTGGTTGGAACTACAAACCGGAACTAAAGGTCTCTCTAGTCCCGGACGTGAAAAATACCGGGACTAAAGCCAAATTTTGAAGTGGATCAAAAGTCGTTTATCTACTAGTGCAAGCTTGCCTAGCAAGCATGGAAATGTTGAAAGTATATACTTTCTCTGTCCTTGAATAAATAGATTCTTATTGTTGTCTTAAGTCAAAAATTTTAAACTTTGTCCGAATTTGTAGAGAAAAACGTTAAGATTCATGATATCAAATTAGTATCATTGGATTTACCATAGAATATACTTTAATAAGGTGCTCATTTTATGTCATATATGTTGTTACTCTTGTCTATAAAGATAGTTAAATTTTAAAAAGTTTGACTGGCAATGATTCTAGGAATTGATTTATTTGGAGACAGAGGGAGTAAATCCCAAAATCCCAACCCACGTATGCTTTTTGATCTAGTCAGTTTTCCCAAGGTACCCAATGAATTCTATTCTCTTTTGTTGGATCAACCAATATCTCCCAATCATAGATGAGATTTCCCCAGAAAGGCCTTTGGATAGATCAAAACAAGACATGGCATATGTAGGAATAGCTTGTGCCATTGCCTTAATCATGATTTCCTTACCAGCCTTTGATAGATAACCGGCTTTATGTTATATAGTCATACTATTAAGAGGGACAAATGTGTTTGCATGTCAGTTATCTAGTGCCACTTGGGAGGTCCTAATCACGTTGACACTAGACCAGTGGATATTCAAAATCACTTTAAAAAAACCTGTGAAAACGATTTGAAAATGCTAACATGTGCTCAAGGTAGAGGTTGTCTCATGGGGCAACAGATGAGGTATTAGTCACCCTGCAGGCTATCAGTGTCCTACAAGGACGCTACAGCTCCATCTGACAAAGGCTGTAGGCATCCATTGGAGAACGTGTTATAGCAAGAAATCCCCTCCGTCTTTAGGGGACCACACATCTGTTCCCATATTACTTTTTGCTGATGCACCCTCCATCAAGTGCTGCAGTGATGTAAAGCCTGAAGCGAACAACCAACAGGTAGCGTTGGAAGTTTTAGGAGCTTGAGCCGTTCAGCCTAGGTGGCCTGCTGCTTTTGTCTGAAGCCTATGTTCGTGTTACCCTATGTTGGTGAAGCCCTTAAGGCACTTACAATATACAAACCACAGATAGTTTCTATAACCTAGGACATTGTACCAAGAAACTACTCTTCCCATTACAATTTTTCTATCTAAAGTCCAAGTAAAAATCAACCAATCATCTTCGCTCTCATACCAGGATCCTCTGCGCCATGAACCCGTGCGCAGCGAGGCGAGGATACGGGAAACACGTGGGCTCGACGAAGGGAGGGAGATACGTGGGCTCGGCGGATTGGGCGGGTGGACGTGGAGCCGTGGGGCGGTGGTGCGCGAGCTCGACGGTAGGAGGTGGTGTCTGAGGTCCCTACGCCCAGCGGCGAGCGCGAGCTCGCTCCCTACTGCCAGTGGCGCTTGGCGGCGGGCAGGAGGTCGAACAGAGACCTGGCGTATGGGATGTAGAGGGCTCCAGTAAAAACCAACGTAGGATCTCCCAATGCGGTCTTGAGCGGTTTCTTCAGCCTCGGGTCGTGCGTAGACTTCGCTTCCTATCAAGGAACAGTTTATTCCCTTTTTCTCCCTCTCTATTCAATAAATATGCCGCCACATCAGCAAAATTGCTTACGTGGCAATGTAGGGCCTGTTTGGCAGAGCTCCCAAAGTTAATTCTCTGCTGATTCCTTGAAGTGATTCTCTGAAATGAACTAAGAGCCTGAGAGCTGAAAAAAATAGTTTCTCCTAATTCTATGAAGTGATTATCCATCATGATTTTCACAGTTTATGCTATAGAATTGAAGAGAAGAATTTTCAGCCACATAATCACTTCTCTCACAGAATCAGCTTCTATAGAGAATCAAAATCAAAATAGAGCTCTACCAAACATACCTGCAATTAATAACAATAGAAATTGCCATGGTTTTTACACTGTGAGTGCACTTATCTCTTTCGTTGTGATTTGGACGTACGTTCTGCAGAAAATGTGCCGTTGGGCATGGGGCGGGGACGCGGGGCTTACCGTTTACCGTTGAGGCTGACCTGGACATGAATGGCGACGAACGAAGCTCAGCTGACAGGAGTACTGAGTACAGGACCACGTGATCCTGACCGGCTGTGACTGTGAGTCTGTGACGATGATGATTGCTCGCGGCGCGCGTCCCCGCCGCATTCTCTGTGGAGTACGCCTGCCCATTTGTCTAATCGAGAACGATAGTGGGGCTGCATGTCAGCATGTGTGAGTTCTTAACAGTGATACTACAATCAATTAACCTCGTATTAGCCCGTCTTAGTATGAACGGCACGTGCTACCGTTTGTGTATAACTCCGGCGTTTCGTTCCAGTGTCACGTTTTGTAAAGTTCACTTTGTATGTCCCTGTTCCATCATGGCATCATCTATAAAAGTATATAACTGGATCTCACACGAGTACTTTAGGGGATTCTAACGCTTGTTTTGTTGCCTCCCCTATATCTATATATCTATCTATTACCTATTATTATATTATATTATATTATATTATTATATATATACATATACACAACTAAAATATACAGATTGTCAACGTCTACCCAGCAGCACCAAAACAACCCTGCGATCCATGTTTGCCCAGCAGAAGAAAAAAATCACCTTCAATCACGCACATGGGAAAAAGTTGCCGTCAATCTCGTGCACGTGGCAAAAAAAAATCCCGCAAACACCGCATGGAAGGAAATGGAAACACATGAAGGAATGTAATCCCCCTCATGGAATCACCGGCAGGCAAATAATCACTACATGGAAACACTGGAAGGCAAGTAAAATAGAATAAAACAGAATGAGAATTATGGGAAGAGAAAGGAATGTATCGTAATATCACCACAATGATCATGATCGTGATCCTAATCTCATCCGTCCTTCGTGTTGCGCGCCGACAACGACGTCTCACCTCAACTAGAGCGGCCATTGGCAGGCATCCCTCCTTTGTGCCCCTCAGGCCCTCACGGAAGACGATGCGCATGGCGGAGAAAAAATGATTTCTACTATTGTAATGGCACTTTACAAATTATACACCTGTATTTTTTGGCCGAACTTTAGAAAGCTTAAGTTTTGGCTTACCATGATTATGGTTAGACAAGAATTGGAAGCCAACCAAGCAGGCCCTAATTTCCGAATCTATAGTAATAAAATGGTTTGAGTTGCATCCTTTCTTATTATTTTCAAATCTATAAAACAATATAAAAAATAGTGTTCAAAATTCTGGTTTTTGAACCTTTCTAAAAAATTGTTGAAAAAAAACTCCACCAACAATACTTTTTTTTCCAAAACATGAATTGTTGCCATGCCTCATGCATCTGGGCTACGACATTGTAATTCTGAGCATAAATGTTTTGGACAAGGTAGAGCATGGACAAATTCAATTGGATGGCTAGTAACAAATTTTCAGCCTTTCAGTCGTACTTTTTCAGACAACAAGCTCTCAGCCTAGCTTTTATTTCAGACTCATTAGGATAATGAATGTGTTTGTAGACATTATCATGGTATAATACACGTGCAAAATTGAATTGATATATTCTTGATTTTGACTTGGCTACCAAATATCTTATTCAATTTATGTTGCACCCGTTGTAATGCACGGGCATTCATCTAGTAAGAAAACAATTATATGAAGGCCGCCTAATGCCTAAATTTTCCCCTTTATATACTATATATACTCCTGTCATTTCAAATTATATTTCATTTTGATTTTTCTACTAAGTCATACTTATCTAATTTTGATCAAGTTATATAGTAATAAAAATTCAGATAGTAGAGACCACAATAGCATCTTTCCTGCAGGTAATACGTAATAGTAAAACACTATGTTTGTAGTGATTCAAAGATATATCCAATCTCCGTTGAAAAAGAAGTTATAGCAAACTTGAGTCCTAAGTTTTGAAATTAGATGGATGAAAAGCATAGAATGATATACATATGCTCCTTATTCTAGCATCTAACTACTACCTCGGTTCCAAATTATAGAACTTGGTATTTTAGTTAAGTTTATAGAAAACATATTAAAATCTATAAGTTCAAGTAAATGCACCACGAAACATATTTTCATGGAGAATTTGATGAAATTATTTGGAAGATATACATGTTCCTGCATTTTTTCTATAAACTTGATCAAAATTTAAAATAAATTTATTCGGTCAAAAAATTTAAAATAAATTTCATCTAAGACAAACCTAAATTTAACTATAATTTGGAATGGAAGGATTAGCGATTTGTACTGTGTCTAAAAAGCAAAAGAATTATGTCCTTTTCATCAATGTCCATATTACATGAATGCAATACCAAGCAAATGATTTTTACATATGGTCTTAAACGATTTTCGGGGGTACTTCTCTCAAAGCCCACCATCCCTAGAAATTATTTTTAGACTTTTAAAAAATCATTTATAGAAGTTGTAAAAGTTAAGAAAAACATTTTTATTGTGGTGTATAGAACTGGCTATCAATCACAAACGGTGTTTTAAATAGCAGGCTATAGTGGCTCACTTCGCTAGCGCGCTACAAAATTATTGTATTAAATAGTGGGCTATAGCGGCACTATAATAGGATTTAGCAGTGCAATAGCCGCTAAGCAGATGCCTCCGCTAAATGGTATAGCCTATGATTTAAAACATGATCATAAGATTAAACTTTTGGTTTTATTTGCACAATGGATCTGTGGGGACCTAACCTTAGAAGACGACGAGGAGGTGATGTCAGGTGTTACGTTCAATTCAAAAAAAAAGTGAGGTCAGGTGCTCTCAGGTCAGGCGACAGGTCCGCCCAGGCGACGACGACGACCTACGCGTCACATTCTTGTGTTTTTTTAGAACTTCACATTCTCGTGTTGTATGTATACATACATTGCGGCGACTACCTACGAGTCATGCATCATTGAACGCACGTAATTACGCCTCACGGCTTAGTGCGTGGTCCGTGCTAATTGAGAAATCCTCTGTGAGCTAGTAGGTTTATACTACACGAGAGGAGTGGGGCCGAAATTTCTAGCGGCTAGGTTTTGTTCAGATTTAAACTCGAACATTTGAAAAAAAAAACGCAATCATTCCCTAACCTTTATTCCTTTCGTCGATCTGAACTTGAACGAGGAAACATTGAATCGGGCGAAACGAAACAAGCTAGCGGCACCCAATTGTCACCGGCATATCATTGTCCTTTCACAATTCACATGGACCGTGCGTGAGTACGTAGTACCTTGACAGCAGTACACAGGACAGGTAACATAATGATGGACGACAAACCAAATGCTGGTTTCGGCGTGGACACGTACACACAGCTGGTTGCGGCGGCTTCGGTCGAGTAGCTAGTTCGGTTCCTGCCGGACTGCGGCGACGTGGATAGTAGACCGTGACCGATTGCTGTGTGCGGTCGCACACGTCTGTTTGACGGCTAGGCTGCCACAAATTTCCCGGCAGCCGGTGCGTCTGTTTGACGGCGAGCTACGACTTGCACACGTCCACACGTGGGAAAAAAAACATCCATCACGACCGGCGCCTCTGATATTTTCTTATATAATAATAACGACGTACTATACGACCGGCGCATGTCGTTATTTTTTATTTCTTACATATAATTGTCGACGTAGATATCTGCAGCCCATTTATTTCGGTTGAAACGATCGTGGATTATTATTGCTGTTGGTTTGGTGTGAGAGAAAAATAATGTTCTGCCTTATAATCCACGATCGTTTACGACCAAGCGAATAGGCTGGTGATCACCACGTAGCCTAGGAGATTTCCTTGACTCTAAAGCGGGTCGGTTTTGAGTTCGTAGGCGTGCTAGTTAATTTGATCATGCAATTGACAAGGAGAGAGATCATCAGTAATTTAAGAAGTAACATGCCGGCGTTGCTCCAGACAGTTCCGATGTGTGGCTAAAGAGCCGATGAGAAAGGTTATCGACTATAGAGAGTCGATATCTGATATCTGATGATGCAATAACATAATATCATGACTAAGCATAGTAGCATCAGCTATTTAACCAGGACAAAGACAAAGATTGAATCATGAAAACAGCCGATACGAATAGATTAAAGTATAGCATACAGACAGTTAAGTACTTAATATAAATAAATGTACAAACGAACCTGATCTAATATATTATCACTACCAGACAGTCTAAAATTCTGGGTGTGCTCCGCCACTATCTACTTCAATGGTGTAATTCTTCTAGCATCAATTCTTGTAATTTCATCTCACATGTATAGGTAAGCCATTTATTATCTGATTGACTTGTTAACCGTATACCTACCTTCATTTGTAGTGGCATGTTCATTTTATTAATTGGATCTGTGTCAATACAAAATACATGGTGTTCAATTAATTAGTTGATGGATAATATATAGTTTTTGGACCTTGTCCAGTCAGTCATCCAATATTTGTAATCGTGCAGGGGTGCCTGATGTTGTGGCCGTATATTCTCGGCTTTAGAAGATGAGCAGCCTTAGCTTTCAAACAATGAAGAAACCGTGAGCACAGTATATAGGAGCAACCGTGAGCTCGGTTTGGCACAACTGTAGAGTTCCGTTAAAAAATCTGTGGAACTTGAGCGAATAGTTGGACAAAGGACATCCTAGTTACTAGGAATGCCTGTTGAAAATATACTAGGTAGGTAGGCGCGCTTCGTTGCGCCCGTATGCTTCTATTTGTTTCATGATATTTGCTGTTAGTTGAGCATCTTGTATAGGGCTACAGTGGCGTGTAGCCACGCCGTAGTTTGTTTTGCCTTCTACAACATTAAGATGGAGGTACTCCTAACAAACAGAAATTGCCAGGCACATGGTGCAAGGAAGAAAACATAGTTATGCTAATCCACTTCGCATATAAGGAGCAGCAGGCATACTAACTGGAGAAATTCAGATGCATGACATAACATATACATATTAGTGGCAAGTTTAGTCAGGTAGCAGACTGATGAGGGACAGAATACTCCATCAACGAATATACAGTAAGTAGTGTAAACCAACTGGATGCTAAGAAGCGGATGCTCCAAGTCTTTGGTAAAGCTGATCTGGAGTGGACCTCAGCATTAGGCCTTGATGGGACTCCTGCAAGTTAAGCCGACATAGCCATTGGATCGCTAGGCGCTATCTGCATGTTATATCTGTATGAGTACTCCATTAATGTACATATACAGTAAGGCCTTGTTTAGTTACTGGGTGTAAAGTTTTAGAGTATCACATCGGGTGTTATATGGGGATGTCGTATGGGATGTTCGGATACTAATAAAAAACAAATTACAGAATCCATCAGTAAACCGCGAGACGAATTTATTAAGCCTAATTAGGCTTAAAACATTCGTCTCGCAAAGTAGTCACAATTTATGCCATTAGTTATTTTTTTAGTCTATATTTAATACTATATTCATATATCAAACATTCGATAAAATATAGTGTAAATTTTTGGAGGAGGAACTAAACAAGACGTGTTCTGAATCACCAAGAAACGGATGGTCCAAGTCATTGGTAAAGCTGCCCAGGACTGGACAGTGGCATCAATAAAGCCGACTTTGCCATAGCATTGCTAGGCGCTCTGCATGATATATCTACATGAACAAACCAAGGTAATTTGTTTGATGGCAAAGGAGCAGCAATATTGAAGAAAAAAAAGTAAGTAAAGTTTTGTCATGCCCAGTTATGTTTGGGAGAAATTGTATAAATGGGCTTTTTTCCAGGTGTGAGGTTCATCATGGCCATGTAATCCGTGCAAGGATTGGCATGCAAGCGTAAATTCGATGGTTGCTTCGCTCCCAACGCCATTCTCTGTGTCATCTATACGTCTCAACCAAGAAGCAAGTTGAGAAGCGGCGAACTCCTAGGACGATGTTTTACTGGACCAGCCTAGGGATCGGCGAGACTGAGTGTCCCACTCCCGAAGGTAGGGAACTCTGGAACTTGTAATTTTTTTTTTGAAACAAATCCAAATTATAGTAAACTTGTAGTACTAGGATGGGTGACCTCTGGGAAATCCTCGTGTTGCATTCCCTTTTTGTTCGTTTTTTTTTCAAAAATCGTTTTACTGCCCGTCCCTTAAATCATGTTATCTTACGTTTTCCTAAGCGGCACCGTCCGGTCCGATGATAGGGAAAAGCGGAAGAGAACCGGCCTGCAAAAGCCACAGGCGGGGGAAGGGGAGGAGCCTTGCCATAAAGGAAGGAGGGCCTTGGTATATGTCGGATGCGATCATACCGGCACTAAAACACGGGATCCCATCGAACTCCATGATTAAGCGTGCTTGGCGAGTAGTACTAGGATGGGTGACCTCACAGGAAGTCCTCGTGTTGCATTCCCTTTTTTGTTCGTTTTTTTTTCAAAATCGTTTCTGCAAAATCCCTTAGTCTTCGTTTGTTATCTTCGTTTCCTAAGCGGCACCGTCGGTGATGGGGAAAGCGGAAGGAAGCCGTGGCCTTGCAAAACCCACAGAAGCGAGCGAAGCAAAGCTGAGCATAAAGGAAGGAGGGGCGCGAGGTATATCGGATGCGATCATACCGGCACTAAAACAAGCACCGGATCCCATCGAACTCCATGATTAAGCGTGCTTGGCGGGAAGTAGTACTAGGATGGGTGACCTCTGGAAGTCCTCGTGTTGCATTCCCTTTTTTGTTCGTTTTTTTTTCAAAAATCGTTTTACTGCCGTCCCCGTCATCATGTTATCTTACGTTTTCCTAAGCGGCACCGTCCGGTGATGGGGAAAAGCGGAAGAGAACCGTGGGCCTTGCAGAAAGCCACGAGGCGAAGGCGGGACTGAGAGCCCTTGAGCATAAAGGGAAGGAGGGCGCTTGAGGTATGTCGGATGCGATCATACCGACACTAAAACACCGGATCCCATCGAACTCCATGATTAAGCGTGCTTGGCGAGTAGTACTAGGATGGGTGACCTCTGACAGGAAATCCTCGTGTTGCATTCCCTTTTTTGTTCGTTTTTTTTTTCAAAATCGTTTTACTGCCCGTCCCTTAAATCATGTTATCTTACGTTTTCCTAAGCGGCACCGTCCGGTGATGGGGAAAGCGGAAGAAGAACCCGTGGCCAAAAGCCGAAGGCGAGGCGGCGGACCCAAGCCATGAGCATAAAGGAAGGAGGGCCTTGAGGTATGTCGGATGCGATCATACCGGCACTAAAACACCGGATCCCATCGAACTCCATGATTAAGCGTGCTTGGGCGAGAGTAGTACTAGGATGGGTGACCTCCTGGGAAGTCCTCGTGTTGCATTCCCTTTTTTGTTCGTTTTTTTTTTCAAAAATCGTTTTCTGCCCGTCCCTTCGTCATGTTATCTTCGTTTTCCTAGGCGGCACCGTCCAGGTGATGGGGAAGGCGGAAGAGAACCGTGCGAGAAAGCCGCCGGCCAGACCTTGAAGCCTTGAGCATAAAGGAGGGAGGGCCTTGAGGTATGTCGGATCATCATACATACTAAAAGGAAGGAGGAACTCATGATTAAGCGTGCTTGGTCGGATCACGATCATACTGGGAAACTAAAGCACGGATCCCTTTTTTGTCGAACTCCATGATTAAAGTGCTTGGCGAGAGTAGTACTAGGATGGGTGACCTCTGGGAAAGCCTCGTGTTGCATTCCCTTTTTTGTTCGTTTTTTTTTATGTCAAAAATCGTTTTACACTAAAACCCGGATCCCATCGAACTCATGATTATCTTATGGGTGACCTCACAGGAAATCCTCGTGTTGCATTCCCTTTTTGTTCGTTTTTTTTCAAAAATCGTTTTTACTGCCCGTCCCTTAAGCGCATGTTATCTTACGTTTTCCTAAGCGGCGGTGATGATAGGGAAAGCGGAAGAAACCGTAGCCTTGGCAAAAAATCCGCCACGAGGCGGGGAGGGCCGTGGAAGCCCTGCGAGCATAAAGGAAGGAGGGGCCTTGAGGTATGTCGGATGCGATCATACCGGCACTAAAACACGGATCCCATCGAACTCCATGATTAAAGCGTGCTTGGCGAGTAGTAGTACTAGGATGGGTGACCTCTGGGAAATCCTCGTGTTGCATTCCCTTTTTTGTTCGTTTTTTTTTTCAAAAATCGTTTTACCCGTCCCCCTAAATCATGTTATCTTACGTTTTCCTAAGCGGCACCGTCCGGTGATAGGGAAAAGCGGAAGAAACCGTGCCTTGAAAAACCCGAGGCGAGAGCCGGGACCTGAAGCCTGAGCATAAAGGAAGGAAGGGCGCGAGGTATGTCGGATGCGATCATACCGGCACTAAAACACGGATCCCATCGAACTCCATGATTAAGCGTGCTTGGCGAGTAGTACTAGGATGGGTGACCTCTGAGGAAATCCTCGTGTTGCATTCCCTTTTTTGTTCGTTTTTTTTTTTCAAAAATCGTTTTACGCCCGTCCCTTAAATCATATTATCTTCGTTTTCCTAAGCGGCACCGTCCGGTGATGATAGGAAAAGCGGAAGGGAACGTAGCCTTGCCAAAGGCAGGGCGAAGCCGGAAGCGGCGAGCATAAAGGAAAGGGAAGGAGGGCGAGGTATAAAGGGATGCGATCGATCATACCGGCACTAAAACACGGATCCCATCGAAACTCCATGATTAAGCGTGCTTGGCGAGAGTAGTACTAGGATGGGTGACCTCTGGAAATCCTCGTGTTGCATTCCCTTTTTGTTCGTTTTTTTTTTTTCAAAAATCGTTTTCTGCCCGTCCCTTAATCATGTTATCTTACGTTTTCCTAAGCGGCACCGTCCGGTGATGATAGGAAAGCGGAAGGAACCGCGCAGCTTGCAACCACAGGCCAAGCGGCGCGACGAGCGCTTGAGCATAAAGGAAGGAGGGGCCGCAAGGTATGTCGGATCGATCATACCGGCACTAAAACACCGGATCCCATCGAACTCCATGATTAAGCGTGCTTGGCGAGAGTAGTACTAGGATGGGTGACCTCTGGGAAATCCTCGTGTTGCATTCCCTTTTTTGTTTCGTTTTTTTTCAAAAATCGTTTTACTGCCCCCTTAAATCATGTTATCTTCGTTTTCTAAGCGGCACCGTCCGGTGATAGGAAAAGCGGAAGTGATGGGGAAAAGCGGAAGAAAACGTATGGATTGATCAAAAAGCACGCCTCCCATGATTAAGCGTGCTTGCGAGGACCTCAGAAATCCTCGTGAGCCCTTTTTTGTTCGTTTTTTTTAAAATCGTTTCTGCCGCATAAAGGAAGGAAGGGAAGGAGCGCAGGGTATGTCGGATAAAGGGAAGGAGGGCACGATCATATCATACCGGCACTAAAGCACCGGATCCCATCGAACTCCATGATTAAGCGTGCTTGGCGAGTAGTACTAGGATGGGTGACCTCCTAGGAAGTCCTCGTGTTGCATTCCCTTTTTTGTTTGTTTTTTCAAAAATTGTTTTCTGCCCGTCCCTTCGTCATGTTATCTTCGTTTTCCTAGGCGGCACCGTCCGGTGATGAGGGAAAAAGCGGAAGAGAACGGCCTTGCCTTGAAGCCACGGCGAGCGAAGCGGAGCGAAGCCCTTGAGCATAAAGGGAAGGAGGACGCAAGGTATGTCGGATGCGATCATACCAGCACTAAAGCACCGGATCCCATCAGAACTCCGCAGTTAAGCGTGCTTGGGCGAGAGTAGTACTAGGATGGGTGACCTCCTGGGAAGTCCTCGTGTTGCATTCCCTTTTTTGTTCGTTTTTTTTTCAAAAATCGTTTTCTGCCCGTCCCTTCGTCATGTTATCTTCGTTTTCCTAGGCGGCACCGTCCAGGTGATGGGGAAGGCGGAAGAGAAGCCGCAGCCAAACCCGGCGGAAGAGGAACCGTGCGAGCCAGCAAGCATGAGCATAAAGGAAGGAGGAGGGCGCAGGTATGTCGGATGCGATCATACCGACACTAAAACACCGGATCCCATCGAACTCCATGATTAAAGCGTGCTTGGCGAGAGTAGTACTAGGATGGGTGACCTCTGGGAAATCCTCCTCGTGTTGCATTCCCTTTTTGTTCGTTTTTTTTTCAAAATCGTTTTGCCGCCCGTCCCTAAATCGTCATGTTATCTTACGTTTTCCTAAGCGGCACCGTCCGGTGATGGGGAAAGCGGAAGAGAACCGTGGCGCCAAAACCCACAGGCGAAGCGGACCTTGAAGCAGCGGGCATAAAGGAAGGAGGGGCTTGAGGTATGTCGGATGCGATCATACCGGCACTAAAACACGGATCCCATCGAACTCATGCGATTAAAGCGTGCTTGGCGAGTAGTAGTACTAGGATGGGTGACCTCTGGGAAATCCTCGTGTTGCATTCCCTTTTTTGTTTTTTTTTTTCAAAAATCGTTTTACTCCCGTCCCTTAATCATGTTATCTTACGTTTTCCTAAGCGGCACCGTCCGGTGATAGGGGTGATGAAGCGGAAGAGAACCGTGGCCTTGAAACCACAGGCGAGCGAGGCGGAGCCGAAGCATGAGCATAAAAAGGAAGGAGGGCGCAAGGTATGTCGGATCACGATCATACCGGCACTAAAACACCGGATCCCATCGAACTCCATGATTAAAGCGTGCTTGGGCGAGAGTAGTACTAGGATGGGTGATCTCCTAGGAAGTCCTCGTGTTGCATTCCCTTTTTTGTTCGTTTTTTTTATTCAAAAATCGCTTTCTGCCCGTCCCCTTAAATCATGTTATCTTACGTTTTCCTAAGCGGCACCGTCCGGTGATAGGGAAAAGCGGAAGAGCCGTGGCCTTGAGCCACCCAGGCGAAGCGAGCGAAGCGAAGCATGCATAAAGGAAGGAGGGCCCTTGAGGTATGTCGGATGCGATCATACCGGCACTAAAACACCGGATCCCATCGAACTCCATGATTAAACTCCATGCGTGCTTGGCGAGAGTAGTACTAGGATGGGTGACCTCTGAGGAAGTCCTCGTGTTGCATTCCCTTTTTTGTTCGTTTTTTTTTTTCAAAAATCGTTTTCTGCCCGTCCCTTCGTCATGTTATCTTCGTTTTCCTAGGCGGCACCGTCCAGGTGATGGGGAAGGCGGAAGAACCGGCCTTGAAAGCCAAAGCCAGGCGAAGCCGAGAGCGCGAAGCAGCGGCATAAAGGGAAGGAGGGCGCAGGTATGTCGGATGCGATCATACCGGCACTAAAACACCGGATCCCATCGAACTCCATGATTAAAGCGTGCTTGGCGAGAGTAGTACTAGGATGGGTGACCTCCTAGGAAGTCCTCGTGTTGCATTCCCTTTTTTGTTTGTTTTTTCAAAAATCGTTTTCTGCCCGTCCCTTCGTCATGTTATCTTACGTTTTCCTAAGCGGCAAATCCGGTGATAGGGGAAAAGCGGAAGAGAGCAGCGCCACCAGCAGCCCAGGCGGACCGAAGCCGCGAGCATAAAAAGGAAAGGAGGGCCTTGCGGTATGTCGGATCACGATCATACCGACACTAAAGCCGATCCCATCGAACTCCATCGAACTCCATGATTAAGCGTGCTTGGCGAGAAGTAGTACTAGGATGGGTGACCTCTGAAGTCCGCCTGTTGCATTCCTTTTTTGTTCGTTTTTTTTCAAAATGCGTTTCTGCCCGATCCCTTCATGTTATCTTCGTTTTTTCTAAGCGGCAAATCGGTGATGGGGGAAAGCGGAAGAAAGGATCCCATAAAGGGAAGGAGGGCCTTGAGGTATGTCGGATCACGATCATACCGGCACTAAAAGCACCGGATCCCATCGAGAACTCCATGATTAAGCGTGCTTGGCGAGTAGTACTAGGATGGGTGACCTCTGAGAAATCCTCGTGTTGCATTCCCTTTTTGTTCGTTTTTTTTTCAAAAATCGTTTTGCCCGTCCCTTAAATGTTATCCCTTCGTCATGTTATCTTACGTTTTCCTAAGCGGCACCGTCCGGTGATAGGGAAAAGCGGAAGAAACCCCATCGTAAACTAGAAACCCCCTTTTTGTTCGTAGCGGCGGGCCATAGGAAGCCTTGAAGCATAAAAGGGAAAGGAGGGCGCAGGCAGTATGTCGGGATGCGATCATACCGACACTAAACTAAAACACGGATCCCATCGAACTCCATGATTAAGCGTGCTTGGGCGAGAGTAGTACTAGGATGGGTGACCTCCTGGGAAGTCCTCGTGTTGCATTCCCTTTTTTGTTCGTTTTTTTTTTCAAAAATCGTTTTCTGCCCGTCCCTTAAATCATGTTATCTTACGTTTTCTAAGCGGCACCGTCCGTGATGTGGGGAAAAGCGGAAGAAACCGTGTGCCTAAAAGCCACAGCGGGCCCACAAGCGAAGCGAAGCTTGAGCATAAAGGAAGGAAGGAGCCGGAGGTATGTCGGATCGATCATACCGGCACTAAAACACCGGATCCCATCGAACTCCATGATTAAAAGCGTGCTTGGCGAGAGTAGTACTAGGATGGGTGACCTCACAGGAAATCCTCGTGTTGCATTCCCTTTTTTGTTTGTTTTTTTTCAAAAATTGTTTTCTGCCCGTCCCTTCGTCATGTTATCTTCGTTTTCCTAGGCGGCACCGTCCAGGTGATGGGGAAAAGCGGAAGAGAACGCCGTGCCTTGAAAGCCACGCGAGGCGGGGCCGCGAAGCGAAGCGGCATAAAAGGAAGGAAGGGCGCAAGGTATGTCGGATCACGATCATACCGGCACTAAAACACGGATCCCATCGAACTCCATGATTAAGCGTGCTTGCTTGGCGAGAGTAGTACTAGGATGGGTGACCTCTGGGAAATCCTCGTGTTGCATTCCCTTTTTGTTCGTTTTTTTTTTTTCAAAAAATCGTTTTACCCGTCCCTTAAATCATATTATCTTACGTTTTCCTAAGCGGCACAAATCCGGTGATGGGGAAGCGGAAGAAACCGGCCCGAAAGCCACGGGCGAGAAGCGGCCTTGAAGCCTGAGCATAAAGGAAGGAGGGCCTTGAGGTATGTCGGATGCGATCATACCGACACTAAAACACCGGATCCCATCGAACTCCATGATTAAGCGTGCTTGGCGAGAGTAGTACTAGGATGGGTGACCTCTGGAAATCCTCGTGTTGCATTCCCTTTTTGTTCGTTTTTTTTTCAAAAATCGTTTTACGCCCGTCCTTAAATCATGTTATCTTACGTTTTCCTAAGCGGCACCGTCCGGTGATGGGGAAAAGCGGAAGAACCGTAGCCTTAAAGCCACAGGCGAAGCGAAGCCAGCCTTGCCATAGCATAAAGGGGAGGAGGGCGCAAGGGTATGTCGGATGCGATCATACCGACACTAAAACACCGGGATCCCATCGAACTCCATGATTAAGCGTGCTTGGCGAGTAGTAGTACTAGGATGGGTGACCTCTGAGGAATCCTCCTCGTGTTGCATTCCCTTTTTGTTCGTTTTTTTTTCAAAAATCGTTTTACGCCGAATCCCTTAATCATGTTATCTTACGTTTTCCTAAGGCGGCACCGTCCGGTGATGGGGAAAGCGGAAGAGACCGGCCTTGGCAAAAGCCACAGAAGCGAAGAGAGACCTTGAAAGCCTGAGCATAAAGGAAGGAGGGGCCGCGAGGTATGTCGGATGCGATCATACCGACACTAAAACACGGATCCCATCGAACTCCATGATTAAGCGTGCTTGGCGAGAGTAGTACTAGGATGGGTGACCTCTGGGGAAATCCTCGTGTTGCATTCCCTTTTTGTTCGTTTTTTTTCAAAATCGTTTTACTGCCGTCCCTTAGTCATATTATCTTACGTTTTCCTAAGCGGCGGCAAATCCGGTGATAGGGAAAGCGGAAGAAACGGCGCCTTGCAAAGCCCACAGGCGAAGCGGGCCAGCGAAGCCTTGCGAGCATAAAGGGAAGGAGGGCCTTGAGGTATGTCGGATGCGATCATACCGGCACTAAAACACCGGATCCCATCGAACTCCATGATTAAAGCGTGCTTGGCGAGTAGTACTAGGATGGGTGACCTCTGGGAAATCCTCGTGTTGCATTCCCTTTTTTTTGTTCGTTTTTTTTTTCAAAAATCGTTTCTGCCGAATCCCTTAATCATGTTATCTTACGTTTTCCTAAGCGGCACCGTCCGGTGATAGGGAAAAGCGGAAGAGACCGTGCCTAGCTTGAACCACAAGCGAAGCGGGCCCAGCGAAGCCTTGAGCATAAAGGAAGGAGGGCCTTGAGGTATGTGATGCGATCATACCGACACTAAAACACACGGATCCCATCGAACTCCATGATTAAAAGCGTGCTTGGCGAGAGTAGTACTAGGATGGGTGACCTCACAGGAAATCCTCGTGTTGCATTCCCTTTTTTGTTCGTTTTTTTTTTTCAAAAATCGTTTTACTGCCGAATCCCTTAAATGTTATCTTCGTTATCTTCGTTTTTCCTAAGCGGCACCGTCCGGTGATGGGGAAAAGCGGAAGAAACCGTAGCCTTGAAAAGCCACCAGGCCGGCGGAGCGAAGCGAGCATAAAGGGAAGGAGGGCGCAGTATGTCGGATGCGATCATACCGATCATACCGGCACTACTAAAACACCGGATCCCATCGAACTCCATGATTAAGCGTGCTTGGCGAGAGTAGTACTAGGATGGGTGACCTCTGGAAATCCTCGTGTTGCATTCCCTTTTTGTTCGTTTTTTTTTCAAAAATCGTTTTACGCCCGTCCCTTAAATCATGTTATCTTCGTTTTCCTAAGCGGCACCGTCCGGTGATAGGGAAGGGAAAGCGGAAGAAACGTATGCCTTGCAAAACCACAGGCGAAGCGGGGCCAGAAAGCAGCTTGAGCATAAAGGAAGGAGGGCGCTTGGTATGTCGGATGCGATCATACCGACACTAAAAACACGGATCCCATCGAACTCCATGATTAAGCGTGCTTGGCGAGTAGTACTAGGATGGGTGACCTCTGGGGAAATCCTCGTGTTGCATTCCCTTTTTTGTTCGTTTTTTTTCAAAAATCGTTTTACTGCCGTCCCTTAATCATGTTATCTTACGTTTTTCCTAAGCGCACCGTCCGGTGATATGGGGAAAAGCGGAAGAAACGTGCCAAAAGCCAAGGCGAAGCGCCAGGCCTTGAGCGAGCATAAAGGAAGGAGGGGCCTTGAGGTATGTCGGATCACGATCATACCGGCACTAAAACACCGGATCCCATCGAACTCCATGATTAAAGCGTGCTTGGCGAGTAGTACTAGGATGGGTGACCTCTGAGGAAATCCTCGTGTTGCATTCCCTTTTTGTTCGTTTTTTTTTTTCAAAAATCGTTTTTGCCCCGATCCCCGTCATGTTATCTTACGTTTTCCTAAGCGGCACCGTCCGGTGATGGGAAAAGCGGAAGAAACCGTGGCCGCCGCAAGCCAAAGCCGAAGCGGAACCTTGAAGCCCTGAGCATAAAGGAAGGAAGGAGGAGGGCGCGGTATGTCGGATGCGATCATACCGACACTAAAACACGGATCCCATCGAACTCCATGATTAAGCGTGCTTGGCGAGAGTAGTACTAGGATGGGTGACCTCACAGGAAAATCCTCGTGTTGCATTCCCTTTTTTGTTCGTTTTTTTTTCAAAAATCGTTTTACCCGATCCCTTAAATCATATTATCTTCGTTTTCCTAAGCGGCACCGTCCGGTGATGGGGAAAGCGGAAGAAACCGTGGCAGCAAAACCACAGGCGAAGCGGGCGGGCGAAGCCTTGAGCATAAAGGAAGGAGGGCGCCGGAGGTATGTCGGATGCGATCATACCGGCACTAAAACACCGGATCCCATCGAACTCCATGATTAAAGCGTGCTTGGCGAGTAGTACTAGGATGGGTGACCTCTGAGGAAATCCTCGTGTTGCATTCCCTTTTTTGTTCGTTTTTTTTTTCAAAAATCGTTTTACTGCCCGTCCCTTAAATCATGTTATCTTACGTTTTCCTAAGCGGCACCGTCCGGTGATAGGGAAAAGCGGAAGAGACGTGTGCAAAAGCCAGAAGAAGCGAGGCGGCGAAGCGAGCATAAAGGCATAAAGGAAGGAGGGGAGGTATGTCGGATGCGATCATACCAGCACTAAAGCACCGGATCCCATCAGAACTCCGCAGTTAAGCGTGCTTGGGCGAGAGTAGTACTAGGATGGGTGACCTCCTGGGAAGTCCTCGTGTTGCATTCCCTTTTTTGTTCGTTTTTTTTTTCAAAAATCGTTTTCTGCCCGTCCCTTCGTCATGTTATCTTCGTTTTCCTAGGCGGCACCGTCCGGTGATGATGGAAAAGCGGAAGGGCGGAAGGCCGGCAAAGCCACCAGTGGCGAAGCGGCGAAGCCTTGAGCATAAAATAAAGGAAGGAGGACGCAAGGTATGTCGGATGCGATCATACCAGCACTAAAGCACCGGATCCCATCAGAACTCCGCAGTTAAGCGTGCTTGGGCGAGAGTAGTACTAGGATGGGTGACCTCCTGGGAAGTCCTCGTGTTGCATTCCCTTTTTTGTTCGTTTTTTTTTTCAAAAATCGTTTTCTGCCCGTCCCTTCGTCATGTTATCTTCGTTTTCCTAGGCGGCACCGTCCAGGTGATGGGGAAGGCGGAAGAAGAAACGCGTAGCCCAGAAACCACGCGAAAGCGAAGCGGAAGCCCAGAAGCATGAGCATAAAGGGGAAGAAGGGGCAAGGTATGTCGGATCGGATCATACCGGCACACTAAAGCACCGGATCCCATCGAACTCCATGATTAAGCGTGCTTGGCGAGAGTAGTACTAGGATGGGTGACCTCTGAGGAAATCCTCGTGTTGCATTCCCTTTTTTGTTCGTTTTTTTTCAAAAATCATTTTCTGCCCGTCCCTTAATCATGTTATCTTACGTTTTCCTAAGCGGCACCGTCCGGTGATGGGGAAAGCGGAAGAGAACGCCGTGAAAGCCACAGGCGAAGCGGAAGACCTTGAAGCCGAGCATAAAGGGAAGGAGGGCGCAGAGGTATGTCGGATGCGATCATACCGGCACTAAAACACGGATCCCATCGAACTCCATGATTAAGCGTGCTTGGCGAGAGTAGTACTAGGATGGGTGACCTCTGAGGAAATCCTCGTGTTGCATTCCCTTTTTTGTTCGTTTTTTTTCATTCGTTTTCTAAAATCCCTTAAATCATTTATCTTACGTTTCCTAAATGATGTCGTCATGTGATATCGAAGGCGTGAAAACCAGGAAGAAGCCAGAAGGGGCCAGCGAAGCCTGTGAGCATAAAGGAAGGAAGAGGGCCTTGAGGTATGTCGGATCCGATCATACCGGCACTAAAGCACCGGATCCCATCGAACTCCATGATTAAAGCGTGCTTGGCGAGAGTAGTAGTACTAGGATGGGTGACCTCTGGGAAATCCTCGTGTTGCATTCCCTTTTTGTCGTTTTTTTTTCAAAAATCGTTTTACCCGAACGTCATATTATCTTCGTTTTCCTAAAGGCACCGTCCGGTGATAGGGAAAGCGGAAGAAACCCCTTGCAGAAACCACGGCGAAGCGAAGACTGCGAAGCCTTGAGCATAAAGGGAAGGAGGGCCTTGAGGTATGTCGGATCACGATCATACCGACACTAAAACACGGATCCCATCGAACTCCATGATTAAAAGCGTGCTTGGCGAGAGTAGTACTAGGATGGGTGACCTCTGGAAATCCTCGTGTTGCATTCCCTTTTTTGTTCGTTTTTTTTTTTTCAAAAATCGTTTTACCCGTCCCTTAGTCATGTTATCTTCGTTTTCCTAAGCGGCGGCACCGTCCGGTGATGGGGAAAGCGGAAGAACCGTGGCCTTGGCAAAGCCACCAAGCGAAGCCCGGCGCGAAGAGCCTTGAGCATAAAGGGAAGGAAGGGCGCGAGGTATGTCGGATGCGATCATACCGGCACTAAAACCACCGGATCCCATCGAACTCCAGCGATTAAGCGTGCTTGGCGAGTAGTACTAGGATGGGTGACCTCTGAGGAAATCCTCGTGTTGCATTCCCTTTTTGTTCGTTTTTTTTTTTCAAAAATCGTTTTGCCCGAATCCTTAAATCATCATGTTATCTTATCTTCGTTTTCCTAAGCGGCACCGTCCGGTGATGGGGGAAGCGGAAGAAACGTGCGGCAGAAGCCCGGGCGAAGAGGCGGGAAGCGAAGAGAGCATAAAGGGAAGGAGGGCCTTGAGGTATGTCGGATCACGATCATACCGACACTAAAACACGGATCCCATCGAACTCCATGATTAAGCGTGCTTGGCGAGTAGTAGTACTAGGATGGGTGACCTCCTAGGAAGTCCTCGTGTTGCATTCCCTTTTTTGTTCGTTTTTTTTTTCAAAAATCGTTTCTGCCCGTCCCCTTAATCATATTATCTTACGTTTTCCTAAGCGGCACCGTCCGGTGATGATGGAAAAGCGGAAGAAACCGTGGCAAAAAAGCCACAGCGAAGCGAAGGGCGGAGCCTTGAGAAGCAGCAGCATAAAGGAAGGAGGGGGGCAGGGTATGTCGGATGCGATCATACCAGCACTAAAAGCACCGGATCCCATCGAACTCCATGATTAAGCGTGCTTGGCGAGAGTAGTACTAGGATGGGTGACCTCTGGGAAATCCTCGTGTTGCATTCCCTTTTTGTTCGTTTTTTTTTTTTCAAAAATCGTTTTACTGCCGTCCCTTCGTCATGTATTATCTTACGTTTTCCTAAGCGGCACCGTCCGGTGATGGGGAAAAGCGGAAGAAACCGTAGCCAAAAACCAGGCGGCGAAGCGCGGAATGAGAAGCAGTGAGCATAATAAAGGAAGGAGGGCCTTGAGGTATGTCGGATCGATCATACCGACACTAAAACACCGGATCCCATCGAACTCCATGATTAAGCGTGCTTGGCGAGAGTAGTACTAGGATGGGTGACCTCTGGGGAAATCCTCGTGTTGCATTCCCTTTTTTGTTTTTTTTTTTCAAAAATCGTTTTGCCCGTCCCTTAGTCATATCTTCGTTTTCTTACGTTTTCCTATAGGGGCGGCAGGAAATCCGGTGAAAGCCGAGATAGGAAAGGGAAGCGGAAGAAACCGGGCGTGCTTAAGCGAGTTACTAGGATGGGTGACCTCAGGAAATCCTAAGTGTTGCATTCCCTTTTTGCGAGGCGAGCGGAGCGAAGCCTTGAGCATAAAGGGAAGGAGGGCCCAGCGAGGTATGTCGGATGCGATCATACCGGCACTAAAACACCGGATCCCATCGAACTCCATGATTAAGCGTGCTTGGCGAGAGTAGTACTAGGATGGGTGACCTCTGAGAAATCCTCGTGTTGCATTCCCTTTTTGTTCGTTTTTTTTCAAAAAAAATTTTTCTGCCCGTCCCTTAAATCATGTTATCTTACGTTTTTCCTAAGCGGCACCGTCCGGTGATGGGGAAAAGCGGAAGAAACCGTGCCGTAGCCTTGAAAGCCACAGGCGAAGCGGAAGCCTTGGCGCGAGCATAAAGGAAGGAGGGCGCAGGTATGTCGGATGCGATCATACCGGACACTAAAACACGGATCCCATCGAACTCCATGATTAAGCGTGCTTGGGCGAGAGTAGTACTAGGATGGGTGACCTCCTGGGAAGTCCTCGTGTTGCATTCCCTTTTTTGTTCGTTTTTTTTTCAAAAATCGTTTTGCCGCCGTCCCTTAAATCATGTTATCTTACGTTTTCCTAAGCGGCACCGTCCGGTGATGGGGAGGGAAGAGGAAGAAACCGAAGAAAGCCGAAGCTGCCAGAAGGCGAAGGTACTAGCAGGCGAGGGCCCAGCGTCATAGCTTAGCGAGCATAAAGGAAGGAGGGCGCGGTATATGTCGGATGCGATCATACCACTACTAAACACACCGGATCCCATCGAACTCCATGATTAAGCGTGCTTGGCGAGTAGTACTAGGATGGGTGACCTCTGAGGAAATCCTCGTGTTGCATTCCCTTTTTTTCGTTCGTTTTTTTTCAAAAATCGTTTTACTGCCCGTCCCTTAAATCATGTTATCTTACGTTTTCCTAAGCGGCACCGTCCGGTGATGGGGAAAAGCGGAAGAGCCGTAGCCTTGCAGCAAAAGCCACAGGCGAAGCGGGCCAGCGAAGCCTGAGCATAAAGGGAAGGAGGGCGCAGAGGTATGTCGGATGCGATCATACCGGCACTAAAACACGGATCCCATCGAACTCCATGATTAAGCGTGCTTGGCGAGAGTAGTACTAGGATGGGTGACCTCTGGGAAATCCTCGTGTTGCATTCCCTTTTTTGTTCGTTTTTTTTTTTTCAAATCGTTTTACCCGTCCCTTACGTCATGTTATCTTACGTTTTCCTAAGCGGCACCGTCCGGTGATAGGGGAAAGCGGAAGAAACCGTGGCCTGCGAAAGCCACGAGGCGAAGCGGGCCGATCATGAAGCCTTGAGCATAAAGGAAGGAGGGGCGCGAGGTATGTCGGATCACGATCATACCGACACTAAAACACCGATCCCATCGAACTCCATGATTAAGCGTGCTTGGCGGTAGTAGTACTAGGATGGGTGACCTCTGGAAGTCCTCGTGTTGCATTCCCTTTTTGTTCGTTTTTTTTTTCAAAAATCGTTTTCTGCCGTCCCTTAAATCATGTTATCTTACGTTTTCCTAAGCGGCACCGTCCGGTGATGGGGAAAAGCGGAAGAAGAACCGGAAGAGCCGTTGGCCTTGAAAGCCACGGCAAGCGAAGCCGAGAGAAGCAGCCTGAGCATAAAAAGAAGGAGGGCCATGAGGTATGTCGGATGCGATCATACCGACACTAAAACACGGATCCCATCGAACTCCATGATTAAGCGTGCTTGGCGAGTAGTACTAGGATGGGTGACCTCACAGGAAATCCTCGTGTTGCATTCCCTTTTTTTCGTTTTTTTTTTCAAAAATCGTTTTACGCCCGATCCTTAAATCATGTTATCTTCGTTTTCCTAAGCGGCACCGTCCGGTGATGGGGAAAAGCGGAAGAGGAACCGTAGCCTTGAAAGCCAGCAGGCGAGCGGGCCTTGAGAAGCCGAAGCAGAGCATAAAGGAAGGAGGGCCTTGAGGTATGTCGGATGCGATCATACCGACACTAAAGCACCGGATCCCATCGAACTCCATGATTAAAGCGTGCTTGGCGAGTAGTACTAGGATGGGTGACCTCTGAGGAAATCCTCGTGTTGCATTCCCTTTTTGTTCGTTCCCTTTTTTTTCAAAAATCGTTTTACTGCCCGTCCCTTAAATCATGTTATCTTACGTTTTCTAAGCGGCACCGTCCGTGATGATGGAAAAGCGGAAGAAACCGTGCAGCCTTGGCAAAAGCCAAAAGCCAGGCGAAGCGGGCCTTGCGAAGCCTTGAGCATAAAGGAAGGAGGGCGCGAGGTATGTCGGATCACGATCATACCGGCACTAAAACACGGATCCCATCGAACTCCATGATTAAGCGTGCTTGGCGAGTAGTACTAGGATGGGTGACCTCTGGGAAATCCTCGTGTTGCATTCCCTTTTTGTTCGTTTTTTTTTTTCAAATCGTTTTACTGCCCGTCCCTTAAGTCATATATCTTACGTTTTCCTAAGCGGCAAATCCGGTGATGGGGAAAGCGGAAGAAACCGTGCCTTGCAAAAGCCACAGGCGGAAGCGGGACCTGAAGCCTGTGAGCATAAAGGAAGGAGGGGGCCTTGAGGTATATCGGATCATCATACCGACACTAAAACACCGGATCCCATCGAACTCCATGATTAAGCGTGCTTGGCGAGTAGTACTAGGATGGGTGACCTCTGGAAATCCTCGTGTTGCATTCCCTTTTTGTTCGTTTTTTTTCAAAAATCGTTTTCTGCCGTCCCTTAAATCATGTTATCTTACGTTTTCCTAAGCGGCACCGTCCGGTGATAGGGGAAAGCGGAAGAAACCGGCCTTGTGCCTAAAACCACAGGCGAAGCGGGCCAGAAGCATGAGAGCATAAAGGAAGGAGGGCGCGAGGTATGTGTCGGATGCGATCATACCGGCACTAAAACACGGATCCCATCGAAACTCCATGATTAAGCGTGCTTGGCGAGAGTAGTACTAGGATGGGTGACCTCTGAGGAAATCCTCGTGTTGCATTCCCTTTTTGTTCGTTTTTTTTTTCAAAATCGTTTTACGCCCGTCCCTTAAATCATATTATCTTACGTTTTCCTAAGCGGCACCGTCCGGTGATGAGAAAGCGGAAGAAACCGCCTTAGCAGCCAAGGCGAAGCCTGGATGAGCAGCGAGCATAAAGGGAAGGAGGGCCGCAAGGTATGTCGGATCATCGATCATACCGGCACTAAAATCACGGATCCCATCGAACTCCATGATTAAGCGTGCTTGGCGAGAGTAGTACTAGGATGGGTGACCTCTGAGGAATCCTCGTGTTGCATTCCCTTTTTGTTCGTTTTTTTCAAAAATCGTTTTTGCAAAAATCGTTTTACTGTCCCTTAATCATGTTATCTTCGTTTTCCTAAGCGGCACCGTCCGGTGATGATAGGAAAGCGGAAGAGAACCGTGCGCAAAAAACAGGCGAAGCGAAGCCACGAAGCCGGAGCATAAAGGGAGGAGGGCCTTGAGGTATGTCGGATGCGATCATACCGGCACTAAAACACCGGATCCCATCGAACTCCATGATTAAGCGTGCTTGGCGAGAGTAGT